>CM058043.1:5314085-5822243 GCA_030169165.1 Centaurea solstitialis | reverse complement strand
ATCGGGTTAACTTTCTTTATTCTCATTGAAGTGTTGTACACTTTTTTATTGTAGAGATTTAGACCAAAGAATACAAGAAACTAAATATTTGACATTGATTAAAGCAATTAGACATCATGAATTCCCATAAAAATGTAGCAACTGTAATTCAAAAGACGTAGTCAAACGTACTTTTGAAACAACAAAAGATGAGTACTAAACCACAAGCCTTGTGGCGTAGCGGTAAAGCCTGTGGGGAATGTGGATGGTATCCCATTCACCCCAGGTTCGAATCCCCTCGTGCGCATCTTGTGGCCAGACTTAGTCTCAGACGACCGAATTTTCAATTTCTGTTCTATATTGCCAAGGATATAGTTTAGGCAAAGCCTAGATGAACCTTTCAAAAAAAAAAAAGATGGGTACTATAACTCCTTTAATAAACCAAAACAATTGCATTATTATATCTCACTTAAAAATATGTACTGAAGGTGTAAGATTTTTAAGTCATTTTCTTTACCAAAACTTCTTGAATCTTAGATGTTGAAAGTAAGTTGAGTTTTTGAAACGAATCAATTTTCAAAGTTCAAATTGGCGTGATTCTCTTTACCTTTTCCACTATTTTCAATCACTTTTTTTATAAAATAATATAATCCGCGTTTTTATTTAGATTCCAACTTTTTAAAAATCAATATTTACTAAAAAAAATGACTAATTTAGGGTTTATTTAAATAAGAGTTTTTTCCCCTTAGTAATATTGTTTAATAAATTAGAAAAACATACTTCACGTGACGATGTAAAAACATATTCATCCCCTGAAACATGATTTTGGCATTCTACAACATGACCCATTTAACCCTATCTAAAAATATTTAATTTTGAAAGATGGTAAACTTTAAAAAGCATCTTGGCAAAAAAGGTTTTCTTATGTTTGATACCATGGTGCAGATAACATTGGACCAAAACCATGGGCACTTTATAGTTTATACTTTATAGTGAAATAGAATAAAACCAACCAAAAGCAAAGCCATCACTTTACAGGCACAATATCAAAGGAATAATTTTTGTAATATTGAAATGAATATCTTGCTTCAACTTGTCCTCTAATGATTCTTATGTGAATGTTATGGCGATTCAAAATCATTAATAATTCGAGACATGATTATTCGGTTTTAGGAACACCCACCTTAATCTCGTATAAATTATTATTAAAAAAAGTCAGTTCTTTCAAAAATCGTAACAAGTAAAACAGAAACCAATAAACTTCATAGATTGTTAGGTTGTGCCTTAAGGATATCGAAAGTGGCTTATTTGGTAAGCTTCTAACAGGAGTTTTGTGCAGAATTCAAGGTTTTTTCTAAACTTGTTCCTCCCAAATAAAGAACACACTCCTTCCCCCTATGAAAAAACACTCTCCAACAAAAATCTTCTCAATCGAAAATTAATCCATACATACAACTTTAACCATCCAATCAAAGTCATAAGTAGACAGTGCCTAACTCCTCAGAATTGTTACACTTAACAACCACAACCCTTTTAATATAAGAGTAAACTAAAAAACTTGTATCTGAGCTATTCACCAGCATGTGTGTTCAGTAAGTTGATCACCAAATTGCATATTTCCTAGGCCAAAACAGTCATTCTTTTTGAAGTTCCATTCATGTCACATAGTAAAGTATGCTCCTCAAAATATTAGTTGTACGCTTACTTGGTTATTCGGCTGAATCTGAATCAGAACTTGAATCTGAATCGAATGCATCATCATTAATTTCAGTTGGTCGGTCCTGTCGAAATTCATTCATCAATTCATCATCCGACTCTTCATGCTTCCCTGATAACTTCCTTTTCAATATTGATTCAAAAATGGTTGGTATTGCTTCATAATCACCCTTGTAAAACTTGTCTATTTGTGTTTTAAGCTCTGTCATAAAGAAGTTCACAAATTATATACAGAATGATTTCAACCAAAAAATTTGCATTCACGTGTGCATGTTCATAAATAAATGGAGGGGTTAGAACATCCAACACAACAAACGAAACGAAATTAAACAAGCCCAGTATATCTCATCCGAAGGTGAGGTCTATGGGATGGGATTAAATGCATACTTGACATTCGGAAAATGGAATAAAAATGTCATGTCCCCTTTGTGCCCACCAATCATATTAAAGCACGTCATCAAAGATAGAAAGAAAACAAAAATTAAATAAATTTTATATCAAATGAAGTAATTATGCCTCTTCATATGATTGGTGAGACGAGGAAGGGACATGAGATTTATAGACAAAAAAATTTTGTGCAGAATGATAACATAACAATGATGTAGATAATTTTTTAGTCTCAACTATGGAAAAGGATTTTATACTTGTATTTTTGTATATTATATAATCTCATCACATTTCCTCTCATGTAAATTGTTGATTTCTGTAAGTTCAAAAGAGTTCATTTTGACACTCGGAAGACAAAAGGAGTATAACCTTATAGCTCCAAGGTCTTTTCTACGGTCAATGACTCTATTTCAACCATTGTTAGGGTTTTTTTGGAAGGGTGTCCCAGGCTATTCCCAAACTAATCCCGGCAATTATAAATAAATTCAGTAATTGCATACACCTGGAATTGAACCCTGAACAGATGGGATATTCCACCACATCCCCTAGTGCCTCAACCACTATGCTACAACCCTTGTAGTTAACCATTGTTAGGTTTGTAGAAGATAAAAGGACAATTTAATAGCCTAATTGCCACACTTTCTCCAACTTCATTCCATGGTATAACAAGTATGTACAGGGAACTCGAATTGAATGGCTCAGGATCAGTTCAAAGTTTGAAATTTATCAGCTTTAATCTCCAAACTCCAAGCATATAGATATAAGAACACCGATTGAGAACTCAAAACCGCTTTCCTCCAACTCTCTCTTAATCAAAAGATTTTAGATAACCATAAGATGAATTATCATTTAATCACTGACAAACACTTTTAGCTTTCAAGATGGTTTTTTCCTCATCATTTATTGATCATTCGATTCAAAGTGGAGAATGATCCTTCTATCCCTTCAAAGACCGACCTCAAAACAGAAGCCATGATGAGATTACGGCTGACTGCACACATTAGTACCCAATGCCATCTTGGAAAGAGAAAGCCAATCCGATGTTAATCATCTTCCACAAGATCCAGTAAAAGGAAGAAACGTCCTAACTCCTGATGATCAAGATGTGACAGGAGAGAATATTACTACATTTTTTCTCAAACAAAATTTAGAATTAAGTTGAGTCACTTCAGTCCCAATTGGTTTGATAAGTATAATTGGCTTGACTATGGTGTTGAAAAGGGTGCCACATTTTAATTCAGTTATTACTTATTTAAAGATGAAACTAATAAAATGGAGGGAGATGGTTTTGTTAGAAAAAGATTTTAAGGCTGGAACACATCAAGTAGGTTTGATAAGCAGGTTGGCAAGATTATCGGTGTTTATAATCAAGCTATGAAATATTTGAAGCTCTAACTAAAACAAAATACAGCAGTTCAAAGTGTTTTTGCCCAAAAATCCACACAAGCTAAAGCGCTAATCGAGCTGATTTGCTTGCTTCCCTTCATTATTTGAGGGAAATTTTGCATCAAGGATTGGAAACTCAAGGTCAGGATGAGAGTCAAAAATTAAATAAAACAGAGAATTTCATTGATCCAGTACAAAATAGTGAAGATGTCAATAACGTTGCGTTGAAATAACTACTTAAAATAACCAATTGAACACCACTTCCAATCAAAAAGATCTCACCACCCATTGTCCAAAAGAAACATCTAAGACCATCGTAGATGGGCTAATGAAGACTACTTTGCGATATTAGTGAACGAATCTTTCCGAAACCTCTAACAAAGGGCAAATGGAGGTAAATGTCGTAAATGTCACAAGGACCATGGTTTTACCTCTTAGAGTACGAAATTCATTATATGCTAGCAGAGCATTCAGTAAGTTCATCTAGAGCATAGCATGCACGATGAAGACAAAATTATGGTAGTAAATGAATCGAACATTGTTTTACAAACAAAAAAATATTTACAAAGTCATTTCTAACATCATGTCATTTGTGAATTTGACTAAGGAAAAATTGCAAAAAAGAATAACAGATGATGGATGGGGAACTCTGAAGTTACTGTTTCATGTTTGTATGGCTAGCTGGAGCCCTATTTATATTGTTTGTTGTCTTAAATCTTAATATGCAAAAGTTGCTTAGACTTACAGAATTTTATCCCAATCAGTATTTTTAGTGTTGATTGCTTCATCTAGATGATCAACTTAACAACTACATTCATGATCTTGGAGTCCTCTAAAAAACTCATGAAAGTAAAGAAACATGAAGTGTTTGATTTAGAATTTTAGATTATTTATTTATGTACTTGTGTTGATCCTCCTTGTGAGAATGACTAGTTTATAAAAATATTTTCTAAAGATGACGTTTGTGGAAAATAATTCACAAAATCATAAAAATGATGAATTGTTAAATGATTGTTTGATCAGTGATCACTTATATAGAAAGATGTCTTTGACTCTTTTCTAAGATTAACGACAACGATATTGTAAATGACATCCAAAGTATGAGAATTTATTGAGAGCAATCGTGCATTTAATTGAATTATATGTTTCTTTCAATCTCTTGATTGGATGCTATGTTGCTCTTTCAAACAATCATTTGTCCATTGTTTTTACTTTGAATTTGTTGGATTTTACATGTGTTATGGTCATCCATCCCAAGATCCGCCATTGAAAACATCCATAGAAGATAACATAACAAAGAGTGTAATCTATATAAAAATACAGCCCTAATTAAAAAGGGGGAAAACTCCTATATGCAGTAATAGATGAATTCTAGTGAATTGCACATATTTCCTGAATGTTCTCTATAAAACAAAATTCAAAACATTCGATTGTAGAACATTAACATCATGAAATACAGCAAGAAAAGGCCTTATACTAATATCCTCCATTCTTTTCTACAGAAACAAATGCATTTTCTGAAGAAAGATTATACCAATAAAAATTTAGAAAGAATCATAGATAGGGATCACAGATATGGCTCTAATTGGAAAACTTTCTTTCATTCTAAAACTAGGGCTACTGAAAACAAACTCTATATATATATATATACAACTAAGCTACAGATTATATGGATGAAATAGAATCAAATAAGATACCTGCACTGGTGACATCCTCTTGATCATCGACGGTATTCTGAATCTGGATTTCGTTTTGGGGATTAGGGTTTTCAGCAGATGAAGGTTTGGATTTAGATGAAGAATAATTACGAAAATTAAAGGAGAGTAATAATGAGGGTGTTGGTTTGTAGGTGAAGGAGGAAGTTCTTCTTCTAGGGCAGAGGAAATGGAACACAAGTTTCTGCATAATTTGCAATTCTTCTAATTCTATGGTGATCAAAGGAAGAAGAAAGGGGGGTTTATCAAGGGTTTTAAACTTCACTTTTGGTCCCTGTTACTAACGCCGTTAACTTTTTCCGTTAAAAAATAATTCAAACAAGGGGTAATATGGTTATTTTACCTCCTTTTCTTTTCTTGCTTCTATGAAAACATCAAGCCTACAAAGCCTGAGTTGCCACATCAGCGGCACATCAGATTTACCAACAAACCCTCATCAAGTGTGCCATAGGAGAAAAAGGAGTACCACTACCCTCAAATCCGAATACCCAATATATGTATATATGTATATATGTATTTCAATAAAAAAACGAGAAAAAGGAGTGTGTGTGTGTGTGTGTGTGTGTGAGAGAGAGAGAGAGAGGGGAGCGGGGATGCTTGAGCACCCAAACCTGATCCCTCGAGCCCGTAGTGGAGCCCACATGCTGCATAGCATAGCCCACCGAGCCTGTAGCGGCAGTATGCACCGAGCCCATAAGATGCTACCGAGGGCCTTTAGAGACTATTCATGATTGTCCGAATTCTATTTACTTTGATATAAAACAATCAAATTATAAAAGAAAAGGTTTGGACCGGTTCAAAGTCTATCGACCTTGTTGGGCCTAAATCAATTGGGCTTTTATATATAGGACTCCCATGATAGTCCCATTGGGCTAGAAAACAAGGCTTATGATCGGTTTCACATGCTTTTAAGATGACTAGGCTTCAATTCGTTGGGTCGGATCTTGTTCAAAGGTGTCTGAAATTGCACTCTAAGCTTTACTTTTTACTAGTATTCATAAGAAATGAAGGATACAAATACTTTCTATAACTGTAGTTTTTATGGACTCCATCAAATAATATGAAGAGGTCAGTTTTTTTTGGGGGGGAAGGATGTACGGGCCAAATCCCGACTAATCCCCGACAATTTTGGGGTTAAACATGTCCCCACTTGAATGTTCTCAGACATGCGCACGAGAATTCTCGAATTCGGTTAGGGCGCTATGAACCCACCGAGCGATAACCAATCCACCACAGCACTGGAAGACAAGAGGTCAGTTTTTATGATTGATATTTAGAAGTCTTATGGTTTAGAAAGCTAATTATAAAACTACACTACTTCATTCGGTGATAATACTGAATATCTAACTAACGCGAGTATTTTATGCCCATATTTATTGATTCGAAAAAAAATAAGTTTGTCATGTTTGGTTAAAAAGCAAAAGGGTTGAAAGCTCCCATCAATAAGATGCACATGGTTGTTCAAATGTTCAACCTTTTCTTATAACAAAAACAACTTAAAAAGGAAGTCACTATTAAAAGTAGAAGAAATTTACTTACTTTCCATTTAAATAGTGGACATATAGAACAGTTTGCAAAAATCATAACATTTCTTAATTTTAAAGTGTTTTTTTAGCATAAAACTAAGTATTTTTTAAAAAGTACGTCGGTTTGGGCAATGATTTTTTAAAAATAGTGACGAAATGATAAATGGTTTAATTTTGGATATATATGTTGATGATAACCCACCAAAATTTATAAATAAGAAGAGTAAAACAAAAGATCAATAATTTGCGATAACGACAATTAAGCCATCTACATCCGTACATTATTTGTCCATTAAAAAGAGTAATTAAATTATTTTTAATACCAAAGAGAATATTTAGAAGATTGTTTTACTATATAGATTTCCAATAATACATTTTTATATTTCTTCAATAAATAATAACTTGTATCATTGTCATCAAACTAACCTATAGTTTATAAATAATTGTAAATAAAAAATTATCCCATTATCTAAAATAATTAAGCACTCAATTAGATAAAAAAGGTTACATTATAACAAATATGAAAAAAGTTGTTAGTCTATAGTTTTGAACTTTTGATGTAATTGTGATTTACTTGAAATCAATCAAAGTAACGAGGCAAATATACATGAGTTAGCAGCGTTGGACACTCAAAAATATTGCCCCATCTCCCTATATTGCCATAAAGCAGGGTTTAGGGGCATTGTGCCCCTAGTGGGGTTGTAGGGGGCAGCGCCCCTAGCTGGGAGTAGGGGTGTTTCAAGGGGCGGAGTGGCTAGCAGGGGCGAACCAAATAATCATGTATTATTCAGAGTGAATAACACGGCGTTCAGTGTTATTCAAAGTGAATAATACTGAATTATTCACTTTGAATAAACTCAAAATATTGTGTTATTCACTTTGAATAATACATGATTATTCATAGTGAATATGTCATGTGTCGGGCTCTTGATTGTCTACACGTTCGCAGTGAAGAACGAGTTTTCATTTGAACCGGACCCTTGACATACCATATTTTTTGGTTATTTTTATATGACATTTTTTAAATGATATATTTTTTTAGTCATGTTAATTAGTTTGTTTATATATTTATCTTAAACGCAATATTTTATGTAGTTATAGAATTTGTTACATCATCCACATCCCACATAATAACTTAGTGTAACGTCTCTCTATATATCTCATTGTAGTTGATCTTATGAACTTTAAACTATATTAAGTACTTGATTATGACGATAGTGATGTGTGTATATGTCCATTAAAAACTTGTAATCATGTGACAATTTTTATGAAGCGACAATACCTTTTGAGTATGTGGATGATTTCTTTATAGCAAATGGTTGTCATTTACGCAATGAAAATTTCATAAACAAATGGAATTTCCATCTCATGAATGTAAGCAAGACAAACCTACACATACCTTCATATAAGTAACACATAGAACATTTGCATGCCATGTATAATACACCGATAACGCACGTACCTAATAACTTCACATACCTCAACAGGAAAAAAAAGGGAGCTACACATGCCTTCACAAACGTTCATATGAAAACGAACTTGCAAGTAACTTAATGAACTTCGCCACAAACCTATTGCATCTTCATAAGAGAATTACCAAAAAAAACTTTACATGCCTTCTTAAAAATCAATCAAAGTCATGTCCAAATAGGGATGGCAACGAGGCAGGTTCGCAGCGGGGATTGGTCCTCCTGTCCCTGCCCCAGTTTAAAAAAACCGTCCCGTCCCCGCTTAAAAACTGCGGGGATTTAAATGGAGATCTCGATCCCCATCGGGTAATCGGGGAAAACATTTAACTTTTTCACCGTTGTGATCTTCGTCACCGTTTAAACTTTACCACACCCACGAGTCTCAGAAAATGATATACTTTACATAACATTCTCGAATCCATTATCCCAACATATATGAAAGAAAATTAAAGTCCTAAAGTCAAAATGCATCTAAAATTCAACAATTTAGATATATATATATATTGTTTAAATGCATCCAAAATAATCATAGTTAAAGTGCTAATATATATATATATATATATATACACGACCAAACATAAAAACCATTTAGCTATATATAATGTATTGTTTAAAACTATATTATCTACTAATAAACATAAAATAAAAACAAATTCGGGACTATAATCGGGTAATCGGGTGGGAATTGATCCCCTCGTCCCCATTTATCGTCCTCGAACCCGACCCGTTTATTTCGGGTTTTCCCCGTCGGTTTCGGTTTTTGGACAATCCAAATATAGTCAATCAAAAATCGATCGGATTACATAAATAAATAAAACTTTTTCCTGAAATCTGAAATAATTTACTTACCAACCACAAAATTGAAGTTAGGTTATGTAAGTGGAAAATAAACATCATGGATTTTGGACATTACAACTCGTGACATTGATGTCCCTCATTAATATTTATTTGGTACATTCCAACTAACTACATTCTTAAGTACATTCAACCCTAAACTAACAAACAAAGAAAGCTATTTTCTATTTTATAATATTACCATTAGCATTATAAATATTGTCTATTTTTTCGTAATCCATCATAAACATCAAATTATTTAAAGCGTGCCAAGTAACCTAAAGAATACAAATTGGTATCACTTTTTCACTCATATCTTAGTTTACAAAATGCACTCCTTACCAACATCAATGTATCAAGTAGACTTGAGTGTTTTTTTTATCATTGTGCTTGAATCTATGCTTAGAACATGAATCTCGGGCTATAAATTATTAGTGGGAAACTCAAATAAATGACAGATAACCTATGCATAATTTCTTGGTGATTTGTGGAAAAACATCGTATTCTAACGGAACCATTGGTATTCTACTGATGATCCATAGATAATCAACAAAAGAAATTTCCTCAAATTGATTTTTCTGGGGAAAACCCATTTGTTTTGCAGTGTAAGTCTTTTGTTGGTGTAGGCTTCACAAGTTGGCCGAAGAAAGAACCTGACGATTCAAAATGTTGACTTTTATTTTAGGCAGTGTTTGGTTCATAAAATTGAATTTGATAAAAATTGACCATATTTTTTTGTTAGTAGAAATTCACTTATTTCACTTAAGTTAAGAATGATTAATTCCATTAATTGTGGAATTCAATGAAATTCAAATGATTCCATTAAATTCATTTTGTAAACACCACTAATTAAGGAATTTGGTCAAAGGTATTTGTCATTTTAACTCCGTCAAATTCATTTAAATTCCACGAACCGGACATCCCCTTATTCTATTTTATATGATGCTCACCTTTATATAAATTCCTAACTTCACCCTTGTTTATTGGGTAGATATTAGGTCTTTGGCTCTTTGCCTGCTTTCTTACTGGGTAAGCCTCTTTGTCTTCATATGCTCGATTAATAAGATAACGATATTGAGTAGGGAAACTACCGAGAATCTTAATCGATAAGTGAAAAAAATGGCTTTTACCTATTAAACGTTTATCAAGTTTAATAATCGAAAAAGTTTAATATACTATTATCAATCGATATTGATAATTGAAAATGTTATAAAATAAAATAGGGATTACTTCTTCAAAATGTATCCAACTATCCCCAATATATTATTGTATGTATCCACCTAAAAAAATCCTTTTATATGTATCAAACTTTATTTTTTAGTCTATTGTGTGTATTTTTGAGTCTATTATGTGCATCCAACTATCCCCCAATATACTATTGTGTGTATCAAAAATACACATAATAGACTCAAAAATAAAGTTTGATATATACAAAAGTAATTTTTTTAGGTTGATACACACAATAGTATATTGGGGATAGTTGGATACATTTTGAAGAAGTAATCCCAATAAAATAAGTAGGGAGAATGTCGTTGTTTGTTTCATAATAATTTGATAAATAGTCCGTGAATCAGAAGTAACCAAACTAGCCTAATGAGGAGTGACACGAAAAGATTAAAATTAGCCACTTAAAATAATATAAAGAAAATATAAAAACAAATAATGGAAAAAAAAAACATATCCTCTAATGATTAGTAGTCACATGATTTAAAATTGTATTTGTCTTGATTCAAATTTCAAAAATAAAAAATATGCCTTGTGAATTTAAATATATTTAATATTCTTTTTCGTTCTACTAAAATCAAAATATAATAGTTTGGGAGAAAAAATGCTTTTAAATAAAGTTGTCGTTTATCCTTTGGTTAGTATATTATTGGTGGGTGTCGGAAAATATTTAAAATCCAACACCAAAAAGACCTTATAGAACAAAAGCTATTACTATTTTATGGGGTTGTGGTCATGGGTGTCAGCAAATCAAGCTTTTAACGAGTTATTTGAGTTTGAGTTTGGTTATCTCGGGCTCGAGCCTAATTATTCTCAAGCTCGAGTCAATTTAGAACACAAAATAAAGTTCGTTTAACTTAGTAAGGCGAGCTTTATAACACTAATGCTCGACTCAATTCGTTCGAAAACTCGATTAGATTTTTCCATTCGAACCGAGTCATTCGAGCATACCTTTTATTGAGTCAAACATGTTCATGTAGTTATTAATAAAAATATATAATTTTTTGAGCTGAAATTGATAAACAATTTAATGGATCGCGAGTTCGAACCTGAGCCCGATAACTCAAAAAAGAAAAAAAAAAAAAAAAAGAGCTCGAGCTTCAGCCCAACATTTAAAAAGTTAATCAAGCTCGAGCTCAATATTGTTTTTTGAGCTCGGCTTGATTTACCTACGTACTACTCGGTTCAATCGACTCGTTTACACCCCTAGTTGCGACACTAATATACCGCTTAACCATTGGTAATTATTGACTAATCTTTTACTAATTTATCATTTATTTGAAATTTTAAATGTTTAATTGCTCGGTAATTACATATAGATTATCCTAATTCTTAGTATTTTTATCATTATTATTTTTTTGTTACAAAAGAATAAGTTATTTATAGTAAACAGAAAAAACCAAAATTGATAAAACTAATATTTAAAAAGCGTCTCTCATTTGACATTCGAGACACTTCTATATCCAAAAAAAATTAATAAATTACATATTTGGTCCCGTGATTATATAAAAAATGCTGCAAGACAAATAAAAGTAACGACTTAGACCATGAGGTGAGGTTCAAATGTATATACATAAGATCAACAAAGGCCGTTTTGACCGGTCTCATCCTTCCTCTTAATAATCTCTATCCTTCCATAAATTACGTCAATCTTCCGTGATTGTGTCACCGTAACCAAAGATGTGTAGTTGAGATTTATGATCACGTTCACAACCAAAATTGAGTTCACATTTGAACTTGACTCTCTCTCTCTCTCTCTCTCTCTCTCTCTATATATATATATATATATATCTCTACTCCTTTATAAAAGAAATTTGATCAATCTCTTAAACTCTTAATATCTTAAAATCTTAAATACAACTATCAATGCATTGTTTACAAGCTTTTAAAGCATAACTTTTAAGAAATCTCTTAATTATAACTTGAAAAGCAAAATATACAAGTTTTAATAGAAGTACTTGCAACCCACATTTTTGGTGGACTGCCAGCTTCCTTTTTTTCCATCAGACATCTCATCTTCCTCATTTTGCAAAAGTCAAATATGCAAAGGAAAGGTTTGTATTCAAAATTTAAATTCAAATTGTTGAGGAAAGGCTCATAGTCTTCTTTTCTTCCTGAAAATATTTTCATACCTATTTTTAGCTCTCTCTCAAAATGTGTCTTTAATGTGTCACTATTTTCTTCCCAATGTCTCATCTATCAAAACTCTTGAACCCTTTTCATTTTATAAACCTAAATCATTCTAGCCTATCTCTCAATCGAATGCATCCAAAGAGTTGTTGAAACCCTAAATCACAAACTGATATGCACCATTCTTGATTTGAGCACAGAGGTACCATACGAAATAAAGAGATCATATGAGCTTTTGATTTTTGTTGTTGTTGTTGTTTTTTTATCTTGATTTTAATGATGATTTTGCAGTTGAGCATCACATTCTACATCCACTAATAACACATGGAAGCTGTGGGATTTGTAGATTGCACTTGAATGTAAATTAGAAGCTATGTTTTTTCTTCTTGTATGAACTCTAGATTTTTGTTCTTTTAGTCAATTGTTTACCATGTTGATGATTTAGGTTTTCTTTTGCACCAACTAAACAAGATGTAAAAAAATCCACCCACTTCTTTCTTCAATTAAGAGGTTCTATCATTGATTTTGTACACTTTGAATCTTGGTTTTGAGGGTTGGTTTCATGTTCTAAGTTCTTTTGTTTCTCTTGTAGAGTTTCATCGCAGGAAAAATGTTTCAAGCTAACCGGTAAGTGGATAAAATGAACTCCCATTTTTTCTAATAATCTTGATAAATTTCAATTGTTTTTTTCTTTTTGAATTTTGCCAGATGTGTTGTGGGTATGTTTCATCTTTGTTCATTTTGGTCAAATTTGTGTTGTGGGTATGTTTCATCTTTGTTCAATTTGTTCTTTTAATGAATCTTATCTTTAATTTGTTTTTTGCCCCTTTGGTCATGATCACTCATAGTTGTCTAGGATCCATGGTTTATTTTTACCCATATGTGCATACCATGGGATATGAGCGTTTAACTTGCTTTCTTTGGATATAGTTTTGCTTGAATTGCTGATTAGATAAGTTTGTGGTCGGAAACAAAACAAGCAAGGTGTCCCAAACTTTTGAGTTTTGTGTTAAAGTCCTGCATGTAAGCTATTGGTTTGCAATGTAATTGTTCTTCTGGTGTTGTTTATTTATATGTATGCTTTCAATGGAATAATTTTGCTGCATAATAGCATTTATGTTATTATTTGGTTGGTTGATCCCAGAAAAAAAACAAAGTCTTTAAAATTATTTACACCCCGCCGCATTGCGCGGGTACGCTGCTAGCGTTAACAAGAATCATATTTTTGGTGCTATTTGCTTGCCTGGTATCTTTTTTGCCACTCTCCACTGTACCTCCATTCTAGGTGTGGGATGTTCACAAATCCGTACTCTAATGCTTTACATAATTAAAGAACATTAGGAGAAATAATGAACTTGCATTACATGCTTGGTATAGGTAAATTTGAAGATTATCTTTTTTCATCAATTGGTCCGTAATGGTATCTTAAAGATTACCTTTGAATGTGGTTTATATATAATTGTGTTTAATGTCTAATTTTAAGGTCATATATGCTAATGTCATTTGTTGTTTTATTCTCTAACCAGTTTTGTTGTAAAAAGAAAGTGACATTGACCTAAACCCATGGCTTCTTGAATTCAAAGCATCCACCTATTTAGACCAACATTCATCTTTCTCTTGGTTTTCCATCTAGGTAAATATATATAGTTAATGCTTTAAATGTTGTTGAAATACTTACACATAATATACTCTCATTAGATTTGTTTATGCAACATTGGTTCTTCAACTTTGGTCAAGTTGTGAACATAGTTATTTACCACCAAACATCTATGAACCGTTTACTAAATGCTTACTCAATAATCAAAGCTTGTACCTGGTATGTAAGAGTAATGACTATTACCCAGTTAGAGCTTACCGGGTGAATTGTTGCATACAATGTCGTTTTAATGGACTTTAATCTTACTCGGTTTGGTAAGTGATAGTGTTGGATTTTACCGGCAACCACTTACTGGTAAAGTGTTTGGGTAAACAACTCGTTGGTTGGCAAAGTTAAAATATAATGTATTTGTAATGAGTATTTTAACAAGGACGGTCATGGAATTGGAAAAATAAGATGCACGCGATTGTCATGAGTGATGTTTATATTAGTTGTATCATTGTATATTTTTATGATTGATTTGTTCGTCTTTAAGGCTGTACGCACCGGGGCTTCGGCTTGGGAGCGGCTAAACCCGCGCTACCCGCCGGCTTTGGAGAGCTTGGGTGCGTGGGTAGATGAACCCGGCGGGTTGATGGTGAAACGGGTTGGGAGAGCCGTTGTCAAACGGCTCTCTCAACGGTAAAAAATCTATATTTTTTTTTTACTTTTTTTTTTTCAATTTTTACTCCTATAAATACTCATTCAATCCAACTTCTTTTTTCACACAAACAACCTTCAATTCTTTAACTCTTTTCTCACACAAACAACCTCCAATTCTTCAAACCTCCCACTCTTCAAACGATGAATCCAAACGATCGAAACCTCGCTTCACGGCGCGCGAAATGTAAACGTCGGGCGGAACCCGAGACCCCTTCGAAGCCCTCTTTCAAAGTCGACGTTACGCATACCGGGTTCCCTCCACAACATCCACCCGATTACGATGTCGAAATTTCGCCGAAAGGTTTTTCTATCACAATTACTCATCCTCAAGCTCCTCAACCCGGGAGCTCTTCACAACCCAATCAACCCGGGAGCTCTTCACAAGCTCCTCAACCGTGTCCTTATCAAACGTTACCTTATTATCAACCGTTTCCTCCACAATTTCCAAATATGGATTTTGGTTCTCCTTATCAACCACAATTTGTACCCGGTTACCAACCCAATTACCAACCCGTAAAAGAGGAAGACACTTCCGATGAGGAAGAACTTTCACCAACGACCCAACAAGAGAGAGACATTATGTTTTTGACCACCTCGTACGGCCATCTTCGGGGTAAAAAGCTCTTCGATACTATCAACCGAAAAGAGGAGATCAAAAAAAAATATGGCTTGTAATTTTTAGTTTATTTAATGTTTTAGTTTATTTTATTTAATTATGTAATGTTTAATTTTAATTTTTAGTTAATTAATTATGTAATTTTAATTTTTAGTTAATTAATTATTAATCTTATTATTAATTAATTAATTACATGTTTTTATTTAATTAATGTTATTTAATTAATAAATGAAATAAATAAAATAAATTGAAAAGTGAGAGGGTTGGGAGGGTTGGGTGTGTGTTGTAGAGGGTTATGGGAGGGTAAAGAGAGGGTTGACCAAAAGCTGATGTGGAAGCTGATGTGGCATTCAAAAAGTGAGTGGGTTGAGAGGGTTGGAGAGTATGGGTGCGAGTAGCCTAATTAGTTGGGTTCTTTGTTTTTTGTTTTTTTGTATTTTTTGACGTTATCTGTTTAGTTGGGGGTAAAACAGTTATATATATTTACTACTTCAAAAAACTGTATAAATATTAAATAGGTTCATGCTGAATGTGGTCCGACCAAAGCTACCACGAGGACTTCGAGAGGCGGGAGGTTACCAAGTAAATACCCATTGTATCTTTGTGCAGTCAAACATATTGTATAATGATGAGCAGCCTACCTTGCTTTGTATCGGTTTGCTTTCTTCGAACCAAAATTTGGTTTGTTTGTGTTTTGTATAAGTTGGTTTTGTATCTATTGATTTCTTGAGCAAACATGCATATTTAATTTTAAAAGTTTATATGTCTCGATTTCTTACTCAAACTTGTATTTGTTACTTTGAAACTTTGTATCAACCTATTTCTTAATGCAAATTGTCACCTTAAAATTTTGTATCAATTGCTTTGCAAACCAACGTATACTTTTGCATCCCGCCGCATTGCGCGGGTACAAGACTAGTATATATATATATATATATAGAGGAAAGTTCAAATGTGAACCACTTTTTGGTTGTGAACGTGAGGACAACCGAGAGCGCGACACGTGGCGGATGACTAGGCGCCACGTCGGCTTTGAGTGTGGTCCCCCCCTTTTAATTCAATGCCCTCCCATGAATCGCGCCTAGTCATCCGACGTGGACCTTACGTGGCGCTTAGTCATCCGCCACGTGCCGCGCTCTCGGTTGTCCTCACGTTCACAACCAAAAAGTTGTTCACATTTGAACCCACCCCTATATATATATATATATATATATACATAACCAAAAATTTGATGTCCATTAGTTCAAATATTAAAAATACACATAACAAGTTTTACATTAATCCGAAAACATTAAAAAAAACACAGATAACCATAAAACTGGTCATAAATTACCATAAAACTGGTCTTTTTTCTAATTTCCGATCTATCTGTCGATTCGACTTGATTTTAAAACACTGCCGACAACCACCCTCACTCTTAGCAAGTCAAAGGCCACAATAGCCTACTTAATAGGAATGAACACAACTTTCATATGCTTATGTTTATAAGTTATTCTCAAGAATATTTAATGTAAATGATAATACTCTTTCCGATTTATTAGTTTATCATAGTTTACTGTTGCTATGTTGATACATCAAGAAATAAATAAAATATTGTAAGTCAAATAAAAAATTTACATGTTTAAAGATTTATTTTTATCTCTTAAAATACAAAAGTTCATTGTCCTTTTATCTAAACTTTTCTATGATTAAAGGGCAGTTTATTTAAACATTTGTTGGATAAATGATTACTGGTAAAATTAAACATCATGTCACTATCACCTACCATAATCGAACAATATTTTAGTCTATCAAATCACTATCAAACCGCTATCATATGCAACAATTTACCTGGTATTTTTTACAGGGTAAGAGTTGTCGATCTCAGTTACCGGGTAAGACTCTCGGTTCATGTCATCACTCTTACCGGGTAAGATTCTAATCCTTGTCATATTTATTTCCTAAGGTAAGTTACCCGATAAACACTTACCAAGTAAACGTTTAGTAAACGATCTCTAATCATGATTAATTTATCCTGATTCAGTAATTCTAACTATTTATTTATTTAAAAAATATTCAACAATTTAATCACTTAAAATAGATCAAACTTTCCCCTAAATTGAGTGTTCACATAAACCGACAAAAGCTTATACCACATGGGATATTGTTTCAATACAAGTCCCCACCCTACCACTCATTCTCACAAAAACACACGGCAAAGTATTTATTATCCACCATTTAATCATGTCTCTTTGTTGAACACATAAATGAGATAGTTCTAAATTTATAACTATTAAATGTAAAGACTTGTTTAGATATTAGTTATGTCGACAAAAATTTAAATGAAAATGAAATTTGATTGCAAACGTAAGCAATGCTGAAATCATGTCACGTGGCATATTTACTCTGAATAATCATGTATTATTTAGAGTGAATAACACAACATTCAATGTTATTCTGAGTGAATAATAAAAACAATACAGAACGTTGTATTATTTGCTCCGAAAACCAGTGAATGTTGTATTATTCACTTTGAATAATACTGAATGTATTATTCACTTTCCACTGTCCCCACATTTGCAATGAAAAATGAGTTTTCATTTAAATCTGACCTTATTTTTGTCGAAGATTATACGTTGTTTATATAAGTTAAGGTTGTTTTCAATGTCAAATAAGATTATACACATCCTTTTTTAAAGAAAAATACCCGTCAATTTATCTAGCTAAAACTCTATAAGTCAAATTGGATCGTTTTTTTTATGATTTTATATTCTAATCGGCTTGTGTTTTAATAAATGATTGCTTTTAATATCCACACCACAACCACCATCCTATAGTTCCCTATAATAAAATTTGATTTTAAGACGTTTTTTATATGAGATCTTTTAGGAAGTGTCATATAAAAACTCTAATAAAATGATCTAGACCATGAGTTATATTAAGCTAATCAATTTCTTCATAGCAATCTTTTTTTTTTAATTGTGGGTGTTCGAGCAAGCTTGGCACACCTCGAGTAATCCCATGAGTCAAGAAAATCTACAGTGGTATTGAAAAAACTCTAACTAGCCACCTATGGGGATGCGCCCCAAATCCTAGGCTCTATTTAACAACTTAATGAACGTCTATTGACAAGATGTACAACATTACAATTATTGGTCCTATAAACTTAAAAGTTTTATGAGTACTGTGTTAAACCTTGCCAATAATGATATAGCGGTTGTTGTGCTTGACGACTAATCCGCCACCATTGCAATAAATGAACCTTATCAATGCAATAGAGCTTGTATGACATAAAGTTCACAATGCCCCTTAGAATATTACCTTTTTAAGATTCTTATGCTTTTCGTAAGATGGGTTTAGGCAACTTACATTGTAATTTAATCAGTGTTGCTTATATTGTAATTCGCCTTTTATGAATCACACAGTTCCTTTGTATAACGATATTATGGTCTACCATCTGCGTTAAATGATGAAATCTTTTAAACACACACACACACACACATATATATATATACACGATATTATCGTCTACCGTCTGCGTTAAATGATGAAATCTTTATACACACACACACACACACACACATATATATAGGGTTGTAAACGAACCGAACGTTTGGTGAACCGTTCGGCGGGAAGTTCGTTTATATTCGTTTATTTAATAAACGAACGAACATGAACAAGTTTTTTTGTTCGTTTAGTTAAACGAACGAACATGAACAAAGACACCGTCCGTTCGTGAACGTTCGTTCATTTACGTTCGTTTATGTCGTTCGTTTACATTCGTTTATGTCGTTCGTTTACGTTCGTTTATGTTTGTTTGTATTAAAACATTTAATACTTATTTATCTAAGGTATATATTTTTAGAATTCAATTTAGTTTTAAATTTGAATTTGATTATTCTTTTGGTTTTATATTAAGTTTTAAAAAAATGCACCTCCTAATAGCTAATGAAATGACAAGTAAGCTTGTTCGTTTATGTTCTTTTACGTTTGTTCGTTTAACTTTTATGTTCATTCGTTTATGTTCGTTTAACTTTTACGTTCGTTTGAATATGTTCGATTAGCATCTTAAACGAACGAACATGAACGAACACGAACACACCAAATACCTAAACGAACGAACACGAACACAAACTTTTTTGTTCGTTTATCGTTCGTTTACCGTTCGTGTTCGTTCGTTTGTTCGGTTAAGTTAAACGAACGAACACGAACAAGCCTCCGTTCGTGTTCGTTCGGTTCGTTTACAGCCCTACATATATATACACGATATTATGGTCTATCACTAATGCACCCCTACAACATTCGTCCCTCAACTATTATAATTAAAAAGCCAAATCTCGTATCTTGAAGACAAGTTAGTGGTGTCTTAAATTAAACCCTAGGCTCGTATTCCAAAGGTGGACCTAATTTTATTTTATTTTTGGTAACGGTGGCATAAAATTAAATTATCACCATTTGAAGCTAAACAAATATTAATTACTACTAAAGAAAAATTAAGCATAGTTACCGAATAAAACACAAAACCAATCAAACTAGGACGGGATGACTAATTCATTGAGGTACTATTAATTGTGTTAGAGAGATATTGTTCTAAAAAAAATATTGCAAACTTTACTCATCTAAACTTGAACCTCTCTTTTGTTTTAATTAACCAAGACGATGACATATATGTTATCAATAAGGTGATGTCTATGTTTGGCATACTAGATAATAAAGTAGCTGAAAATTAATAAGGTAGCTAATGACTAATAAGCTAGATGATGAATTAGATGTGTTTTGCAAAAACTAGGTAGCTTATGACTGTAAAATGACAAAAAAAATGCATGTTTAAAAATTGGTAATGTAAAAAGTAGAAACGTATATTTAGAATAAAAATATAAAAAGTTTTATAAGCCACCAAATGCTATACTCCTTAGCTTTTGAAAAAACTATCTTATAAGCTAGCTTATGGTCCAAGTTATGGTTCAAGCTTATGGTCCATCCAAACGTATACTAGCTTATAATCTAGAATATGTCAAACAATGCCGACATCTCTCAAAATCGTAATTTTTTATCCGTTATCTGGCACAATGAATTCTTGCCACTTACCACTATATATGAACCTTTCTAGCTTACTAGGTCTACCCATATCATGTTCATTATGAGAAAGCATTCATCTCCTTCTTCTTGAGGCAATAGTATTTTTTTCATATACATATAGAGAGCAAGCACCAAAGGTTTAAATAAGAAGTTTTGAATAAGTAAGAAATACAAAAGTGGTTCTAGCCTTCCATATCCTCAAAGTCGACTTTGAATGGTCAAAATTTACGACTATATCAAAAATATAAGAATAATTTTGTTAATTATACAAATAGGCGAGAAACGGATTCATATGTGAACCTGTGTGGTTCACATACACATGAATTCGTGTAGTTTACATATCCATTATTTTTAACTAATTCGCATAAGAACTATATGTTCATATGTGAATCCGTGTAAATCACATATAAACTATATTTTACTAATTTACATACGAACCAACTAATTCACATATGAAATAATTAACTGATTCACATATGAACTAATTAACGAGTTTACATATAAACTTGTTTGTTGTCTATTTGTAAAAGTTATGAAACTACTCATATATCTTCTGCATACCCATGCGAGAACTTCTGGTGCTTCACAATCAAAAACTACAAATGTTGATAAAATGAAAGGCTAGGATCATTTCTCTAGCTCTCATATATTTATCATTTATCATGGGGGTTGCTATTCCCACCCCCTATACTCACAATCATTTATTTCCACACCCCCTCTGTCCTACTCACATACACCTACTCATCCCCTATAAGGGGGTGTGGATAGAAACCGCCTTTATCATTTGAACATCTCCATACACACACATATGTATAGGTGTATTCTTTTGTAAACCTTGTAAATCAATCTCAACCATCTAGCTTAAAAAGTGTTTTGTCTCATAAATATGTCAGTTATTTCTAAATATAAAACATTATTATAAGTAATGAACTATAATTATCTTCCATAACTATTCAAGTCATAATCAGTAAACATTTATCATTTTCATAAATATAGTTATGAAATTTTTTATTTAAACGATGGGTAATTATAGTTCTAGAAAATTTTTATTTACAAAAGATAAATGATAAATGTTTATGAAAATTTTTATTTAAGCAATATCATTTTCATAAACATTTATCATTTATCTTTTGTAAACCTTGTAAATCAATCTCAACTATTTTAATAATCAATGATCCATGTCCTTTGTTATCGTTTTCACATTAACTATTCTTTTTACATAATCCCTCATATTGTTCTAGAATCAAGTTCACAATCAATAACAAGATCAAGATCTAAAGCAATATCGTCATCCTCATATTAGATCTAAATCAAAGTAGCTTACAAAATGACTTTCTCTTTAGTATCCCTATAGATCATTCTCTATATGAAGCTCTCTTGATCACAAATGAACAACCCTTTTACTAACACAACTAAGAGAATCTCCAAAGGGGAGAAAATGGAGATTATAAACAATACTGTGATCTAACAGATTTCCTAAAACTTTCTCGAAAATGGAGAAAGCAGAGAGTGTAAAAATCTTCAAATTTGAATAACCCTCTAAAAATCTCTAAAATTGATTACTATGAGAGAGAAAATGTTTTTTTTTATATATTATATTCCATCACTGAGAAATCTTGAAATAAAATGTTTAGCAAAGAGAAATACAAATTTATTAAATATATTTAATATTTAAATAATACAAGTAATGATGTTATCTTCAAAATAGAGAATTTGTTGAGGTTGAATGCATTTTCTTATAAAGATTTTTAGACTTTGATTCTCCATTTTAAAGATTTTTAAAAAGCTATTGAAGATGTTATAACAAAGGTATTTATACCTTTGACCAATACAAGCTTTACAAAGTAAAATGACAATACATTGACTTTTACAATTATAAAGTGTTGACTATTTTGACTTTGACTTTTTTCTTTTCTTCTTTGACTTTGTTTTACTTCAAGGTCTCCTTACTTTTATGATCCCAGATACAACGTTTTGTACACAACACCTCACCGACACATAAATATAAGAGTAAATTTTGTGGCTTGTTAAAAAATTTGAGTTTTTTTCCATATGTTTTAATAGTTTCTTTTTTAGTCTCTATAGTTTATATTTTATTGTTATTTTCATCCCTAGATACTAATTACTTTATTTTAAGTAACAACGATCAAAATAGTAAAGCATTATAAACTATAAGGACTAAAACAACAATAAATTATAATCCTAAAGATGAATGTAGTAATGATGTACAAACTATAAGGACAAAAACTATAATTTTTTAAACCACAAGGAGAAAAAACAGAAATTTTAACAAACTATAGGGACTAAAATCGTAAATTACTCTAATATAATAAATTCATAGATGTTTTCATTGGTTTGTTGTTTTACTATTGAAGATCATCAATGCATTTTAGTTTTAAAATGTTTAAATGACAACATACTTGCCTTTTAAAAAGTCAAGATTGACTATTAAAAGGATGAAAACTTGGAAAAGCAAGTGTGGGACCCACCAGAAAATGTAAGATTCCAGCTCAACCTCAAACTACTAAAGCAGACAAGATATGTGTAATTAATTTCTTTCAAGGACAAACAAAAACTGTAAATAAATACTTTTTGGTATTTACTTTGATACTAACAGAAAGCAAAAAATAATTGAAATAAAATTAGTTGAATAAAATATTAAAAAGTGAAAAAGTATAATGAGTAGCAGTATTTCAGGCTGGCTGCTGTAACTCTGTTTTATTGACTTTAGACCACACACCAACTACAAGACAAAACTGAACCCCACCACTGTGTAATGGCCAACAGTGGTTAGGATTATTACTCATAAAATAATTTATCAAAAAACAAAATATCATATTTAAAATAAATAAATTAACAAATATTATGATTTCTCTTTCTCATCCCTATAATTTAATGTTTATAACAGTTTTTGTTCATGTAGTTTAAAACCTGCTCATTTGGTCCATATGATTTTCTATTTGTGTTCATTGTCAAAAAAAAAATTAAATACTTACATATATTATATTATTTTTTATTTTTCTTTTTCTTTTATTTTTTATAACTACATATATTTATACATATTATTAACATATATATTTTGTTAAATTTAAATACTAATTTTTTTGATAAATAAATAAAAATAAGGTTTAAATTTAACTATGAACTTTTTAAAAACATTAATTAATTAGGGTAAAATAAAACAATTTTTCATCAAATTCTGACAATTTATATTAAGAAAAAAAAGAAATTAATTATTTTAGCCAAATAGAAAATAGCAATTTACCTCCTACCCATTCTCTCCTAAAAATGCACCATATACCCACCGGCCCGCTATCCGGTAGCCGCTATTAGCGGCTCCGGCGTATTTTCCGGCCAAAATACAAGAGTATATGTGTGTGTGTCTCTCTCTCTCTATATATACACACCCATTTGGATAGCGGCACCTACTTTTGATTAGCGGCGCGCATACACATATATGTACATATACACACACCCATTGCATAGCGGCACCCATTTTGATTAGCAGCACACACACAGATATATATATATATATATAATATATATATACACACACACCCATTTATAAGATATGATATTTATAGATGAAAACTACACATGTACTTTAGCAGCACATGTCATAGCGGCACCCTCTTTTGATTAGCGGCACATTTAGCTTCAATGATATATACTTAGCGGCACCCACAATAGTGACACCCACTTTTGGCCGGAAAATTCGCAGGGAGCCGCTAATAGCGGCTGCCGGATAGCGATCCGGTGGGTATATGGTGCATTTTTGGGAGAGAATGGGTAGGAGGTGAATTACTATTTTCTATTTGGCTAAAATAATTAATTTCTCAAAAAAAAAAAAGTTGTGACTTGGTGGTTGGTTTTGTGTTAATAAAGTACTGCCGTTCTAAAAAAATATATATTAAAAGAAATCATAAGTAAACCAATAAATAATAAGTTATTAGATATTGAAGATAACCTAAAACTTAAAAAAAAGAAAAATATCATCTATTTATCAACAACTTGATTTCATCTTAAAATTTTAAGGAAGAAAAATATCAACTTTATTTCATCTTAAAATTTTGAAAATGAATTTTAGTTTAATAAGTTTGTTTATTGTATTAGTTATATAAGTTTCTATTAATTTTATTTAAATTAAAAAATATCATTTATTATTAGTTAGTATCTCCCTAATATAATTACTAAAATATCAAATTAAAAATACTAATAAACAAATTATATTCTTAATGGCATTAGATGAATAGACAAAAATGAGACCAAACTGAAAACCACAGGGACGAGGAAGTAGTTTTTTAATCATAGGAATGAAAACCACTATAGACTATAAAACATAACGATGAAAATTGTAGTTTACTCTAAATAGAAATACTTTTTTATATATGTTTACGGAATATAAAACTATCGCTCTCAAAGTAGAAGTCAATAAATCAAAGTATTTCATTTTAAATAATTAAGTTCTTAGACTATTTTTTTAAAATTAGAAAACTGTTAAACTTTCTTATTTTGAATTATTAAATCCATGATTATTTTTTTAACAAATAAACCATCAAACTATTAAAATTGGTTACCCATATTTTTTAACATAAGAAACTACTTATAGCCGAATATGAAGATTTTACAATAAAAAAGAAACTTAAACCGGTTTTACAGTTTCCAAATGCCATTCATGTCCGTCGCAAACAATGGTAACCCTCTCCCCCTAGCCACCCATTGTGGCATCATCGTTGTCCGTTCTTTATAGTGTCTGTCCTCATCATTGCCCCTGACACCAATCTTTTTTTTTTGATACATTTTTCATCCATCAAAAGATAAAAAATGTATAGAAACATATAAAAAGAGGAGATTGATGATGAGGACTACAACATAATAAGTGATATGAAAAATGGACAACAATGGGAGGAATAAGGTTAAATTATGCATTAGAAATGCTAATAGTAAGTAATGATGGTGATGCATGTAAGGAGGTAAGTAGTAGGTGAAAATGAATTTAGTCCACCCCAATTAGATAAGGGAAATTGACTGAAATGATCATTTCTCACGAAACAATTTAGTTCCTAGTTACTCCTTTCCCATTCTCATCAGAAAGTCAATACATTTGCAAGAGTTATTGTAGCAACTTACAGAAGCGGTGTTTCTCTAAAAAAACTCAATCCAAATGCCACTCAAGTTTCAAAACTTCCAGAAGAGTGCATATCACTTGCAGAGGGTGTCACTCTTCTCCACATATCACTTGTAGAGGTGGGCTCATCTCAAGTCCTCATTTCTAGAAAATGGATCATATGCAATTATATTAATGGCCATGTGATATAGAGAGAATGGTATCATAGTTTCAAACTTAGAATTATTATTATCTTTTCCCTTAAAATTGGTTGCTCCGCAAGTTACGCACGCATACTTGCAAAAGTAATGATTTTTTTGATGAATATGGAAGAGGAATAACTAGATGGTAAATTGTTTCATAGAAAACAACTGTTTGAGTCGATATCCCTGAAATATATTAGTTGCAATGTATTTATATATTTAACTTCAGAGTAAACCTCATTTTTGGTCCTCGAGGTTTCCTGATTTCTTTGAAACTTCAACAGGTCAAAACCTAATTCTTCAGGTTTGGATTTTTTTTTACTTTAAAAATGGTACCTAGTCTTTAACACCATTAATAATGACCTTTAGGGTGCGTTTGGTATCCAAACATGACATGATAGGATAAGACAAGGTAGAACATGACAGGGATAGGACAGGACGTGTATAGGACATGACATGACATGATAGAACAGCTGTTCAGCTTGGTAAGACATGTCAGAGTTGGACTGGACAGAATAAGACTGATTAAAGGACCATTTTACACATGATGAGAATTTTAGTGTTTTTTACGTAATAGCCAATCTAAATGAAAATTAACAAAAAAATTAGTACAATTTAGAAATAGTGTGCAATAAAAGATTAATTGGGTGTGAAGCATTTCAGACCATATAAGATTCGTATTTAATCGAGTTCGGGTTTTAACTAGGGGTGTTCATGGATGGTTAACCGATAAACAGTTAAACGACAACCGGTTAACCGATAAATTCGGATTGATGATAATGAACCTAAACCTAAACCGAAAACGTCATTAAAACCGATAATCGGTTAATCGGTTTTGACGGTTCGGTTATGCGGTTAACCAATTAACCTATTTTCAATAACATACATTTTAGTAATCTATGAATAATATGTAAATTATTTTTTCAACATCACATGTACATTAAGTTTTCATAATTAATGGGTTTTAATTCAAATTCAAGTTAAACAACTAGTGATATAAACATATAATGGTTACACAACTTATTTTTCTACATTACAATATATAGTGTATTATATAGTATCATAGAATATATATAGTGTATAATTATATATATATATATCTTCGGTTTTCGGTTAACCTTCCATCACTAAAATCAAGAACCGTAACCGAACCGAAAAAACCGAAAAAATTATCGGTTCGGTTACCCAAACCGAAATTTTTGAAAAAACCGGTTCGGTTAACATAAAATCGGTACGGTTTGCCGATTTTACGTTTCGGTTTTTTCGGTTTCGGATATTTTGAACACCCCTAGTTTTAACAATATATGTTTTTCTTTTCTTTTTCTACCAAATTAGTAGAAAATAGAAATAACGTGCGACAAAAATTCAAAGATGAACATATATATTTTAAGTAACAAAATTTGAATAAAAAACTATCAAATGAAAATTTTACTCCTATTATATATAATGGTTATAAATTTAATCTTAATCCTTCGTTTTACATGCTTAATCATTAAAGATTAAAATTAATTCAATAGAAAACACATAAACTAATCAAAATAAAGTTCATACCTCAAAGAATTACATAAAAAAGTTACAAAAAATATTAATAAAATGTTATATTCGGGTTTCGGTGGGTTCAGTTGACGGGTACGCAGACCTACCTGAATCGAGTAACTTGCTAAAATCGAATTTTTGGATTTGGTCGAGTTTTACTCACCCTGTAGGTATGGGACAATTCTTGTGAACGAGAAAATCAATCTGTATTTTGAGAGGTATAATGGTACATTTGACATGTTCTACTTAGTTCCAAGGGCTAGGATGGAACAAACTTGTCCCACTCTTGTTCTACTTAGTTCTGGTGTATCCCATATAGATGTCTGCCAAACATGAGACAAACATGTTCTGTTCTGTCATGTCTCATCCTATTCTACATACCAAACGCACCCTTAGAGCCAAGGATAATGAAGATACCCCTAACTCTAAGAGTAAACAAAGTGAGCGTAATAGAAGAGATGCGTTGAGCTAACCATGAGATATTGAGAGCGTGTTTCTTGCCACAAAAATAAGCTGGCGTGGTGGAAGGGTTTGCGTGTCAAGCTGACCCGCACAGTTTAGGTATGGTGGGATTTGATCACTACAGGTGTGAGTGATAGGTAAGTGATAAGCGAAAATAAATAATATGGAGGTCACGTGACGGTGTGATGGATCTGATAGAAAGTAACCACATCGTTTACTCTTACGAGCATAATACACGAACTTAATAACCAAATCATTTTCCAAAGCAAACCCTAAACCTAAAGAACCAAATCTTCACTTATCAAAATTTAGCTTCCATTTCTAAACAAATCATAAAACCCCAAGGACTAAAAGTAAAGCTTACCCTTACATTTTTATATTAAAGAAAAGATAAAAGAGAATGATTTATGCCTAGAAAATTATTGAAATTGTATGTTATAAATAAATGTGGACAATATAAGTGCATACGTAATAATGATATTAATTTTTACTAAAAAAAGTAATTATCAATAGGGATGCGTGCTCTTTCAACAACCATTCTCTCTCTCTCTTCTCTCTTTCTTGAAAATCCACCTCCTATATTCCCTCCCATCCATCCACCCTCTCTCTTTCTCTTTCTTTCTGCAAAAATCTTCAATCTTTTGTTTCAAACTCACTCTAATCCAAAAACCCATTTCATTTCTTCACTCCAATCAAAAACCCATTTGGATTATTTTGTCATTTGTTGGTAAAAAAAGTTTCTTTCTTGATTCTTGAAACAATGTCTCAAGAAGAACAACAACACCCAATTAGATACAGAAAACCCAAGAACCACCACCAAACAGATCCATCCACAACAATCCAATCAAAATCCACAATTTCATCTCTTCTTTCCACATTTACCCCCACCACCACCACCACCACAGATGAATCCAACTCCAAGAATACTAAGAACAAGAAGTATTTGAGATTTAGGGGTTTGGGGTGTACGGCGCCGGCGCAGGTGTCGGTTCCGGCGATGATTAGGACGTCGGCGAGTTGGGAAGGGAAGAAAGTGAGGAAAAAGAAACCCAAAAACAACAAGAATTTTGGGAATGAAGTTAATGGGGATATTGGGTTGGTGGTTTCTAGTGGTGGAAATAATACAACATCGCCGGCGCCGGCGCCGGCGAGTTCGTCGGCGTGTTTGGTGGTACCGGATGTGTGGTGTGGGCCCGGAATTGGGTTTTCGACGGATGCTGCTTCTGTGGATTGTGTGGTCTCAAGAAGGCCTGTTTCTGGTAGAGGGAAAGTTGATGTTGAAAAGATCAATCTAAGGGAGGTATGTTTAGTTAAAACTTTCTTTTTTTTACTTGAAATTTGATTTGGGTATTTGTGTTTTTAAGTTTGAATTTAGTGTGTTGGTGTAATTAATTTCATTCAAGGATTATGGTTTTTAATGCTTTTTTAAAGCCTTGGAATTGACTAAAGTTTGCAACTTGAGAGTTCATATGGTGTTAATGAGATGATCTTTCTTGTCTTTAACTGTGTAAATTTTGGGTTTTTCTTAATGAGTTTTAAAGATACTTTAATGGGTTTTTTTCTTTTTTGGTTTTAAAGTGAAGTTAAAGATTTTCTTGTGGCATTAATTGATTCACATCTATTGCTAACTTGATTTTATATGGTATGAATGGGGATGGATTATATATGATCTTTCTTGTTTTCAATTGCTTAAATTTTGGGTTTTTTTTAATAGGTTTAAAGATACTTTGATGGGGGGCTTTTTAGTTTTAAGTGAAGTTAAAGATTTCCTTGTGGCACTATTTGATTCACAATTTCACATCTATTGTTTAGCTTGATTTTGTATGGTGGTATGAATGGGGGTGGATTATAGATGATCTTTCTTGTTTTCCATTGTTTAAAATTTTGGAGTTTCTTTAAATGAGTTTAAAGATACTTTACTTTGATGGGTTTGGATTGAAATTAAAGATTTTGTTGATGGCAGAGAGGTTCATGTGGTCCAAGGAGAATGGTGCATCCTGAAGACCTTCCGTTTTTCGATACCGAATCTGGAATGTCACACTCACACCACCACCGATTGGATGTGTTTGGATCTCGGCATCATCGCCATGTTAGACATCGGTCTCCCGAAGGCCTTGCTGAGGTTTGCTTTACTCTTTTATAAATATGCTATTATCAAAAGTTTCATTGGGGTTGAGTCACAATGGAGAATAGATGGTTGCATTCTTTTATTTTTTTAATTTACTTTGCATTTTTGAATACTTTTTGATGGTGTGTTAATGGGATAACATCGTTAAAGATTGTACGTGAAAGATACTATATGAGATCGAGTAACTTCAATACTTGAAACGAGACCTTGGTTTTATATGTCTTTAACGTTTCAAACACTTCAATCGGGCACCTTTGGCAATCTCATTGTTGTTATCTACACAATCTTTAAGAAAGTGTGTAATGGCCTGTTTGATTTGGTGAGATTTAGAATTGGATTGCATTCCAATCCTGCATTTGGTTTAAGAAAATTCGATCACTGAATACTACATTGGATTTTCAAATCCCATGGGTGTATTTGGTCTTTCAGGAGATTTGTTTCTTATAAGTATGTTAAAGAAACATTCGTTTTGTAGTAATCAATTAAAAAAATGTAATTTAAAATATTTATATAAATTATCTATAAGAAATGAAATGAAATTCAATTCAAATCCCTCAAAAAATTGGTTTGAAGGATTTTCCGGATTTGAAGTTTTAGGATTTCTTTGAAATCCCTAAAAAATAGGATTTTTAAATCCCTAGGATTTTTATATAATAAGGTTTTAAAAAATGTTAAAAGCATTTGTTATCTAATAGTTAGTTAAATAAAAGATAATTTAATGAATCTTTTAATTAAGTGATAAGACTTGAATTATATATACTAACACTATTACTTATTTGAATGCCAGATTGTTATGCTCCAAGGTAATCTACTCATGGGGGGAAGATTAGATCATGATCGATACAGGGATTGGAGGCTTGATGTTGATAGCATGTCTTATGAGGTTTTCATTTTTATTATTATCATTATTAATTTTTTTAATTGAATTAAACCAATATAGGAAGTTTTGGAAGTGTAATTGTGTTTGAAACAATATAGGAACTTCTGGAGCTTGGTGATAAAATCGGGTACGTGAGTACCGGTTTAAGAGAAGATGAGATCGGGCAATGCGTAAGGAAAACCAAGCCCCCTCATCTTTCAACCGAGATGCAACGCAAATGCACCATTTGCCAGGTTTCTTTCTTTTTCTTTCTTTATAAAAATAAAACATTGCTTATATGTATGCATACACGGACTGATTTGTTAAAATGACTAAAATACCCTTTAGTAGTAGTTAGTAACGAAATAGTACGTATATAGGTAGGTTTAGATCGAGAATTGTGGTTCATGTTTTTGATAACAAGTGGTTGGTTATTAGTCGAATGTCTAAAATACCTTCTAGGAATCAATCACTCAATAGAAGGTGATTCGTTATTCTGGGAAATGTCTAAAATACCCTTTAGTAATTAACAAAATAAGGTTAATCTTATGAATGCCAGTGATAGCAAGTGATTGGTTATCTGTCAAATGTCTAAGACACCCTTCTAGTAATCCAAACTAGAAGGTGATGCATTATAAGTGTCTATAATACCCGTTAGTAATAACAAAATAAGGCTTATTTAATGAATGCCAGCAACCTTTTTTGTAACAATATTAACGGGCAAGAGAGTAATTTCAACATATGCATATATAGAGAGGGGTAAGTTTACTTTGAGAATTGCCATTAACATCTTGAAACCAAGTTAATGAGTCAAATTGTCTGAAACACCTTCCATCAATCACAAAACAAGGGGTCTATGAGTGTTGTGGTGGAGTGGATAAGGCTTAGGGGGTTCATAGCGCCTAACCCGGGTTTGAATCCCTCCATGCGCAACCTGTGGACATTTACAAAGGGGCATGCTTTAGCTCTAATCTTGCCGGGAATTAGTCGGGCCATAGGCTCGGGCACCCTTCCAAAAAAAAAAAAAATCACAAAACAAGGGGAAAAACCTTACCAAATATCATCATTAAGACTTATGATGATAATGGGCAAATAGGTAATTTTAGGTATTGAGATTCATGGTTGGTTAATTATGCAGGAGGAATATGAAGGTGAAGATGAGATTGGTAAGCTGGAATGTGGGCATTTCTACCACATGTACTGCATAAAGCAATGGTTGGTGCAAAAGAAAACATGCCCCATCTGTAAAGTGGCCGTCGAGTCTCAAAATCAATCGCGAATCTGTGCATAAAAACTATTATAATCGCGAAAAAAAGAAGAAAGAAAGAAGAAACAGAATTTGGTTCTTGGGTTTGTTTTACATTTCTATGCTTGGTTAACATGATTGATACTACTATTACCATTACTACTATTGGAAATTTGTTGAATTTAATGACACTTAATATCAAGTGATTGCTACCTTTTTGGATTTCTGTATTAAGTCTTCATGAAATAGTATAACAAAATGGGTGTCAAATTAAAGAAATAAAACTGATTTTTTGGTATGATTTGTTTGGTTTCAAGCTGTTGTATATTGCAGATTTTTGATAAGAAAATAAAGGGGATTTTTTTTTTTTCGTTATAACTATCCTTTTAATCACATCTGTTGGATCATCTCATCCTATTGTTGAGATCTATTTTTATATTTAGATATTGTTAAATGTAAACATGATTGCTTGATGTTGAATAAAATTTTCATGTCCTAAATCCTAAATTTTTTTGTTTTTTTTTTTCATCAATCATGTGAAGCCATATCATTATCATCATTATCTATATATAAAAGAAACCATATCATCGTCTATATATAAAAAAAGAAGAAAGTAAAGATTGTTGTTTTTTGAGTCAATCATGCACATTGGATTGGAATGGTTTCCAAGAGTTTGGGAAGTCTTAGGATTGTTTTCTTCTTGGGCATCAATGAATACAAATAAAAATATTTTACCCCAAATTATGTGTCTTATCAATATTGAAGACAGTCATTTTATTTGATATAAATTTATTTAATTTATCTTTTTATTTAATTTTCTTGGATGATATGGCTTCACGTGATTGGTGGAGAGGAAAGGGGGTGGTGATTGGTGGAGAGGAAAGGAATAACATACATATTCTTTTTATATTTATATTTGATTTAATTTGTATTAATTCAAGAAAATATTTGGATCTTTTGGTTGCAAAATTTCTATTATGGGTTATAAGACTATCTAACATTTTCTATAAGAATCACTTATTCCCTTCTTCTGGATAAACATAGCCAAATCTTGACGATTGTTTTCATTTATTTACAAAAGCGTTAATTAACTAATAATAAAGTTATAGTACCTTTCAAATCGAAAAGACGAAAATGGATCAATGAATATGGTCTACGAATCTACTCTCTTCCCCTATACAGGGTTTGGACCCATATGCTACTCGTGAGCCAAAAAAGAGAGTTGGAAAGAGGCATATACCAACCGTCATAAGTGTATGAACATGTGTAAGATTCGTTGCCTGAAGCAAGAGCAGGCCCATCAGAATGAATATGTTTTAACCGATCTTCCTATTGCAATGTTCGATGTTTAGCCACGATGTATGTAAGGCCAACTAAAAATTTATATGGTTTAGCTGGTGTCACATTGCCTTGTTGATCCGATGAAAGGCTTGAGATCACTTATAATTTTTTTTTCATTTCTTATCTAAACCTCTCCCTATGTTCGAACCTTCAAACGAGAAGGTGAGGAGCTTCGTCCATACACAAAATCATATATGATTTTACACTAATGGAAAAATGGGACGCAAGAAACTTTGACACGACTTAAAGTAGCGGACAAAGTCGAGTGAATCATATGTGATTTTGTACATGAATTATATATGATTATTGTACGTGAATCATATGTGATTTGTACATCGAAAAAACTTCTCCCGTTCTCGTAAATAGTTAGCATTCACATATGAATGCGCTTATATATATATATATATACACACATACATAGAAAGAGAGAGTGAGAGAGAGAGAGACCTTCATTTACTACCTTATAAAATGTTACAACCGGGCAACCTCATCTAAAACCATTCATTTTAGCTCATTCATTATCATGGATTACCCGATTCATCAATGATTATCGATTTCATGCAATATTATTACATGTAATGCATAGTATTTCAATAAATACATACACTAACATGGAATGCATATAGATGTGCATGAATTATCACTTTCACGCAATACATCGCATAAACCGTTTTATGCATCAACATCTACTGCAGAAATTCGATGAAATCGAGTAAATATATTTAGAGAACCCATGAGAATCTATAAGAATAGGCAAAAATGAATGGTTATATATACAAGTGAATGATCATGTCAGAAGTTCAGGTAACGGGGATAATCGTGAGAGATGCATCTAAACCCTTAATCTCTTTTAATCACATGCCCTCCCATGAATTACGCTTTGGAAATAAATTGATCTGATCCATCTTATATCGGTGCATCTTTCATTAACCTCAACTTCTCATCCATTTCTCATTCAATGTTTGATAACCACTTTTCACATTAGCCACAACTTTTCACCGGAATCCAATCCTATACAGGCAAAGTATCATGTGAGAAGTTGAGTTTAACATAAGGAATGTGAGAAGTGAATCTAAGCACTTCAGTCTCATGCCCTTACGTAAACAATTGATATATGAAGTCTTGTAATTCACATACGAAGTAACTAATTGATTCACATATGTACTAATTAACTGATTCACACATAAACCAATGTGTTCATATGTAAACCTAATTAAATAGTTCACATGTAAACTAATCAAGAGGTTCATATATGCACATATAGTTCATATATCAATCACGAGTTCATAGATGAACCTGTTTGTTTCTATTTGTAAAAGTTATGAAACCACCATTCTATCCTCTACATACCCATGCGAGAAATTGCCCGATACTTCAGTCAAAGCCACAAATGTTTACTAAATGAAGAGCTAAACTTACTTCTCTACTTCTCATTTTTTATTAGGGGTGAGCAAAAACCGGACCGAAAACCGAAAAACCGAAAAAAAAACCGAAAAACCGAAAAAAAAAACCGAAAAAACCGAACCGAAACCGAAAACCGAAAAACCAAATGGTTCGGTTTCGGTTTTGGCTCAAAAACCGAACCGAAAAAACCGAACCGAACCGAAAATATTATATTATTTTAAAATTTTATAATATATATATATATATATATAGGGAAGGTTCAAACATCTTATATATATATATATATCTATATATGTTATCGATTTCCCCTTGATCTTTCACGAAACAAGCAATCCTAACGCCAAAAACATCTTGTTTGTATTTTGACGATTCGTAAACTTACTTAATTTTATTATTTTATACTTTTATAGTTGAAAATATAGAAGATAACCGAAAACCGAAAGTCAAACCATTTCACCAACCGGTTGAAAAATGGAAGAAACATAGAGTTATAGATCGAAAACCGGGAGAAAAAACCGAAAAAAAAAAAAAAACAAAAACCGAAAAAAAACCGAAAAACCGAAAACCGAACCGAGAACCGAAAAACCGAAAACCGAAAAAACCGAAAACCGAACCGAAAAAAACCGAAAACCGAAACGGCTCGGTTTTCGGTTCGGTTCCGGCCAAAAACCGAACCGAACCGAACCGTGCTCACCCCTATTTTTTATCACTTCTATTTGAACCTCACCCTATATATACACACATGTTTTCTATTATCGCTCAATGAATTAATGATGTTAAATAAATTAGGCTATCTACGAAAAGCTAAAATGCAAGGCACTAAAAAGATGAATAAAATTAAAATATCAGGTTACGAAACTTCAAGCATTAAGCCAAAGCATGCCACAGGCTTAACGAGCCACTATAGCGGTCGTATTGACCATTTTAGAACACCAATATGATCATATACACTTCCAGTCCACACCTTGCAAAAACAAGAATCCATAGGTTATACATAAATCAATGCAGATTCATATTCTTTTACACATTCCTTGAAGCAGCTTCCATAATCCATCCATAGACATCACACAAGTTATTCCAACAAAAACAATCGTAAGTTGGCCCATCGTTTTCCTTCTCCTTGACGGGTGTATAAATACGCTACAAGATAACACCAAAATTATACATATCAATGCTGGTCCAAAAACCCACAGCTATAAAAAAGAAAAGAAAAAGCATACGTAATGAAGATGCGCCAAGAGTTCCTTCCATTCCTCGCATCATTTTTGTGTTGGTCATTGGCAGGGGATGACTTCACTGAGGTTGCTCCTGGCTGTATTTAAGTATCTTTTGATAGTAATATGGTGTATGATTTAGATAGGAGATTTCGATTAGGTTGAGTCGTGAATTGTTAGAAAGTCGATTATACATGGATATAATTGTTCCGGTGCCTGCAAGTTTAAAAGCATATTGATTTAGATTTTCTTTCAACTATTGGTCAGAGAAGAAATGAATGTCATACAAGATCCCATTTAGGATGTGTGGCAAACTAACTGATAAACTAGCTATTAGCTTATAAACTGGTCATGTTTATAGAAACAAGATGACGAGCTATATATGATAAAATAAAATGGTGTAAAGGAAAATATAAGGGGTCGTTTGGCAGTTGCTGAATGATTTGCTGTTGGATGATTAAGTGGTTAGAATAATTAAGAGGCTCTTATGATGAAGTGCAAAATGAAACATGATTGTTTGGTGATTGTTGAGAATGAAATCAAGAAGCTTAATGGTTAAGGGAGACCTAGAATACAAAACCGTTCAGAAGGTTTTAGAACCATTAAGAGGTAGTTCTTTTTTTTGCCAAACAGGATTTTACCTCTTAATGATTGACTGCCTCTTAATGGAACTGTTAAGAGGTAAAGAAAAGAATTTATGGGTGACCTAACTGAAACGTGACTTCTCAACTTCACGAGGGTAGGGACAGGAAGTCTTCTACAATAGCCATTTTCTTGCAGTTTGCAAGTAGGCTGTTTTGATGACTAGAACTTGTTCACGCAAAATAGAAATGCTTAAAGAACACGAGAAGGAAAAGATGATGATTACATACCAATCGACCTCCAACAAGATCATAGTGAGCATAGTGTGGCCCGGCTGGCTCACCATAAACTTTGTACATGGCCAGATGTTTAGGAACCAGTTTGATTGTTTCTGTTCTCATCAAATCCCAAAAAGGGAAAAAAAGACTCAAGTTAACTGACATCTTTGATATATAATTCACATTATATTATATATCAAAAGGAACAGAAAAAGAAACCAGAGTTCATTGGTAATAATACCGTATACGGCTTCAGGTGGACAAATGACGTCATGGTCACCAGCAATAGCCAAGACAGGAGTATCAATTTTGCTGATATGATCTTTGTAGAAGAAAGTTCCACTTCTGTCACGCAATCCACCTTCCTGAAAGGCTGTTGTTAGCTGCAAAAGTAGCTTGGCAGGCACCGTACCTGCACAAACAAAAAGAACAGAATAAAAAGACAAATAAACCCAATAAATAAGCAAGACAAGCATTGCAAGAAATAGTGTTCTCTTGATGGTGTATAGGGCATGGCTCAGAGAATACAAACCCTAAATCAAGGTTCTCCTGGACTATCTAGGTCCAAACCATATTATCTTTGGATACATAAAAGTAGTAGACTAGTAGTATCTTGGTATTATCTATAACATTCTCTGCCAAGTGGTGATCAATACTTGATATTTATATCTTGATTCGCTATCGAGAATGAGTATTAACGTTGAATCCTTTAAAATCCCATGAAAATATTAAAAGGAAGGGCTAATTGCATCTAAAACACACATACTTTCACTCAACTGCCATTTTGGCGAGCATACTTTCAGAAGACATGTTTAAGGGTTTGTAGTTTGAGAAATTCTATTCAAGTAATATTCATTCAAAAAGTGCATTAAAATATAGAATTTTCAAACAGTATAGACCTTTAGATAGACAGTTTTCAACTGCAAAACCTTAAATGTGCCTTTTGAAAGTTTCCCAAAATGGCAATTTAATGAAAGTTTATTCCTTTTAAATGCAGTTTACTCTACCCAAAATTGGAAATTGTCGGAAGTGATACACTATGTACTATTCAGGAGCTATGGAGCCTAACGCCTATAGCCCAAAAATGACTTGCAAAGCAACTAAAGATCGATCTTTGGACCATCTTGTAGCCATCAATTGGTCCGAGTATAAACACACATTTCAAAAAAAGCTTGCTGACAATCTTGAGGACTGCTTTAATTGAGTTCCGCATCAAGATAAACTTCATTTTTTTACGTCTATTGGAAGCCTATCATCTGCACTTGATTATATACTGTTTAGACCACCACGTGGGCCTAAACCTATGATGGTTTTTACTAAATACATAATCAAGTTAGGCAAAGAAAGGGAAACCATCATCACAAGAGCCATTAGCCAAGAATAAGCATATATATGTGTGTGTGTGTGTGTGTGTGTGTGACAATAATGGGTAATCTTGCTATTTCCTTAAATTAAATATTCCATAAGAAGGCATAGGAGTTATGAGAGAGACCTGCTCAATTTTGATCAGAAATACAAGAATCACGTGACCGTTGGGGAGAGTGGCCTACATCTACCTATCATACACATCTTACATTGCTTGTCATCTAAACATCAGTCTATTGTCTTGTCTACGACAATATCTCTATGGTCTAAAAAGCACCTTGAGTTTTGTTTCTTTGGCTGTCTCAAGCTTTGAAAACCTTATTAGAAGCACTTATGAATATTTCCTGGTCTTCTGATCCAAGCTTGATAAAAATACAAGCTGAGCATGTTTAAAATTTATGCTTCAACTTGATTAGCGTCAAAGACATGATATCAACTATATGACTATATCTACTATGATTTATGTTCCGGGCCTTCCGGCCTATTGTTTATTCTGCAATATATACACATTGGCTCGATAATGTGTGTATATATATAGATATATCTTATTAGAATGAGATAATAGTATCATACTTATAAAGTTTATGGGATAGTAGTTGGAAGACACCATAGCATCATCTTTAAATATCAATCTACCAAACCAATCAATAAGGTAGAAAAATGCAGTGAACATCTTTTCACTGGTTAAAAAAAAAGATATAATCTATATCCTTGAGATTAAAGAGCAGATAAATAATTTCGACATGAAAAGAAAAGTGAACTTACAGAAGTTGTTCATAACAAACTTCTCCATGAGCTCCGGTTGCACCATATCCTGTGCAGTAATCAGACGATTTAACCAGGACATAACATATGGTGGACGAGAAGCAAGAGGATAAGCTGCTGCAAGCAGTGCACCTAATGGAACAGCTGGAACATTCAAGGCCTGAGCCGGATCTGCCTGTACACCAGAAACAGCATACTTTGATCAGAAAACGACCAAAAATTGCACGAAAAATAAAACCAAATATTTTTTACTTACCAGGGGTATGAGTAATTTCAGTGATGATTTTGATGTAGTGTAATCAAGTGAAGATCCCAAAGTAACAATTCCAGCCAACTTGGAGTCTCTTCCCCCACAAACTTGTAAAAGAACCATATTTTAGTACAAAAATGTTGATCAAGAAAATGGTATTTCAGCAAGTTCGGCTTCTTAAATGCAGATTTTTCCAACTATTTCATGATCGTCATAGGAAAGATTGCGTATAGTAATAGATGCACCACAAGGGCACAATTTTTACACCAATCATAATACAAAGCCTATTTGCAGCTACTTTTCCATGATTGTCTTGAGAATGGAAATGTAAGGATGCGTTTGGTTGTGGAAAACTGTTTTCATTTTCCTTGAAAACGTTTGCAGAATATGTAGTTGAGTTTTCATTTTCAATTTTATATGAAACTTTTTGAAAACGTATTTTGGTTGAAATAGTGGAGTTTTCATTTTCCATTTTAGAAAATTTGAGAACTCCTTTAAAATTTTTTGGAAAACTACGAAAACCAGTTTTCTAAATTTACATAGAAGTTAGAAAACAAATAACTTTCATTTTCTTGAAAAACTTTTGAAAATTGAATGAACCAAACACGTTTTCTAAATTTTCATTTTTCTTGGAAAATTTCCTTGAAAAAGTGGAAAATTCCACAAAAACGCACCCTATGTGATGCTCAAAAAAGAACTCTAGCAAATAAATAACCAGTTTGATTGCTCATATGAATATAGGTAGGGAACTAGAGATGTAAATAACCAAATGTTTATTTAACTAGAAAACAAATGTTTTTAACATACTTTTTAAACATTATTATATATAAATCCTACGAAATCCCTTGAAATCCAAGCCATCCTCGTGGGATTTCAAAATCCTACGTTTGAGGAATTTCAAAGAAATCCTAGGATTTTAAATTCGGACAATCCTGCAAACCAAACGACAAATTGGAATGAATTTGAAATCCAAATCCCCCAAATCCATTCCATTCCTACTAACCAAACAGACCCTTTTAGGTTTTACCTCCATGGTAGACTCCATCGAACAAAGACAGTAACTTTGAAAAAGTAGGTGAGAGAATAATCTAGAAAACTGTGGCTGTCATACCATTTCGAGCGAGTATGGCATAGAGCAAGATACCACCCATGGAATGGCCAATTGCAAGCAACTTGTCATCCTTAGGTTTGCATTCTTTTCGTATGTATTCCATCTGTTTTTATTAGACACAAAAAACAGATATAATTTTTCTTGCACAATTAGTTGAGCCACTAAGGAGCTCAAGTGTGCAATGCATGAAATGTAAAAAACTAAAAGAAGTTAAATCAAATTGATTAGTGGCATCACCGCAGCAGGCACATCCTCTTCCAGGTAGTGGTCGAAGTCCCAATCATACTTCCCAAGGAGGTCAATTTGAGTTTGCAGGTTTTCAATTGTGGAAGAAAACCGATCTAGTAAGTCAGTGAAAGGTGGAGACACTGATCGTTGACCTTCCTCGATAATATCTCCAAGCCTTTGACTTAAATCTCTTATTTGGGTAGCAATGGTTGAATTTTGTAGCGCTTCTGGAGAGCCTGAAAAGTTGCACAGAAACATGGTATAAGTTTCATGAAAATGGTAGTTATACCAGATTAATTACAACCATAATAAGGAATCCTTGATTGACCTTCCTTTATTAGAATAGATAATCTCTCAGAAAAACGCTTAAATGTTTCTGTGAATGTCATCAATAACTGTGACCGATCAGATTCAACCATCTCTTTTGTTTCTTCAGCAGAAGAATCAGAATTGGGGTTTTGTTGACTTTTGGAAGAAGATGCATATTGTTCTTTTTTATTGGAGGTTGGATCCATCCGCTCAGAAGGAAGGCTGATTGGTTGCTTAACTTCCTTGGAGGCCACCTTTGCACTCAACCCAGCCCCTCGAAATTCAAGGATCCATGTATCAAATCCTTGGCTGGACATGTGACGTGCAAATGACGACTGCAAAAGTTAAGATCTGTCAACAATAATAAGAACCAAATACTGCAAGAGACAAAGGGAGTCTAATAATTAAGCAACATATCATATTAAAAGGCTTCAATTGGAGAGCAACAAGAAGCAGATTAGTCTTAAAGATCGAAAAGACTTGAGAAGGAAAAACACACACCAGCACACAGAAGCACACTATATAAAATAGATTAGCCAAAGTCACACACCAAATGCCACATTGCTCAAATAAACAACTTATAAACCACCAAAACACACAAAAAAAAAATGGGTGTGACATTTACATGACTATATGCATGCATAAATAGCATAACTTTATCCCTAGTTTATCTCATATTTTGTTGCTTTATGAGTCACATGGTCCTTTAACTAGACAATAGAGTTCACAAATCACACTCATAGGACGAGGACCCTTCCAGAATGTTCCATGTACCACCATTTCAAACTACACCAATCTATTGTTCATGGCAGGGGCTGTTTACAGTTTACCATCAAATTTGAGTAACCATCGTCTATACTAAAGTAAGATATATCTCCAGAGTAAGAGGCTCTGTCTGGAGTAGGCGCTAATGAAAAATAAATGACAAAAATTGACCATTATAACCCTCTGTATTTCTAATAAAAGTTATATTTTTCATGATTTTTTTCCTAAAAAACTACCACCTACTTTTCTTTTGCCAAAAACATTATGCTCCCTTTGTTTAGAAATTCATTGTACATACTTGGCGGCCTACCTCCTCCAATCCTTGCTGCTGTAACGAACTTTATTCAACACTAATATCCAGCACTTCCTTGCAAGACTCTAATCGAGCCCCTTCCTTTTGCAGTTGCAATCTTTTCAAACATAGGGAGCAGTGAGTAGCCGGAGGCCAGGTGCTCCCCCCCCCCCCCCCTGATCGGAGTAAGGAGATGCTGGCAAGGGAAATCATTTAAGAGGTGAGGTGAAGATTTGTGATTTCGAGAGAAGTTTGAAAGGGAGATAACAACCGGATTGTGGTCTCTGACTCCAGACAACAGCCATTGTTCGCTTATCAGGTAAGAAGCTCAGTCAGCAGTGGGCATTGGTAAGATGTAACATTTTTTTGTTGGTAAATAACCTCATCTTTTACTGGGTAAGAGCCGCTTACTTGGTAAGAGTAGTAAACGAGCCCGTAGTGCGGCTAGTGATGGGCCAGAGATAGTGGAGATAACCGGAGATGTATGTTAATGACAAAATGATATAGTTCCTTTTTATAAACATTGATAAGATTGATTTACCACAAAGACTAATATAGCCTTCACATGTATAGTAGATGTCTTTTTAATGACATTCCTATGAATTAGACAGGACTCAGGAGGGACCAAATTGGTAAGTAGATTAGATTTTAGGACCAATAACTACCCAGTTATGGAACTGTTCAAGGATCATTATGTAATGCAATAACTACCCAGTTATGGAACTGTCCAAGGATCATTATGTAATGCACTCTTTAGTCGCTCTGTTTCTCCTTTCTTTTTAGTTATTCCAATTTCCAACCAAACTCAACCCCAAATCTCAATTGTTAATTTGTTATATACACAAAAAATACCCTCCTCTTTATTTAAATCAGCATATAGCTACTGGCAACCAATCCCGCCTAAAACTATGATTAATGATATACAAGTATGAAGAAACACAAACAGAAACATAAAATTGAACTCACCCCAGGAGCGAGATCATATCCAATTGCATTTGTTCCAACTCCACACAAAAGCAGTAATGGGTGATTCCTTCGAGGTGCCTACAAGCAAAGTATCACCAAAGTACATATATAATCGATTAATCATATAGAAGAACAACCCTTTCCTCCCAAAGTAATACAGTAAGTAAAAGAGAATCAGAAAAAGTTACAAGATCATATAAGTAACTAAATTTAAACTTGACCAACAAATTAATTGCATGCATTTCTTTTCTTCCACGTCGATATCTGTTTTAAGATATTATTAGTAGACGCAATATCATCCAGTCTGACAAATTCTTGACATAAAATGTTCAATAAAAACTCTCCCCCATCAACTCTTTTATTCATCATTACAATTTATTTGATATAGAACCAGATCCGACATTATCCCTACATCGGTTTAAAACTTGCAATCTTTTTCAAAGCGTTCGAACTTCCTCCCATCTTTTGTGCAGTCATCCTCAATGTCCTTAAAAGTAAGAGTTTTTTGTGAGCACAGTCAGACATTTTCTTAAATGAGACATTGCACTTGCAGCAGAATGTGAGGACTATTATTCAGCCAACAATTTTTCTGAAAAACAGACATGCCAATTTGTAAGCTAATGCATTGAAAATATCTCAACATATCTCCAACACTTCAGCCAAACACAGTAAGTTCTTTAAGTTGAACATAATGCAAACTGAATACAATGGCATATTGGGGATGCCGTAAGAATCATCTTGACAATAATAAAGAACAGATCACAAGGTTCTCCACACATAGATCTTTTATGACACAGATTATTGGTTTTGCTTATTGTGGTGGATATACATACTACATAGATATGTATACGTGTATCGTTTATGTATCTTGTATGTGCTGGAATTTATTGGGATTGTCCTTTGCTAAGGTCCTACATCAGCTATACACAGCCTATACTCCTGCTATATATGTTGCAACATCTCTTCTCTCAGCAAGGGGATCTTCTGATTGAGGTTCCACTTCCACATATCTTTCCATGGTATCAAGTGGTATCAGAGCCGGAGTCTTCCATTAAAGGGACTCAACACACTGGAGTATCGTTTCCATCTGGTCTTTGTTGGAGGGGGCATGTTGAGTCCTACATCGGTTAGACAGGGACCTTTGTTCTTCTATATATGTTAAAACATCTCTTCTCTTCCCAAGGATTCAAAGTGGTTTCACATACTTTCACATCATTCTGTTGGTTGTTTTATATATATATATATATATATATATATATGTAGAGGGATTTTCATTTGTGAACCATTATTTTGGTGTGAACTTGTGAACTACATCACGACCATCCATACTCAAGATCGATGGCTATGATTAAAGTTGTGGCAGTTAACTACCCTTTATTGTTTTAAAAGAAACTTCTAAAATCTCTGATTGGTCAGTTTTCGTTCACAAAGTTCACAAGTTTAAATGGGTTCACAAAAGATATGGACTCTATATGTATATGTGATTATATATATATATATATATATGCATATACATGTGTGTATGAGTGTGCACATAATATTTTAGATTCATAACGGGGTCCAGCCTGGTTTCTATGTTTCTTGATGTATAGCATTAGGACTTACGCTATGCAGTCTAAATCGAGTATATCTTCTTTTGTTGGTGCAACCTACTCGGCTAATTAAAAATTTAAAACCAAATATCTGATTAGATTGTGTGTTTGGTTCTCAAGTCTCTAGACATATGAAGTATATAAAGAGGAGCAAATGATCAATCCCAGCGTAATAGTTGTGCCGCATAAATGTAACGCCCAACCTTTTTTTTTCTTCGCCTCTCCAACTTCAAGATTTTCCATTTGTCCAAATCCAAGTAGATTTAATGTCTATCCTATTTAAATTTTAAAGTCAGCCATTTGTGTTTCTCTAGTACCTATATAAATCTCATTCTCCTCCATGCAACAACTACTCCATCGTTAGTTGAACTTTGAAAGTGAGAGGAGAAACCTACAAGTTGAGAGTCAAGAAAGAGATTGCCTTAGGTGTGAATTTTGACATAGGCCAAGGTACGGATTTATGTTCTTTTATCCGCATAACTTGATCTAATTTAAATTAGTAGATTCGTGTAGTTATTCACGTAGGTAGATATTTGACTTCCTAATGTTTTTTGTTATTCGATTTCCACCTTGTTATCCAAATAGAATTTCATCCTCCATCTTATCACTAGTTCACCACCCAACAAGTCTTAGCATGGGGCAGTATGTACTTTGGAAGGCTTGTTTTCTGTGTGGGTACATTCATTATCTGTAACTTGGTTATTCGAGACTAATTGCATTTCGTGCACCACAACATCCATAGGGGAATACAATGGGCATGTCATTATAGCACCGACGGAATGACACCTACAACAACCTTGTCATTTATGGGAGGCATACAAGTTGCATTCTGCCATGTATCATTTTACAGTTGAATGTTTATGTAACTTACACCTTCTGCTTTCTATTTGTTTTTGCAGTTGGGAAACCACTATCTATATTTTGTGATGTTTTATGTTTTAGACAGATTGTGCAAGGTGCTTTTGATATCTTAGGATTAATAATCACACACACACACACACACACACACAATAGTAAGAACATGAATAAGACCCAACTATCAACCATTGTCTTACAAAATACAAACTAAAAGCTGAATGACTGGAATTGCAAAAGTCATAGATGGATGTTCATCCTAATCAGGTTCATATCCAACAATATGTTGATGATTACTTGTTTGTATGTCTAGATGTGATGTGGCTTCACATTGTATTTTCCAAGCAATACTAATACTATACATATATGTGAGGTTTCTTCATTTCAGTTAGGGCATTTTGAGTTTTGTGATTGAAATTGTATGCAGGCATGAAGCATTTCTTGTTGGATTAATCAATCAGCCATATATCATCATATGAAAAAATTGGGAAGAAAAAATTGGGAAGAAAAAAAAAACAAACCTTTGGAGGAGGCTTGTAACGCCATAGGGCGAGTCGCCAATCGGAGTTATGAATCGAAACGTAATGGAGTTCATCGGCAGTGCAGCTCGGAGGCTTTTCGGCGGAGATTCTCTGGACGGCCGTCGCATGGAGTGTTGGTCTCCGGCGGACGGCGGAGATTGGCGATTCGTAGCTGCGATTGGGATGGGGATTGATGTAACAGAAGGTAGCAGCAATCTGAATTGCAGAACGAAGATCCGAATAATGGAGGAGCTGGAAGAACATTTTGCTATGAATTTGTATCAGTCGCCCATTACCATTATTACACCTTCTTTCCTCTTCTCCATTAATCCATAATCCGTATATTCGGGTGAGTAAATGACATGACAAGACAGGGCAAGACAAAGTAAAACGATAGAATAGTTGTTCAGTATTTGATAACAACATGTTAGATTTGGATTTAATAGGGTTTTGGTTCGAGTTTTAACAATATATGTTTTTCATTTTTTTCCCCATCAAACTATTAGAAACTAGAAAATATAAATAGAGTCGTGCCATGGGTCTTAACGTGGCGGCAGGCAAGGTTATGCCTCGACGTTATGGTGCGTCATAACGCTTTTTTTTAAAAAACAATGCTTCTCACCTAACTCTTTTTCTCATACATTTCTTCATCTTTTATGATATTTAATACTATGTATATGTGTGTGAAGGATGGTATGAGAAGTTGGGTCAACCGTAAGAAGCATGAGAATTGGATATGAACTATTGATCTCTTTTAATTTCATGTACTCTCATGAATTGTGCCTATAGAAGGGAACTGATATGGTACATCTTATCATGGTGCATATTATCTCAGCACATCGTATCGTAATGTGCATTCAGCGGTTGATAACCACTTATCACGCTTCTCATGTTAACATAAACTTTTCATCAGGGGCGGAGCCGGGATGTTCAATCAGGGTGGTCCTCTTTAATGTTTTTTTTATATACACATTAATAAAATAAATAGATAAAAATTAGGGGTGAGCATGGTTTGGTTCGGTTTTTGGACATCCCAACCGTTCGGCTTTTGAGTTTTTTAGCGGTTCGGTTTTTTTCGGTTCAGTTCGGTTTTAAAAACGAATGGTTGAAATGGTTCGTTTTCCATCTTTTTAAGTTTTCAATTTGTTCAAAAATCATGTTTAAATTCTTAAAAAATCATTTCATTATATATAAAATATAAAATCGAAAATTAAATGTCTATATCATCATGTGTATTAAGTGTTTAAAAAAATTAGAGGCAAACAAATTTTAAAGAAAGAAGTGTAAAGTTTTTGAAAAATGAGGTGAAATTTATGAGTTACATATATATATATATATATATGTGTGTGAAAGTTTAAATACAAACCACTTTTTCATTGTGAACGTGAGGACAACCCAGAGCGACACGTGGCAACAAATTTTCACACACGCGCGACCTTCCCCGCGGCCTAGTGTTATTCAGTCTGAATAAGAGTGTTATTCAGACTGAATAACACTAGGTCGCGGGGAAGGTCGCGCGTGTCACTGATTTTTGGCGATTTTAGTGTTATTCATACTGAATAACGCTTTATTCAGTCTGAATAAAGCGTTATTCAGTATGAATAACACTAAGTTGCGAAAATTCAGAGTGACACGTGGCGCGCTCTCGGTTGTCCTCACGTTCACAACGAAAAAGTGGTTTGTATTTGAACCCACCCCTATATATAATATTATATATTAAAAAAATTAATTTAATAAAATATATCGGTTCGGTTTCCGTTCGGTTTTTCGGTTAACCACTAGTATCGGTTCGGTTATTTTGAGACCAAAACCGAAACTGAACCATTTAGTTTTTCAGTTTCGCTTTTTTCCCATTATTTCGGTTTGGTTTTTGCTTACCCCTAATAAAAATATACAAACACATTATACCGACATTGGGGTTATAAGACGCATACAATATATCTAAACATCCTAACAAAATGCTTATATGACTTAAGTTACAAAACAAAAACAAACAATTGTCATATCTAAAAGTATTATGATAGGCATTGGAGGCTTTTGGATGTTTAAACAAGTTTTTTAGGATGCTTTTAAAAAGAAATTGTTTTAGTAGTTATTTTACAAGGTGTTAATTATAAAAGTGCCATATTTAAACAAAAGTTTTATAATATTAGCTAATACAACACTGTTGACTGCTTCGCACAACCCCCTATTCTTTTATGATTTTAAATATTATTTGAACGGTAGCGGTGCCAAAAACAGGTGTGCAAAAAGAAATAAAACAAGTAACCTTTGGTCCAAGTATAAATCTCCAATTACTGTCGTTTTTCTAAAACAAGTAATAAAAATGGTACAAGTACCAGATATCGATCCCACAGGGAAGCGGTGAAAACAATCTTTCGAGATTTAGTTTTTGTGAAAGTTGACTTCAAATGGGGTTTGGATAAAAAGTATTTTGGTTGGTTGGTTGATTATGAGCTACTTTAAGAGAACACTTATAAAAAGGAGCCAGGGGTGCAAAGTCTTTTAGTTGGAATAAAAATAGGTAAATTGGATGAAAAGTAATTTAATAATCTCAATTATGCAGAAATGATATCCAAGTAACTTCTGAAAAGTTATCACATTTTCATATAGCTCAATTACTTATCGATGAGTTTAGATGCAATCTTTAATGAAATGTTAAAATATATTAAAAATCAACACTTACGTAACCTTTGAAAGATTAACACATTTTCATGCATCTGACTCATCGTTAAATAATTAGTTATAATCTTTAATGGGATACTAGATCTGATACCAACTTCAGGAATAGTGCCAATTGTAGTCCCTTAAGAGACTAACACATTTTCATGTCTTTGGATTATTACCAGTTAATTATTAAATATACTCTTTAATGAAATGCTAAAGACGTGAGATAATAGCAACGAGTGTTGTCACCCACTCATATATCCCCAAAATAACATTTTAGTAACTTCTGAAAAGATACCGCATTTTCGTACATCTGGTTAACCGGTAAAAATCCAAGGACAATCTTTAATGAGACATTTAAACTTGAAGTGGCAAAAAAATTGAGTTTATATAAAAGACTTTTTTCTTTACCAAATTAATATTCCATCTTAAACCTTACACCCTAAGCTATGAAATTAGCCTATCATGCTTGGGTGTGTTTTATGACTATTTTTAAACTAGTAATTAATTGAACAAGAAAATATTAGTACCACAAGAATAATTATAAAATGCAATAATTAAAACAGTTGATAAGGTGCAGGCATTGGAATTGACCAGTGAAAATTTAAACAAGTGATATAAAAGTAAACTGGAGAATTGACCAGTTATACGCACGTAATTAAACACAATTAAAAGAAATGTAACTTAACGTTAGCCAAACACTTATATGTATATGTATATGTATATCTATGCATATATTTATATTTTTAATTATATGAATTTAACATACAAGCATAGATATATATATATATATATATATATATATATATATATATATATCTATATAACTACTCAAACACACAATTGCAATGGTATAAGAACTCAAAATAAAGGAAAATGATACGTAGATTAAACGAAGTAATATGATGCCAAACACTTGGTATGACTTTCGGGAATACAAAAGTGTGCTAACAAACCCGAAAGCAAACGATACCAAGTGTTTCAAAAGAGTCGTTCGGCCTCACCGAGAGGAAAACCGAACTTACAAAGTAATAAGAAGTGTTTGTGGAAAATAAAGGCTAAAAGGGTCTTGGATTCGGTTTGTGCAAAAAACCGAGAACCAAGATGATGATGATCTAAGGAGTGTTTATACTACTACTACTACTAGTTATATTGAGAGTTGTTTTGAACATACTTCCCATGATCTACACATACATATATATATATATATATATATATATATATATATATATATATAAGTGTTCATGGGCCATGGGCCAAGAAAACCAATTATCGGATCCAAAATCAACATGGGCTTCGGCCCAACAGCCGTGGGCTTCGGCTGGCCCACCGAAAGCAGCCCATCATCCATTCTGGTCCATCTTCGAGAATTTGGTTGTCCGGTCCATCCAAAAAGAGATCCTCAAAAACGGCCCACGGCACCGGTCCCCTGAAAATACATGAAAATTACATAAATTTAGGTGATAAAATACGAGGGACACATATATGTGGAGATATTAAATGAAAGGGTGCATGCGGTGATATTTAGCGTAGTTTTGATGAGAGATTTGTATAAAGATAAGAAAAAGAAAGCGTAAATTTTATTAGTTATTTGGGTAATATATTTACCCTATCAAACACTTTTTATCAAAAGTTTCATAAAAACTTGTTAAAACGTCAAGAAAACATTGTACAAAAAACCTATTATAAAACTTTTAGATATAACGATTTATAGTTTGGTCATCAAAACCTAAGTTCTATAAAGTATTCTATTAGAAAATTTCGATATTTTTAACGTCCTATAAACTTAACTACATGTGTAATCGAATATATATGTAGATGAATTAAAGTTCTTGAAAACTACAACTTCGAATTATCTTCAATAATGAAAAGATGAAAATAAAAATAAAAAGATAGAAAAGTAAAAGTGTTTGGTGATAGAGAGGAAGAAAAAAGGGTTAATTTCATATATGCCCTTATTAAACTTCAAAATATCATATTTACCCAACCTAAACTACAAATATCATATATACCCTTCCTAAACTACCAAAATATCATATTTACCCAAATATCATTTTTTAATCGTTTTTAATCAAATTTAATAGTTAAAAATAAGTAAATGACTATTATACCCTCTTTTAAATCTAATCTACACATATCATATATGTCTTTCCTAACCTATAAAAATATCATATTTACCAAATAACTATTTTTGTCAATTTTAATCATTTTAATCACTTTCTAAGCATTTTTGTCTTCAACCCTTTTCACCTCATTATTTGTTTTCCTATTCCACCATCATCGCTTTTCTCTATTTTGTATGTCACACAAATTCTGCATAATTTTGCCTTTCTATCTTCTCCCTTTTCTCATTGAAAGTAATTATTTATCCTATATAGTTGAACGAAAGAATTAAAAAAAATCTCTAGATGTGTTGTTGGTCCCTGTTGTGTACTTGAATTCTATTGGGTTCTTTTTTTAGCTTATTAATAAATGTGTCGTATGAAAAAAGATTATTAATCATACTAACTGCCACCGGTATCAAATTTCACATTTGACAAAAGTTTTAATTGAAATTTCTAAATAACAAATAATTAATTATCCAAATCAATACATAATATCAATACTTATTACATAATAAAAATAATTTCTAATTTAAAAAAAAATGATTGTTAAAACTACGCAGACATTGGCTTTGAGTTCTACAAACAGCCCTAGAAGGATGTTGGCTTGAACTTAATCTTTTTTCCGAAATTCCGAAGCTAACGCTATTAGTTTATGACCTTTTTTTTCTCTTTTTGTAACTAAATATTTGTTCTTATGTGTAGGGAGCCTCGTGGGATTCGGTTTTACTTTGAAATTTTTAAATAAAAAGTTTTAATTGAAATTTCTAAATAAAAAATAATTAACTATCCAAATCAATACATAATAAATAATTAATTATTTTTTACTTTGTATTTAGAAATTTCAATCAAAACTTTTTGTCATGTGAAATTTGATACGGGTGCCAGTTAGCGTGATTAACAATTTTTTTTCGAATGACACATTTATTAATAAGCCAAAAAAAAGAACCCAATAGAATTCAAGTACACAACAGGGACCAACAACACATGTAGAGATTTTTTTCAATTCTTTCGTTCAACTATATAGGATAAATAATTACTCTCAATGAGAAAAAGAAAAAGTTAGAAAGGCAAAATTATGCGGAATTTGTGTGACATACAAAATAGAGAAAAGTGATGATGGCGGAATAGGAAAACAAATAATGAGGTGAGAGTATTGAAGGCAAAAATGATTAGGAAAGTGATTAAAATGATTAAAATTGACAAAAAAATAGTTATTTGGGTAAATATGATATTTTTATAGGTTAGGAAGGGTATATATGATATTTGTAGATTAGATTTAAAAGAGGGTATAATAGTCATTTAGTTATTTTTTAACTATTAAAAATGATTAAAAATGATATTTGGGTAAATATGATATTTTGATAGTTTAGGAAGGGTATATATGATATTTGTAGTTTAGGTTGGATAAATATGATATTTTGAAGTTTAATAAGGGTATATAAGAAATTAATCCAAGAAAAAAATAGTAACAAACTAACAAACACTAAACAATAAAAATACAACTACAAAAACTCTACATACGGTGCAAAAGGAAAGTTTTTAAAAAGTTGACAATGCGCCCAAGACTCTCTTGGGCTAAGGCTCGCTCCGCGAGTGCTTCTTTAGTGTATTTGTACAATGCAGCATGATATATCTTAATTTTGATATTTCGTTTTCTTATTTCTCTTTGCTGATTTTATAATATGGTTATGTGGTATGAATACAATAAGTTTTCATAAATTTATTTAACATGATTCTTTTTATAATTTAATTTAATGTTTATTTATTCATTTAGTTTTTCTAATATAATTTTTTCTATAAAAATAATAATTAAGTATTATTTTAAAATTCAATGATTAGCATAATTATGTTTTAACTTCATATTTAAAATAGGTTTTTTATTCTTGTATTAAGTTATGTTTGTAAATAAGTTATAAATAACTCTAGAATAAAGAGATGGATATTTCACAAAGTAATTCTCGTGTATTTTTGTGTCGGAATCTATTTTTAAAATCTCTTACTTTGCCTGTCGGAATCTATTTTTAAAATCTCTTACTTTGTCGGTATGAAAAGTATCATCAACCTAAATTTATTTTCCCCACTTTTGAGCTTTGGTATCACCAATAAATGTGAAAGGGAGAAGAGTGAAAGGGGATCCAATTAACAACACCCTTTTACAAACTTAATTATAGTATGTTATATATATAATGGACATAACCCTCCTTGATAGCATCTTTTTTAAGCATCAATAATTATTTCATGATTTTGTAGTAGACTTTTTGGTCATATCATGACTGTAAGCATTTATTTTTGTTATTAGACTTATTCTATTGTTACAAATTTACACAATCATTTAGGTAGCTTAAACAAAAAACAAGCTTTCTAATTCTAAATTATTTACATTTTTTTATCCTTCGTCTTTCAATTTTCGTTAGTGCAAAACATCATTTTGATTTTTGTTAGATCCAACCACTTAGGTCATGGCACATTGGTTAAACGCTAGAGGATGTTGTGGAAAATATTATTTACCCTAAGTCGAATTTAAAAGAGTTTTTTTTGCCAAAAATATAAAATAAAAATTAAGAGGGGCCAAAGCCCATGTAACCATAGAAGTTCACATGCTATGACTCCAGGTCATTCGTGATCGACCGAGGGATTAGTCAATAGGTATAAGCTAGCATAGAAACCCACTATTACATGCAATGACTCCACAACATTCGTGATTGTTCAGCAGATTAGTCGAGGGGCATAAGTTAGCTAAGAAACCCATTAACCTAAAAGAAACAAGTTTATTTATAAATAATGTAAATCAGTCTTTTTAGATTATAGATTGAGGCAAGAAGTTATTTGTCTATGTTTTTTTTACTTCTCATTCATTTGCAAACCATTCATTGAATACAAGCCGTGCAAACCATCGATTCAATTAGTTAAATTAATAAAAATATTCATGAAATTGTTTAAATTGATGAAAATCTTTTATATAATTATTTTTTTTAATAAAATTGTTACATAAATTTGTGTTTATAAGTAAAAAATGAAAATGTTTCATCGGAATAAGAAAAATAAGTTAAACGATTCATCAATGTAAAAATACATGAAAAAGTTTCATTTTTACATGGAAAACACCAAAATATGAAACAATTTTATCAAAAAATGAGTTATATAATATAATTTCATCATATACGATAATTAACTAACCAATTTCATTAACTAACCAAGGAAACCAATTAACTGTTTGTACGGTTTGTATTAAGAGTGGTTTGGCTCTCGGGTTGCTAGTTTCTTGCTGTTGTTTAATAAATTGTCGTTTTCCAAAAAAAAAATATGCAAAGGATTGTATGAGAAGTTGAGTCAACCGTAATAAGCATGAGAAGTGGATCTGAACATTTGATCTCTTTTAATCTCATGTACTCTTGTGATTTATGCTTTAGAAGAGAATTAATCTGATATATCTTATCTCGATCAATACATTATATCGTAATGTGCATCCAACAACTTCTCATCAAAATCCAATCCTATATACTAAAAGTATACGTGTGCAATGATGTTATTCTATATTTAACTATGTTTTTAAGTTAGGCATAAATAAATTTAGAATAAAGAAATGAATATTTCAAAAATTAATTCTCACGTACCCTTGTGTTGGGAATCTACTTTTAAAATCTCTTACTTTGTATATATGCAAAGTATCTTCAAAACAGAAAAAAAAAACATTAACATTAATTTTTTTGATAAAAAAAATGTTTAAAAGAAGTGATAGTCTCTTATTTTCATTCACAAAATGTACAGTAAATTGCTTATATCAAATAAACAAAATTCTTGTAACTGATTCTCAATTTAGAAGTAATAATTAATACAACAAAACAAAACAAATAAAAATTGTGTATTTAAAAAGATATATATGTCTAATAATAAAATATCCTTCATTTAACAAAATTCTTAATAATCATTAGAGAGAGGGATTAAAGTCGAATGTTTTTACATATTGCAATTTTAAAATTGCAAAGACAAAAGTGTTATTTTGACAAATCACATGAACCAAAATAGGTAGTTTACTTCTTTAGAACAAAAGGTATTCAAATGAACCAAAAGCCAAACTGAATATTTGTAACTAGAGTGACTTAAACAATAATTAGTTTAAAATAAGAATTAAAGTTGATAATAAATGGAGTCATATGGACCAAAAGTGTAATTTACTTTGGTCTATATATATAGTGATGTTGAGAGGACCATATTTATCCATTACTTGCTTCAATATCATAAGAAACCAACCTCTCTGCATAAGCCTATATCACCCAACACTCATGGCCAAACTCCTTACAAAAGGACATGAGTTGTGTAGAGAGTACTGTACCATCCCAATGAGTTCCCAACTCATTGAGGAGGTCAAAAACATCTATAAACAATATCATTTGAATAAACAAGATTTTCTGTATCCACCGCTGATATACGCATCCTTTCTTGGACTTAAAGATATGGTTTGGGGTTTTATAGAATGTGCAAAACAAACCAACACAAATCTTCACACGGGAGAAACCGGGGAACTTCAAAAGTTCTTGTGGCTTCGTGATTCCGACAACAACAACAAAACAGCCTTCGATATCGCAATAAAAACAAATCATGTTAACATAGCGAAGTTGCTGTTCGAAAATGCATCGTTAGAGTGTTTACTATTAGAGAGGAATTATGAAGGAAAGCTTCCGGTTTCCATGTTACACGGCTATGAGCATGACGAGTTCATTCTTTCTACTTTGAAGGAGGCATCAAAAAGACTAGAGGTGGATCCACAAGCATCAACGTTAATATCGATTGATGATCAACAACAAGGTAATCTTAAATTTCACGTCTTATTGACAAATACATGTATCTATTCCTTAAATCAAACCATATTCTATAATTAACCAAACTAGCTAATAGGTAAAAATAAATTCAAACGTTATTATAAATAAAACTATATATAAATCTTTCTTCCTCAAACTTCCTCACATCTCTCTTCCATCTTGGGGCCGACCTACTAAAGGGTCAAGTAGACCTATTTGATTATTGAAGAGAAGAAAGTTGAAACATTATGGTTGTTTCCACTTGGATAAAAGGATATCTTCCAAAAAGTTGCCAGATGTGCATGAGGGGAGTCGAACCTGGGGTGAATTGAATATCATCCGGCCACATTTCCCACAGGCCTTATCATTACGCCATAAGCCTTGTGGTTGATGGTTTTATTTTTTAACTTCTAGATGGTTCATATTATAAGATTTTATAAAATGGAAAGTTGTTCTGAAATATTTTTAGCTTAGAAGGGATAAACCAAAACTATTAGTAAAACTTATCTACTATTCATATGTCATTCAATCATCTTCCATATCGTCCATCCTCTCCCAGTCTCCCCTGATTTTTATTTTCTTACCGTCTTTACTTATTTGTGGTAATTTGCTTTTATTTAATTATCTATTTTCCTTATTCACCTTAAATTCTAAGCTATCTCTAAACTAACTTCATTTTATTATTAGTTGCCTAAATTCTAGAATTGTTCTATATAAATATGATTTGTTTAAGTTTGTTTAGTCACTTTTCTTTTACTCAAAGCCTAGTGTTGTTTTTAATTTTGTTAGTTAATTTCAAATTGTAAAAGATTATATTGAACGCTAGAAGTTTTGGATGTATAAGAAAACTAACTTGGAAACTTAGAAAAAAGATACACCATCAAAAACATATTCTAGAACTTAGAAAGTATTACGAAATCAACCAGAAAAACTAAAAAATCCCTTGGAATGATGAAGTTCAACTAAAAACACATCGAATGCAAAATATATTCTCAAAAGTATAGCTTGTCGATTGAAGATATTTAAATAAGAGGCTAATGTGAGATATATATGCTATTGTTGGTTCCTTAAGTCTCTTTGAAATTTTGAGAGAAAATTTTGATTTTTGATGTCTATGGATAAAGAACAGTGAATAATCTTATGTTTGTAAATAATTAGAAGAAAGAAAAACAATATTACATTATTAATTGAAGTTAAAAACATAGTTTTATCGTCAAAATGAGTTATTATTTCACTAATTTATTAAAATATCATAAACAACGTCAATGTTAAATATCAATATAAATTCTATATCATACATATTATATATAGGTATATTCAAATAAAAAGATTAAACATTATGAAAAATTAATAAAAGAATAAGTTCGGACTTATACCAATTAAAAGAAAAACCTAAAAATCCTAATTGAAGATGCACTATATATCAATGTTACAGTTTTTATGAAAAAAATTATTTTTAAAAATTACATAGATACAAATATTACATTTAAATCAAAAGAATTTAACTAATTAAAATATTTTGAGTAAATTACAAATGGGTTATGGATGGGTGGTGTTGGTGCTGGTGGTGATGGGTGGTAGGTGGTGGTGGATAGTGATGGATGAGTGGTGTGTGGTGGTGGATGGTGAAGAAGATGAAGTTAAAGGATGTATGTGTATATATATATTATATATATATATATATATATATATATATATCATAGATAGAGTAAATTACACTTTTGGTCCTTGTGGTTATTCATAAATAAAAAACAAGAAAAAATGGAAAAAAAATCAAATTAACCCTACACTAATGGTTTTATTTAACAGTTGTTAGTCAAAGGGATCAAAATTGGACCAAATCGCATATTTAAGTGGCTAATGTGTATTTTTTAAACTGTAGGGGCCAAAAATGAAACTTTTGGTAAACCACAATGACCAAATTTGTATTTTACTCAAATATTTTACATTTTCAGACCCTACCTATCGTGTTTCTTTTCGGAAATAGGGGTGGGTTTTCAAAAGGGACAAGAAGGTTTGAACCCAAGTCATTTTGTTGCCAAGGCACAGCTTTAAGAACAGCTTCCGTATAATGGGGAAAAAGAAGAAAAGTAGAGATTTATGCCTAAATTAAGCTCTAACAGATTCTCCATTTCTTTCTCCAAAATGGAAAAAGTATAAGAGAGAAATGAGTTTTTCTCCAAATATGAAGATAACCCCATTAATGATTACCATATGAAAGAACCAATAAAAATTCTTGAAAATAATAACTTAAAGAAAAAAAAATATTTTTTTAATGGGTAAATAGAATATTTTATTATTATAATGAATGTTGATTTCTCAAAAATGGAGAAGCTGTTGGAGATGGATGTACATTTCTTTTAGAGATTTTGAGTTTTGATTCTCCATTTTGGAGAAATTATAGGAAAGCTGTTGGAGATGCTCTAACACTCTATACTCTTAAGTTTGGTTCAAAATGTCAATGTTGATCTCATTTAGAAAAATGTATCTCATTCCTCAAGATAACAAAATCAAATTTTTAGTTTTTAATGATTCCTATAATTAACATACGTGATACTTTATTTTAAATGTTTTGAAAAAAAAAAAAAACCTTATGATGTTTAAAAGTGTTACATAAGCATATTATAGTATTTTTGTCACATAAACATAAATTCTTTGAATTAATTTATTAGAATATTTTTACCGTCATATAAATATCATTTTTGTCAAGTCTTTCATTTTTTATTTAGTCCATATTTTTGTTTTCATTCTACTCATGTTGAAGGTTTTTCAAAAAAAGTGTTTGACATAGGGTTTTTAAGATTATTCAATGCCATTATTCAATGAAACTAAATCTTTTTGTAACATTCCAAAAAATCATTAATCATGAAATAACTAAAAAAGGTAACACCGGTTTTCTAAAAACACCAACTTGTAAAGAAAAGTAACCGAACTTCATACAAGTAAAGAAAAACTATTTCAAAAGCGGAAGCTTGTCCAAAAAACATTCATTTAAAACCATCTAGACAAATTATAAGGAAATCCAACCAAGCCAAAAAAGACGATATAAACAAACCCAAAATAAACATGTTTAACCAAAGCCAAAAAAGTAAAGTTATCGTTCCAAGATCATCCTCCATAAACTCACGTTGAGACTGAACTACCATGCCACCGGAGCTTCATACGATCACCTTTTCTTTCCCTTTCGAGACGTACCTGACACTAAAAAAAACAACAACGAGGTAAACATAAACCTTAGTGAGCACACACCTAACCATCTACCATCATACAAATACAATCACAAGTACATACCAATTACATACATGTAAAATCTGCCACTTTCCTTATGACTCAATACCATCAAGGAAGGATTTTCATGACACTGGTACCAGGTCTCTGCCCATGCTATCTTTCCCAGGGGTATTACTACCACCATAGGTAATATCTGCCTCATTCCCGAAGGAACACATACACATAACCACATGCATCATAACCATAGATATACAACAATAAATGGATAGGTAGTGAACTCGCCTGAACAATGATCACGATAAGCTCTCTACAAGTATTAACAATCACCTCGTATCACCTAGTCACAAACACATGCATATACATATCAAACATAGCCCCAAAAATAGGTTCCTAACGCTTCCTGACTCATTACCCCGAAATGATACGGCCATCCTTGACCAATTTCCACCAAACTTCTTGAAACACTATGTTTCACTAACCCTTAGGGGTCTATAAGCGAAAGAACCCCAAACGAAACCATTTTGGAAAAACCAAAAATCAAAACAGGGGTATCGGCGGGTTGGCCGCGGGTGGCTACCCGCCGACTACCCGCGGTTACCTGCAGCATCGACTCCTAAGTCGCGACTTGCGACTGCAGTCGGGATTTTTCCCTAAAACCTCAAATCCGACCAATGTACACCAAACTCATGTATCTACAACATCTATGGTCGAAATCTAACATTCATACACCACTAATTCGACCATAACATCCCAAAAGACGATCTTATGATCAAAAATCCATACCAGAACCCTAACCATGACTCTAACTAAAAAATCAACGTCAAACGAGTAATAACATGCTTAGGATTCCAACCTTTGATACGTTGAACACGATTGATCAACTACGAGCCTCCAATTGAAACCCTTGCTCCTTCTCCCTTCTCAATCGTCGCCTCTCTCTCTCTCCTCTCTCTCTCTCTCTCTCTCTCTCTCTCTCTCTTCTTTTCTCGTTCTCTAGTAACTGACTTGGAGAAAAAGAGATTAAGAGTTCTCCACCCTTAATTACCTGTTAGCTTCTACCTTACACTTATACAATTAACACTTTAGCCCTTGAACTCCTATAGAACAAACTAACCGGGTTAATCAACTTACTGTAAACATCGTTAAATCTAAAATCTGAAAACGGGGCGTTACAAAAAACCTTTGTGAGATCTTATCCAAGATTACTCTTCTTCATTGTTGTTCATACGCTATGAATTTCAATCTTATTACAAAATTACCACTTATCAATTTCTTATGTGGATTAGGTAAATTAATAAGATTGATTCATATAGTTGCATCAATTATCGCGTTCAAAATTAAAAAAGCCCCTATATAGATATATAGCTAGTTTCAATTGCTTAAGTTATGATCATATCCTTGAATAGTACATGTAAATATTTGTCTCCGTATTCTACCATGTATAAATGACATTGACAATTACTCAATATGAGTTTAAAGTCAGAAAAAAAAAACCAGTTTAATTGCAAATTAAATGTGGAAATTCATTTTAGTTTAAAACTAGTTTTATTGATCTAATTCTTTTGTTGCCGCCCATTTTACAAATGGAAGTGTTTGAATGCCTTTCCTATCTCGCAATCTCAACTTCTTATTTGATTTTAATGATGCCCTTGCATATTGAATTATTTACAAGAACACCATCAGTAGTCTTGTCCTACCATTAGTTGTAGTCTTGTCCCTTGATGATGAGTTAATGTTTGAGGATTGCATGCTTTCAATCTTTTTAGGCTTTTAAATATAACTTTTTAAGAAAATGCGAGGAACAATCTCAACCACTTATCTTGGTCAACAAAGGTGGCTTTGACCGGTCCCTCCCTTTAATAATCTCTACCCTCCCATGAATCGCATCAATCCTCCGTGATCACGTCCACGTAACCACGAAATGAGTGGCTGAGATTGCTTCTCGTTTTTTCTTAAATTGATATGCTTCTCGTATGAACCTTCCCCTATATATATATGTTTCGTATTTCGGTATTTTTTACGTAACTTTTCCACTCTTATGAAACTGTTTCATATATTTTTATGAACCTTTTGATTTCACGTAAAACCACCGAAATATGAAACAATTTCAACAAAAAATGTATCATATAATTTAGTTTCATCATATTAAACAATTTCAAGAACCAATTTCATCATATAACCGTCTTTTTGGCGAAATTCACAAGTTCACACAAAATTTTGGTTCCAAAAGAAAATCCCTCTCTCTATATATATAGGGTTAGGTTCAAATGAGAACTCAATTTTGGTTGTGAACGTGAGGATGAATCTCAGCCACACATATTCGGTTGCGGTGGACGCGATCATGAAGGATTGACGTGATTCATGCGAGGGTGGAGATTATTAAAGGAGGGGACCCGGTCAAAGCCGCCTATATTGACCAGATGAGTGGCTGAGATTCATCCTCATGTTCACAACCAAAATTGAGCTCACATTTGAACTTTCCTCTCCCTCTCTCTCTCTCTCTCTCTCTCTCTATATATATATATATATATATAGGGGAAGGTTCAAACGAGGAGCATGTCAGTTTAAGAAAACGTGATGAGCAATCTTAGTCACTCATCTCGCGGTTACGGTGGACGTGATCACGGAGGATTGTCGCGATTCATGGGAGGGTAGAGATTATTAAAGGGGGGACCGGTCAAAGCCGCCTTTGTTGACCAAGATTAGTGGCTGAGATTGCTCCTCACGTTTTCTTAAATTGATATGTTTCTCGTTTGAACCTCCCTCCCCCCCCCTCTCTCTCTCTCTATATTTATATATATATATATATAGAGAGAGAGAGAGAGAGAGAGAGAATTAGATTCAAACGAAAACACTAACTTTTTAAGAAAACATGAAAAATTTCTCTTATGTACAAAATCATATATGATTTTATACTGACGGAAAAAATGGACGCCGTCGACTTGCTAGAAAACTTAAAGTTGCAGGCAAAGTCGCGTAATCATATATGATTTTATACGTGAATTTTATATGATTTTTGTATTTGAATCATATATGTTTTGTACATGAAATAGTTTTTCTTGGTTTTTAAGAAGTTACGGTCTCGTATAAAACCTTCTCTCTCTCTCATATATATATATGCATGTAATTATCTATGAATGTTCATATTTATATATGTATGTATGGGTCTAATAATTAATATTGTTATGTTTTGTATTTGTCCTATGGTCAATGAAAGGAAACAGGGTTTTAGTTGATGGTTTTCTAAACATTTACTATTATATATCATCCATTTTAAATTGTAGCATGGTAGTTTCATTTTGCCTTATGTATGCTACACCTTCACAGAACCGAAAGTCTACATTGAGTGCAAAATGGATTCAGATTCATACCCTGTGTCACAACATAATACAACACGAAAGTCTTTGGAAAAACTTGATCACGGAAAGCTTGAATTGACTCCAAACAAGAACACTATTCTTCACCTTGTTTCTAGACTCGGAGATATTGAATACGTGAAGGATATTCTTAAGAAACACCGTTCTTTGATATACAATCACAATTCTAAAGGGGAGACTCCAGCATATGTTGCTGCAATGGAGGGACATGTGGATATTCTTGAAATAATGTTTAATCATTTCAAAAGATTAGATGATATCGAATTTCTCTTGACGAGGATGGCAGACAAACAGACAACGTTGCATATTGCCGTACAAAATCATCATATTGGAGTAGTTTTTTGGTTGATGAAGAAAATACCACAACTTGCAAATCATGTCAATGATTTTGAAGAAAGCCCACTTTATGTTGCTGTGGAAAGAGGATATCATGCCATTTTGAAACTAATGTCGAGGATGTGTAATGAAAAAGCTTTTAAGGGGCCAAATGGCTTAACAACATTACATGCGGCAGTCATTTTTGGATCACAAGGTAATTTTGACCCTTAAAGTTTTATGTGAATTATGATATCTTTTTTAGAATGCTATTTAACTTTGTATTTTTTTTTCTAATGACATGCATCCAAATGACATACATGATATTCAATCACTACTGATCATACTCAATTCCTTAAATCAATTTTCTTGGATTTTTTTTTCTTCCAGAGTGCATTGAGTTTTTACTATCTGTCAAGAAAGATCTACTCTATGATCAAGATAAGCATGGTTGGACAACATTCCATTTTGCTGTTTTCCACAATAATTACCAAGCAACAAGTGCACTACTAAATGCAGACAACACTTTTGGATATCAACCAATTACACTAGCTGGCATAAACACTTATGCAATTCATTTTGCAGCTAGTAAAGGTTATTATGAGACAATGGATGTTCTTATGGTCAAATGTCCTGGAAGCACAGAGATTGTCGATAGTAACGGAAGAAACATCCTTCACGTGGCTACCGAAAATAACCAAGTCGAAGTAATTAAACGCATCTTTCGAGATGAATCGCTTGCTACCGTCCTTGTTAACGAAAGAGATGGCAATGGGAATACTCCCCTTCACTTGCTAATGGCTTCTGATCATCTTGAGATGAGTGAACTAGTATTGGACTCTAAGGTCAATGTTAATGTGCTCAACAATGAAAAACTTTCACCTTTGGACATGGCATTGGCATCATCAGATGAAAAAAGAAAGGCATTGCTCAAGGTACACATTTTTCTTTATGTTTTAATATGACTCGATAAATTTAATTTTTATAACAAGTTATTACTTTTATAAGTTTTCCCCTATCCAACATCTCTTAACATATATAAAAATGCCTGATTCTTAAAAGTAAGACATATTATAACTTTACAAAACCACCGGTAGTCTTTTTGTTGACTCAACACTAAATATGTTCAAATATATTAATAATCATTATCAAAGTGTGGTACAAGGTTTTCCAAATATATACAACTTTAAACGCACACAAATTAAAACCAACAAACTAAAAACAAAAATCAATTTGTATCATCAATTCAATTAGTCTATTTATTCTTCAACTTATCAACACATTCATAAAAAATAATGGAAGGGGAACCAAAGTTTCAAAAGAATAATTTAATAGAAGTAAAAGAAGTCATAAAGATGATGATTGATTCAAAATCAAATGAAAACACAAAACCAATGTTTGAATTTAAACTAGAACGCCTGCTACTGCTAATCAACCAAACAAAGAAATGACCTGCACATTCAATGTATATTAGATAAGTGGTGTGGATGACAACATAATTGTTGGGAAAAATAACGAACACCGACTAGCAAAAGGCTTGTTAGTTGGATCCCACTATAAATACAAATACCCCAAGAACAATGAACAAAGTTCTTATATCAAGATAATAGCGGAAATATGATCGACGAATGTGAGATAATTAATTAGCAAGTAAATGTAACAATATATGACTATAAAATGTAAGATAAAGCAAGTAAGAGAGACAACGATATTTTTACGTGGAAAACCCGAATCGGGAAAAACCACGGGCGGAGGACGCCGAGAACTGATCCACTATCACTTGATGGTAATACACTTGAGATGTTACAAAGCTTTTACAATGGAGGAAATAATATGGTGTTCTTGAGCATCTAAGAAACTAGTTGGAAGAGAAGAAGAATAGAAGATAGATTTAATCTTCTAAAGAGGAGGTTGAAAGAGAGAATTTTGGTGTGTCTTTCTTCAACTATGGAATCACCTATTTATAAGGTGATCAAGCTTGGTGGCTAAGCAAGGAGGAAGCTTCCTAGCTTCTTCCCAATATAAGGCTTTCAAAGAAAGCTTGGTGAAACTTGTGCTTGAAGCTCAAGTAATTGCCTTTTACCATTTTACCCCTAAGAGTAAAAAACAAAAGTATGGTTTGAGGCAAGCTAGATTTATCACAAATCTCCACCCTTGACTTAAACCAAACGATAACGCTCCACCATGTCTTCAATCCAAACAGAAACTCAAAAGAACAAACTCCACCGATCTTCATCTTCAAGGCAAAAACAATTACCCGTAAGCAAGTGATAACAAAGTAATCAAGTTCTCACAATTCAAGCCAATTGCAATAGTGGTCCTCCACCAGAGCGCCCCGAAGGGCATCAACCTCGTTTATCAACACCAACCAAGTCCAAACACAAACTGAACTTGGCTATAGGAAGCGGCTTCGTTAGCATATCCGCTGCATTGTCGTCAGTGCTTATCTTCACGACCTTAAGATCGCCTCTCGCTACTACCTCTCGGATATAATGGTGGCGAATGTTGATATGTTTCGTTCTGTCGTGAAACACTCGATCTTTGGTCAAAAGAACCGCGCCTTGATTGTCGCAAAAAATTTCTTCAACCTTCAAGTGCTCGCTTAGCTCACCAAAGAATCCTTTGAGCCACACACCTTCTTTCACGGCTTCGCTAAGCGCCATGTATTCCGCTTCCGTTGTGGACAAAGCGACGGTAGGTTGCAAATGTGCCCTCCAACTAATAGCACACCCATCAAGAGTGAACACGTATCCGGTGATGGACCTTCCAGTGTCAATATCCTTGCCATGATCCGAATCACAATAGCCAAGCACCCCCGAAGAATTCCTCCCAAAATGCAAACACAGATCTGCCGTGCCCTGCAAGTAACGAAAGATCCATTGGACAGCTTTCCAATGCTCTTTACCCGGGTTGGCCATATATCTGCTGACCATAGAAACTGCATAAGCGAGGTCAGGACGGGTACAAATCATGGCATACATCAAAGATCCCACTGCACTAGAATACGGCACTCTCGCCATATAGGCGACATCGTCTTGAGTAGAAGGACTTAAAGCGGATGATAGCTTGAAATGAGGCGCAAATGGAGTGTTGACAGGCTTTGCTTCAGACATACTAAAGCGGCGAAGAACTTTCTGAATGTAACCTCTTTGACTGAGGTATAACTTTCTCGCCTTCCTGTCACGAATGATCTCCATACCAAGAATCTTCTTTGCGGCTCCCAAATCCTTCATGTCGAATTCTGAATTCAACTGGTCTTTAACTTTGTGAATTTCTCCCATGTCTTTAGCTGCAATTAGCATGTCATCCACGTACAAGAGCAAATATAAAGTCCACCCATCCTCACACTTCTTGAAGTAAACGCAGCTGTCGTACGACGAATTTGACAAGCCGTGTGCGGTCACAAATGCATCGAATCTCTTGTACCATTGCCTGGGAGACTGTTTGAGGCCATAGAGAGACTTTATCAATTTGCACACGTGACCTTCTTTACCCGGAACTTCAAATCCTTCCGGTTGGTGCATAAAGATCTCTTCCTCAAGTTCACCATTCAGAAAAGCGGTCGTGACGTCCATTTGCTCAAGCTCCAAATCATTAGACGCGACCATCCCTAGCAATGCACGAATGGAAGTATGTTTCACCACCGGTGAAAAGATGTCGTTATAGTCAATGCCAGGAATTTGACTATAACCCTTTGCGACCAACCGAGCTTTATACCTTGGCTTTTCTTCTGGAGTGGCCCCTTCCTTCAATTTGAAGACCCACTTGCTTCGAACGGCCTTCTTACCCTTGGGAATGAGAACAAGTTCCCAAGTTCCGCTCTTTAGCAAGGATTCCATCTCCGCTTGCATCGCCATCATCCATTCATCCGCATCATCTAACTTCATGGCCTCACTGTAAGAAGTAGGCTCCACCGTACCCTCCATTTCCTCTGCTACATTGACGGCATATGCTACTAAATCTGCTTCTTCGATGTACCGTGCAGGACGCACGATTTCCCTTCTTCCCCTATCACGAGCAATGCACGGTTCGGGTGCTTGTGGCAAAGGTTCTGATGAAGTATCATCTTCCACTTGAGCACCTGTAGAGGTAGAAGAAGAAGCAGCATTTGAATTGTTAGTAACAACCTGACTCGATGTTTGAGCCACAGGTAGCTCCACCTCCACCGGAGGTTTCTCTTTCGGAGATTCGGAAATGGTCTCGGATGTAGGAGGCGGTGAATCATGCAACATCGAAGCTTCGTCAAAAGTGACGTCTCGGCTTATAAGGATCTTCTTTGTTTCCGGGCACCATAGTCTAAAGCCTTTGACTCCATCTTTATATCCAAGGAAATTGCACTTCACAGCTCTCGGTTCTAACTTCCCATTATCAACTCGTGCATACGCCGGGCAACCAAAAATCTTCAAATCTGTGTAATCGGCCGGTGATCTGCTCCAAACTTCAATGGGAGTCTTCTTCTCAAGAGCGACCGAAGGAGACCTGTTAATTAAATAACAAGCGGTAGAAGCCGCTTCTGCCCAAAATGACTTAGGCATCTTCGAGTTAGAAAGCATGCAACGAACTTTCTCAAGAATAGTGCGATTCATCCTTTCAGCTACACCATTCTGTTGAGGAGTGTGGGCAACGGTACGATGCCTCGTAATGCCATTCTTTCGACAGTAGGCATTAAAATCCTCCGAGCAAAATTCCAAGCCATTATCCGTTCGGAGGTATTTCACCTCTTTACCGGATTGCTTCTCGATCATCGTCTTCCAGTCTCTGAATACTTCGAACACATCGCTTTTGCGTCTTAAGAAGAACGCCCACACACGACGAGAGAAGTCGTCGATAATTGTGAGCATATATGAAGCTCCACCATAAGAAGTAACTCGGGCCGGACCCCAAAGGTCGGAATGAATGTAGTCAAGTGTCCCTTTAGTCGTGTGAATGCCACTTGAGAACCGGACCCTCTTCGTCTTGCCGAACACGCAATGCTCACAGAACTGCAAATCTGTAACTTTGTGGCCGTTCAACAAATCACGTTGACTTAGCTCGGTCATGCCTCCAAGGCTCATGCAACCGAGACGTAGATGCCACAACTTGGTTAGATCACCATCAGACATCTTCTTCGAAGCAACTGCAACGTCACCTGTAACGGTTTGACCCTGCAAAATATAAAGGTTAGCGGTCTTTCTTAGAGCCTTTATCGTGACTAGCGCTCCTCGCTTGACCCTTAATACTCCGTCTTTGCCAGTGAACTCGTAACCCTTTCGATCAAGGGAACTAAGCGAGATGAGGTTTCTTCGGAGTTCGGGAACATATCTCACATCCCCAAGTGTTCGGGTGACGCCATCATGCATGCGAATTCTAATCGTGCCTTTACCAATGATAGGACAAGAAGCATTGTTCCCCATTATTACCACGCCTTCGGGAACTTTCTCATATGTGTGAAACCAACTACGGTGGGGACACATATGAAAAGTACAACCCGTATCTAGAATCCACTCTTCCGAGGTATTCATGATCCCTTCGGAGACCATCATGACTTCACCGTCGCAAAATCCGACTTCACCGTGCTCAACGACATCAGCTTCCCCGGAGGTACCTGTTGTCTTGTTCTTGGCTTTGTTTTTGGCTTGAAGCTTAAAACATTCGTCGATGGTGTGACCCTTCCGCTTGCAAAAGTTACAAAACTTCCTCGTGTTACCACGAGATTTTGATCTTGATTTGCTTGAAGAACTGGAGCCTCTTTCAAAAGATCTTCCTCTTGCATTTAATCCCTCGGCCCTTGGTTCGTGACCGGGATTAATCTCCTTCATCTTCTCCTTCGAGCTCAAAGCGGTATACACCTCATCAAGAGAGAGGGAATCCCGACTATAGATAATAGTATCCATAAACGTACCAAAAAATGGTGGTAAAGAGCATAACAGGATTAGACCCAAATCCTCATCGTCATACTTTACCTCAAGGTTATTCAAATCACCAACTACCTCTTTGAATTTTGATAGATGGGCAGTAATTGAACCACCTTCAGATAAACGAAGGGCATATAATTTAAGCTTCATATGAAGCTTATTGGGTAAGCTCTTTTCCATAAATATTCGATCCAATTTGGACCAAATTTGGTACGATGTTTCCTCTTCTGCAACATCTTGTAAAATATCGTTAGAAAGGTGCAATCTAATCAAGAATTGGGCTTTTAAGTCGTTTAGTTCTCTCTCCTCATCCGACCAAGAACCGGGCATGAAAGCCCGACCCAAAATACATTTATGTAAACTTTGTTGGATGAGGACATCTCTCATCTTTATCTTCCATAAGGAATAACGGGTATCCCGCCCCAACAAGGGAAGGTCAAATTTCATTGTTGACATTAATGAAAGAACTTAGCAAATCAAGAATCTCACAAAACTTCTATCGATCACAAATCTCGATATAAATAACTTGGGCTCTGATACCAATTGTTGGGAAAAATAACGAAACCCGACTAGCAAAAGGCTTGTTAGTTGGATCCCACTATAAATACAAATACCCCAAGAACAATGAACAAAGTTCTTATATCAAGATAATAGCGGAAATATGATCGACGAATGTGAGATAATTAATTAGCAAGTAAATGTAACAATATATGACTATAAAATGTAAGATAAAGCAAGTAAGAGAGACAACGATATTTTTACGTGGAAAACCCGAATCGGGAAAAACCACGGGCGGAGGACGCCGAGAACTGATCCACTATCACTTGATGGTAATACACTTGAGATGTTACAAAGCTTTTACAATGGAGGAAATAATATGGTGTTCTTGAGCATCTAAGAAACTAGTTGGAAGAGAAGAAGAATAGAAGATAGATTTAATCTTCTAAAGAGGAGGTTGAAAGAGAGAATTTTGGTGTGTCTTTCTTCAACTATGGAATCACCTATTTATAAGGTGATCAAGCTTGGTGGCTAAGCAAGGAGGAAGCTTCCTAGCTTCTTCCCAATATAAGGCTTTCAAAGAAAGCTTGGTGAAACTTGTGCTTGAAGCTCAAGTAATTGCCTTTTACCATTTTACCCCTAAGAGTAAAAAACAAAAGTATGGTTTGAGGCAAGCTAGATTTATCACAATAATTGAATGAGCCTTGGGTAGAGATAAAGCTTCCCTCGTTTTGTTGAGTGAATAAGCTTTCATCTAAATCTATTAGCCACATACAAACATAAATATGGTTGACCAATTCATCTATAAGGCCATCCTTAACCGTACCCCTCATACCTGCTGCCACCTCAGCGCCACAACAGCTTTACCATCACCATATCATACCATCCTTAACCATACCAATTCCATACCCCTCTAAATAATTAATTAAAAAAATAAAAGAAAAAGAAAAGAAGAGAGAGAAAGAAGAGAGAGAGATAGAGAGAAAGGTGGGGTGGGGTGGGGTGGTAAGCGTTGGCATGCGGGTACCAAAAGGGGGGGGGGTACCGGTCACCCTACAGGTACCGCGCGGCGGTGTTACCGCCGGTACCGACCCGGTACCGCCCACCCCTACCGATGCGTTACGGATGGCCTAAGGCAAGTCCAATAAGCTCTTTCCAAAAAGGGCCTTAGTGAACGTAAAACACTGTGAAGGTAAAAAAGGATTCGAACATTCATATGAAAAACATTGATAAGGTAAAAAAAATACATTGCAAGGTAAAAAAAAAAATTCAAACCTTCACAGAAAAACACTGTGAAGGTAAAAATATATATATATCCAAGCCTTCATATTGAAAAACACAGTGAACGTAACATTTACAGTGGTTTCACTATGAAGATTCAAATTATTCTTATCTTCATAGTGTTTTGCTGTGAAATTTCATGTATAACGTCTTGGTCTCATCGGTCTCGCGGAAAACACTTTGGTCTCACGTAAACCTAACCCTATACACACACACACACACACACACACACACACACACACATAAAATTAGGTTGAAACGAGAACTAATTCATTTTGTAATAACAAATGAACCAATCACAATCACATATGATGTGGGCCCATGTGGGACTCATATAATAAAAAATCATATATGATTCATGTGGGTCAAACCACTAAATCATATATGATTTTTTAATATGTGGGCCCATGTACACGTCAATGTATGACTCAAAATGGATTCTTTTGTTCTTGCAAATGAGGTTGGTTCTTGCCTCTATACACATATGTGTATATATGTATTCTTAGAAAGGAAAGACCATAATACCCTTAAGTTAACTAAATTAACGGAATTGTTTTAAACATTTATAATAGTACCATCAAGACTAAATATATAATAAACAAGTATATAAGGATCAGGGACCTTCTTTTGAGACCCAAATAATTTATATGATCGGTGAGATCCAATCTGTGCCATAAAAAGTTAGTTGAAATAGAAAATTTAATACAAAATAAAAATTTCTCTCCCCTACATCCATTTTTTTCTCCTATCTACGTTATTTTCTTTCTCCTATTTTTCTGTATTATGTCTATATAACAAATAGGTATACACATAATTGAATATATACAATAAATTATTTGGGTCTCAAAACGTAGAAAAAGAAACCATCGACCATAGATCGGTGAGACCCAAATAATTTACACAGATCTATGACCTACACAAACGTAGAAACGAAACCATCGAGATCGTGGTTGAGGACGATGTAGAACTCACGAAAACAGATGACATTAAGATGCAATATTCAGGCTCGGATTAGGTACCCAATCCCCCCTAACTACTTCTAATAGTACAAGTAGCTCCCCACTTTCTCTACCACGGGGTTCTCTTCTAATAGTTCAATTTCCACTTTGACCTACCTTCTTATCTTTATCTAGCTCTAAAAGGTACAACCTATTAAATTTATTTTTCAGCTTATAGTTTCCTATCCACTCATCCGACCAGAAATGGGTGTTCCTTTCCGTCTCCTACTGCCTTACCAAACGAGTTAGTGAAATTGACTCCTAGTTTATCAACTCCTTTTGGGTTGTCTTGAACCAAAATTAAATATTCTCACTATGGGTTTCTTTTTTAAATTTATATATACGATCACTATATTCATCCTCAAATATTGATAAATGATTAATAATTTTGGTCTACAAATCGATTCTTCTTGATTTGTTAAATAACATTTAGATATAGATTTTCTGTAAAGATAAATCAAACTAGTTTTCAATTTATTAATTTACTTCAAAAGAATTTAACGAGTGTTATCATCAAATTACGCAGGGATTAAAAATGGATAGAAACGAACATCGGAAAAGCGATTTCTCACTATCTGACGACAGTAAAGGGGATGAAACATTATTGAAAATGATATCTACGGTTGTTGAAAAAGTTCTTATAGTGGTGACCCTTATCGCAACAGCAACATTTGCAGCTGCCTTTACAGTGCCAGGTGGTTTTCAAAGCAACGAGGGCTCCAAACAAGGCACTCCCTTTCTGCTTAGAAAACCCGCTTTCATAGCATTTGTCATTAGTAATACTATTGCATTCTCTTGTTCTTGCTCGGTATTATTTGGACACATGGTGCTAACAGTCAAGAGTGTCCTAAACGACAAACCTAATGAGGACGAAGTATTCTATGTTGGTGCAAGAACAGCGGTTATGTACTACCTCACAGAATTGGCCATGTTGACAATGGCAATTGCTTTTGTCACGGGCTTATATGTTGTGCTAACCCCATCCCTTGGTTTGGCTATTTTCTCATGTCTCTTGAGCTTCTTTATTATAGGGCTCACGTTGGTGTTTCCCATAAAAATTATGGAATTACTAGCTCCGTTGTGTTACTGAATATTGTAGGGCACATAATAAATGTTTTGTGTCGGAATAAAGCTTTTGCAATATCTTATCCTATCTTGCATACCTTCATTTACTTTCTTTATTGAGTTGAATATACGTGTGCAGAAAGTCATCTGATCCAATTATAACCAACCTATCCGATATATCAAGACTAATAGACCATAGTGGGTGGTGCAATGGGGTTAACAGTGGGTGAATTGAAAATGGGATATGGGTAACCTGGTGGTGCTTGCAATTGGGACAGAGTCACTGGTGGTGGTTGCTGTCGTTGACATGGTAATCCCAGAATCATCTCGGAGCCGGCCGGAATCACCATCGTTCGAGTTATCGATCTCGTTTTTCAGGCGAAGCTTCCTCTTGCGACCGTCGGATTTCTTTCACAGCTTTATCAAATTTAATCGGGTTAAGCTCAAGACTCAAAGACTCAAGACTAAAAATAAAATCTCCTTGTTACAAATAACACTACTTCAGAAAGGTTTGGAATAGTTAAGCTACTTAACAAGTGAAAATCGAAACCTTGTAACTATATAGGAATTAAGGCCATCCGCTGTCGACCCATTGCAACCCAATGGTTTCAGCTGCCACATCAGCGCCACATCAGCTTTTCACTATTTTACCCACAACTACCAAATTCATCCACTGTCGACCCAATACCTAACCCAATCTTACACACACGTATATTTTATTAAATAAAAAAAAAACAAAAAAGAGAAAGAGGAGAGAGATAGAGAGAAAGAAGAGAGAGAAAGTGGGTAGGGGGTGGGGGGGGTGGTTTGGTCTCGGTTTGGTGAAACCGATTGAATGACCCGATGGGGGGGGGGGGGAGGGGGGGCGCGGCGGTGTTTGCGTATTTAGCCGACGGCTTGGATGAAGCCGAAGGCCTACCCGATGATTTTTCCATCCCACAGTGGATGGCCTAATCAGAAACTAAAATAAAAGAGTTTTATCTGTAAAAGTAAAATCAAGATCAACCATATACCTAACTAGGGGCGAGTCCACGAGGGAGGCAGAGTAGGCAGTCCCCCCCCCCCCCCCCCCCCAAAAAAAAAAAAAAAACATTTTAAATTTAATTTTTATATATATTAGGGGATATTTGGGTAATTGGTCCCTTAAACTTTTTTAAATAAAATAAAACTTGTTTTATCATTTTTAAATCACATAATCATCATGAGTGGAAAATTTAGAGGCCCATGCCATATTCATCTACTCATGTCTCTTTGCCTTCACATGAAATAAAGAAGCAGGCGAGCAACCTCTGTTTCGCTCAATTAACGATGCAAGATTCACGAACTAGGGTTTGTACAACTTGTTCCTTTCAATCAACCATAGAAAGAAAAAGCCGATTGGACAAGCAGCCCTTCTGTTACAAACATCGCTCCTTCCTCGCACAAACCACCCATGTTTCTGCGATTGTATTTTTGTAAGTTTTATGTTCATAATTCCGATCATTTGATGCAGTTCATAAATCATAACCTTGAATCAGCAATCAAAATCGCTGAAACACTTATTGGCCATGTTCGTAAATCATAAAATTAACCATGGTATGTGAGTGAATCAGTGAATGATGATTGCCTAATTGGTGATTGGTGAAACTTGAATTAAACAAAGATTTATTTTGTCAACGTGTAATTCTTGTGTTGTTAGAAAGTGCATAGTTTTTGTATTTCTATTTGTAGTTAATTTAGGGCATGATTATTATAGTTCTTGTGTTGACAGTGCAAATATGGATAAACATGTGATAAGAAAACCAAAACAATCTCAGATGCAAACACCAAGTAAATGTGATTTCTATTTAATGATGGATTCTAACTGTCATTGATTAACGACGGATTGGTAACGAAATTCAATATTTTCTACTTAAAAACAAAATAATAAAATTCATGTGTTTGCCGCTAATTAACAAAAACACGTGGATTTTTTTAATTTATTCTCTAAATAGAAATTAACGAGTTTTATCAATGATTTGTCGCTATTAGTCACAGATTAGCGGCATAATATGTTTTTCTTATTTTCTCATGTTTATGTCCGTGGGTATGTGTGATATACACATATATCCATATAGGGTTAGGTTCAAATGAAAACTCATTTTTATTATGAACGTGAAGACAACCAAGAGTGCGTCGTGTGGCATATTCATTATGAATAATCGTGTATTATTCAGAGTAAATAACACAACATTCAATGTTATTTAGAGTGAATATTTTGTATTATTCAGGATTATTCAATCTGAATAACACTGAATTTGTTGTATTCACTCTGAATAATACAAGATCATTCAAAGTGAATATGCCACGTGACGCGCTCTCGGTTGTCCTCATGTTCGTAATGAAATTTGAGTCCGCTGCCGAACTTTAGTCTACACACACAACACACACACATATATATGGGAGGGGGTTCATGTTAGTAATTATGTGCAGAAGTTGACAAACCAGTGATTACACATCCAATGTTACAAGACACTTGAGGGTCACACCTGTGAGGACCTATAAATCGAATAAGTTAAATAAACCCAGAAATGGAGAGATTGGATTTATAATAGTTAATTATAAAACCGTTGGGTAATTTCAGTCAGAATTCCCAAAGTTAAAGGGTTATTAATTAATATATGAATTATATATTTATTAGATAAATAAATATATAATAGATTAATTAATTAATTAATAAATATTATCCAAATTTAAAAGGGATAATTCTTTTCTTGAGGAGGAAGAAAAGAGGGTTGGACAATAATAAGGAAGAAAAGGCCTTCGGTTGAAGAAAAAAACTTTTCATCTTAAAGGTAGACTTTGAAAAGGCCTTCGATAACATTAGGTGGAGCTACCTGTGGGAGATCTTGGCACATATGAACTTTGGTAGGAGGTGGATCTCTTGGATCAAAGGAGTTATTTGCACGGCCAAAGTTTCAGTTCTGGTGAATGGATCCCCCACGAATCAATTTGGGTTAGAAAAGGGTGTCAGACAAGGTGACCCTTTGTCACCTTATCTGTTCATTTTAGCTATGGAAGGTCTAATTGCGGCGCTAAAAGAAGCCAAGGAAATCGGTCTTTTGGCAGGTGTGAAGCTTCCAAATAATGGCCCCGTCATCTCTAGTTTACACTATGCCGATGATGCTATTTTCCTAGGAAAATGGAACGACGGTAACCTTCGGAACCTTATGAAGATCCTCAAGTGCTTTCATCTTGCTTCAGGGCTGAAAATGAACTGGGTAAAAGCACTCTCAACGGTATCGGGGTACCTGGGGTGGAGATCACGAGATTGGCTACTACGGTGGGATGCAAGGAAGGCAAAATACCATTTCAATACCTCGGCATTCCAATCGGTGCCTCTATGAGTAAAACAGAAAGTTGGCAACCTCTTCTTGAGAGGTTCAGCAAGAAACTATCGTCTTGGAAGGCCAAAACGCTCTCGGTAGGTGGGAGATTTACTTTGTGCAAAGCGGTGCTCAGAGCATTAGGGGTTTACTTCTTCTCGCTTTTCAAAGCCCCGACTAGCATCTTACAAGAGCTGGAACGAAAAAGAAGGAAGTTCTTTTGGGGTTCAACGGACGATAAAAAGAAAACGGCTTGGGTGGCTTGGGAAAAGGTTCTCAATGCGAGGGAGAAGGGGGGGCTGGGAATTGGGAGTCTCCGCGCTCAAAATTGGGCGTTACTTACTAAGTGGTGGTGGCGATACAAAACGGAGAGAGAAGCTACTTGGCGCAAAGTAATTGCAGCTATTCATGGTGAATCCGGTTATCTCGGAGGCCTGACTACCGAGAGTTTGAAAAAAGGGGTTTGGGGATCTATCGCGGCAATCAATAAAGCGATAAACGCCAGCAACATTCCTATAGAGAGCCTATTTCAGCGACACATGGGAGATGGCAGCAACATCAAATTCTGGTTGGAGCCATGGGGAGGCTCGGAGACGTTAATTAATTTATACCCGCGGCTGGCGGATCTCGAGGTAGATGTAAACTGCTCTTTGGCGGACCGGGTGTATGTTTCCGATGGGAGAACAAACTTTCAAGGTTGTTGGCGGCGCGAAATTAGAAATGGTAGAGAACTCAATGAGGTTTCGGCTATTGCAACTTACTGCCGAAACATCTCTCTCGATCAAGGAGACAATAGTTGGAAGTGGGGGCTAACTTCGTCGGGTAATTTCTCGGTTGCATCTCTAAGATACGCCATTGACGATATGCAACTACCACGCACCGGAACACTAACGTTGTGGAACAATCTGGTACCGTTAAAAGTACGGATTCACACTTGGAGGGCTCGTTTGGACAGGCTGCCAACCAAGGTTAATTTGATCAACAAAGGCTTTCGCTTGCACAATGACACTTGCCCGTTATGTAACGATCATAGCAAATCTGGAGATCACTTATTCATCACATGTAGAGTGGCGTCTGAGGTTCGAAGGCAACTAAACTGCTGGTGGAACGAAATTCCCATGCACATCAACACGATCTCTGAATTCTTTGAAGATACCTGCTGCACTAATCAACCAGATTTGAATAGACCTTTAAAGGAAATAATCGGGCAGGCCTACTTCTGGTTAATATGGAAAGGAAGGAACGATGTAGTCTTCAACAACAAGTCTTTCAACACTCACGGAACGGCGAACATGATCCAAACGACTATCTTTTCTTGGCTTAAGTCGAGGTGCAATAGGAGGGTTAGTGCAAACTGGTGTGATTGGATTTGTAACCCCTCGTCGGTCTTTGTGTTGTAGTGTTAGAACAAGAAATCAAGAACAATTAGAGGTGAGAGAGATCATGATGACAATAACTCCAGATCAATGATTGCAAACTTTCAAATTTCTAGTTGATCAGGCCAGAACAATGATAGAAAGCACTCAAAGAGCTAGCATCCACAAGAACCAGAACACTGACGGATAGCTCTCAATGCTCTAAGTGATCAGTTCAGAACACTGATAAAAACCAGTCAACGGTCTAGCTCCCACAAGGACAAACTCCAGAAAAACGATTGCAGAAGCTCAGGTGTCTAACCAATCCAGCCGAAAACAAAATATGATCATCCACAGTCTGAATAACAATATCAAATCTGGCTTATCTTCAAAGAAACTGATCAGCGGGGAAATGAGAGAAATTCACATTTCAATATGTAGTCGATTCCCGAAACAACTTCAGAGACAGAAAGAAATCAAGAATCGATTCAATCTTCTTAAACAGTCAGAAGATAAACACCACCGTCAAAACTTCAGTGCCGATAAGCGCAAAAACCATGACAACAATGAGTGGTTACAACAATGTCGCCCACAAGAAACCGTACACTCATTGAAGCTGGTGAGGGGGAGAGAACTGCTAAAGAACTAGATTCGGAAGAAAAGAAAGCAGGAAATCAACCTTCCGAATAATTCGACCAAATACAAAACTCAATCACTGTCGCCCTGAAATCGTTACAAATCTGACTTGGCTTCAAAGGTTTTGGAACTGATGAGGGAATGAAAGAAATTCAATTTTCAAGAAATGAAAATTGAATTTTGGGCTTTTATTGGGGTTTAGAAAAAAAAAAAACAGAGATGGAAAAATAGGCCGGATAAGCACAGGGATTTCTGAAGCTAACTGGAACTGGATTGGATTGGATCTGGATTGTTACAAAAAATTGGTGATCAATCTTGGGCCAACTTGAACTTCAAGGCTTAATAAGAAAATGAGGCCCAACTGAATAAATCTAATAAGCTTGATTGATCCTTTGATCTTGAACGCGTATCAGAAAAATAAATTCTGAACCGAATATGACATTTCAGCTCTTCAAATAATCGTCCCATTAAAAAAAAATTCTGATAAGGAAGCTCTTTTAATCTCGAACCACCTGAACTGGAACATATTCACAAATATGAAGAGCAGGGACCAATTATGTCATAATCAGAAACCAAATCTGATCTCAATAAAAATAATGAAAATTGACAACTCAGCTCAAAAAGCCACTTGAACCAATTAAAAGTTGCCAAATCAGCCCTAAAAACACTTCAGCTTCTCATAAAAACACGTGGACCAATTGAATTACGCCACCTCAACTCGAAAAACCACTTGGACCACTCATAATGCAACACGTCAACGCTGATTGGATCGCCTGCCACCTCATATTTTCGGTCAGATGAAGGAGTTGATGTCTGACCGAGCTTCTGACTCACAAAGGTGGCTGCTGACCGAGGAAAAGAATGCTGACCGAGCTCTGCTCGAGCTCTGACCACTAACTCGAGCGCTGACCGAGCTCTGCTCGAGTTCTGACCCCTTATTCGAGTGCTGACCGAGCCTCTGATTGCTTATTCGTGTCTGACCTAGCTGATTTCTTGAACTTTGGCTCGAGATATGACTATTATGGCTCGAAATATGGCTCGAATTATGAACAAAATGGCTCGAAATATGGCTTAAGAGAGAGAATGTCTTGAGCCATACTTTTTCTGACCAAATAGTACACTCGAGATGTACTTTTTCTGCATTAAAGTACACTCGAGACATCCTTAAGAGAGAGAATGTCTCGAGCCATATTTTTTCTGACTGAAATTCTTGAAAAAAAAAATGCTCAAGTTGTACTTTTTCTGAACGAAATTTTCCATTTTAGGCTCGAGACATATGAAGATTAGATTCGAGACATATGAATCTGCAGCTAAAAACTCCATTAATGGACCTCCATTGATGAACTTCGAACAAAACCTCGAAAATTCATCAATTTATGCTTAAAAATCATCGAATTTACACATTTGAGCACCAAAAACTCAAATCTAACTACAAACAAACACCAATCCAGATCCAAAACATCAAATCTTCACAATCTTCAAGCTCCAATCCAAATTTCTCCATTTTTGCTTCAATCTTCAAAAATCCAAAATGAAACCTCCATTGCTTGATTTCTAAGGATCGAAACGAATTGATTAATTCGTTCCGGCTCTGATACCACTTGTTAGAACAAGAAATCAAGAACAATTAGAGGTGAGAGAGATCATGAAGTCATCATCTTATTCATCAATGGTGGAAAGTACAAAACACCTTGAATTACACACACTTAACACTTTAGACGACTCTCATGACCCTCTCAATTGCCACTCCATCTCTATATATACCTCTACACTATAGCCCCTCTATCTATACAACATTTTACACTTTAAGCCCCCCTTTCTATTATTTACACTAAAATGATTCTTTATAAAACTTTCACATATAAGGACATTTTATGTCCTAACATGTAGCCGGGCTAGCTTCTTGCTAGTTTCCCTTCTCGTTTATAAAACTTTCGCCGTTCAAAAAAATAATAATAAGGAAGCTTAATATATGGAAACTGTTCCTTATAAATAAGTATTATTGGCTTTAGATTATTATTGTGAATTAATTCAATTACCAGTTTACTGAAAAAATCGCTCTCTCCCTCTCTCCCAAAAGCTGACGCACCCTCTCTCTCAAACCAGTTTGGTTTTTCGGTTGATTCGGGTTTTAGTTCTGCTAGAGGAACGTTCGTTTGGTCGTTCACCAGTTGATCAATTTCAAGCATTCCAGGTAATTTTTCCTAACCTTATCAAACTGATAAAATGAAAGATCTGTGGAAATTTAGGGTTTTGTTTCCAAATCGCTTCCGCACTTAAACGAATCTGTATGCATTCGGTTTTATAAATCTTTGATCAGATTGGTCATTAGGTTTATAAGTTTTCTCAAATCAGGTTAGGTTTGAGATTTACAAAGATCCTCGTGTCAGTTTGATGCGAGGGATCCCACAAAAACCCAACAGTTCACACGAGACCAACCTATTTTCCTTAGAACCGTAAAACCACATTTTTACACTTGAAATTTCGCAACAAAACACCGTTTCTAGGGATTTTCATTACTATTACCTTTAGAGCCAGAGGCCCATAGAATTAATTGAGACTTAGCTAACCCAAACACTAACGTTTAACGGGGAAAAAAACAATACAAACATACCCTAACGAAAATGATTTTGAAAGAAAAATCTAGAGGACACAATGAACTCAAAATTGGGCATGAATCCTAAACCTAGAAACCGGTCTTGACTGCAACCAGGGACCAGTTAATCGACTTGCCCATCTATAACAACTTTGTCCATGGATTTCAATCCAGCACTTAGCGAAACCTGCCGTTTATTGACACTGATAACCAATATATAGGAAAAAAAACAAGAAAAATGAGAAATAAGTGGATAAGAAACTAAAATTCTATTAAGATTTAGCATTTCAAGAACTGGCAAAACAAGAAATATACTCTAAATGAGAAGAAAGCAGCATTCACATGTGCATAATAAACCATGCCCATATGTTATGAGAAGTAAAACAGGCCAGAAAACCGATTGATAGACAGAAAGAAACGATAGTATTATCGTTTGATAATTCTATGCAATTACTAATACTCGAGTTCACTCTTTACAACAAACTATTCGATCTTTCTTTGGGCAGATTGGCCATCAATTCATTCGAGTAAATGGACTTGATGCCCTTGGATTCGATTGTATACTAATATGTCATCTAAGAAAATTAAAACAAATTTCCATAAATGATATGTACCGTATATTACATTTTGGCCCATTTTTCTTTAAAGTAAAACCAAACTCTTATTAGATATTTAGAGAGCCCAAAGCTTACTCTTGTTTATTTTTATTTTGGAATGAACTATGAAGTGGTTCCACCAGCACAGCAGGCAGCAGCCCATCATGTTTTCAAGCAGGTCGACAGCAGCTTTTCAAGGCGTTGGGCCTTGTTTTCTACCTTTTTCATTTGAAGTTTTGAATTTTAAAGTAACTAGAAAATTAACAGAAACGAAACATTGGACATCCTAAACCGATATTTGAGTCATGAGGATGTTAAGGGTAGAGATGGCCAAATACCGGTCCCGGACCAGTCCTAACCGGTCCTTAATCGGTCCGGTCCTAAACAGTAACACACCGGGACCGGTTAAGGAGTAACCGGTTACGGTTCGGTCCGGTTCTATGGTTCGAAGGGGATGACTGGTTAGGCTACTTCAGATAACCGGTTAACCTTAACCGGTTAGAACCGGTTAAGGGACCGGTTATGGATCAAGACCGTTTTTTTTTACAACTATATAAACTTGCAAAAGAAATGTCACGTTTGAAAGATTACAAGAGAGAGAGTTGAGAGAGTAGAAATTTAGAATACGAGAGAGAGTTGAGAGAGTAGAAATTTAGAATACGAGAGAGAGTTGAGAGAGTAGAACTTGCAAAAACGAATACGAATTATAACGAGAACTTTGCGTTTTTTGTGTTTTTCGTAAGTTTTTTAAGTTGGTATTCATCCCAAACCCCACCACTTATTTATATGGCAAATGGGGTCAAAAGGAGCAAAAAAAACGGTCATGTATGCTGAAAATCGAAGCCAACGTCTATATTAACGGTAATATTTTTTGAATTTCCCGGTTCGGTCCTTAACCGGTCCCGGTACGGTCCTTAACCGGTCCCCCGGTCCCGGTACGGTCCTTAACCGGTCCCCCGGTCCGGTCCTTAACCGGTCCCGGTCCGGTGAAAAACGCCAAAAATCGTAACCGATGGTGTGGACCGGTTGACTGACCGGTCCTTAATCGGTCCGGTCCTAACCGGTTACGGCTCGGTCTGGTTACCGGTTAACCGGCCGGTCCGGTCCGGTCCGTTTTGGCCATCTCTAGTTAAGGGTGTGTTTACTTGTAGAAAAGTTTTCTATTTTCTAGAAAAAAATTTCACGAAAAATAAAAATTTATAAAACTTGTTTACTTGATTCAATGTAGAATTTTTTTTCAAAAAACAAAATTTTCATTTTCAAAATTTACAATAAAATTAGAAAAAAACTACTTTTTATAGTTTTCCAATTTTCATTTTTATTTTCCATTTTCATTTTAATGTCATCCTTCTCGTCGCGCCACCGCTCCACCTTACACCACCGCCGCCCCCCCCGCGTCAGTCACCGCCGCCGCCTCCCGCTCCAGCCGTCACTACCGTCGCACCACGCCCTTCCGCATCGCGACCACCATCGTCCCCACCGCGTCGCTGCTACCCGTTACCATCACCATCGCCACCACTACCGTTGCCCGCGCCACCGTCATCGCCACCGTGGCCACCGTCACCACCGTCGTGGCTCACCGCCGCCACGGCCGTCGTTTACGAGGCCCACCGCCCCCGCTGTCGCGCCGAGGACCACACCACCCACCATCGTTGCCGCCGAGGCCACCCACTTCCCCGTCGAGGCACCCGCCGCCGAGGCCCCCCCCCACCGGCGCCAGGATTGAATATTGAAAAATGAAAAAGGAAAAGTGATGAAAATGCCAACCAAAAGTTATTCTGATTTCGAAAAAATGAAAATGAAAACTCCATCATTCAAGTAAAAGGTTTTTAAAATTTTCATAGAAAAAATGAAAATGAAAACTCTCATCCATTTTTTTTGAAAATTTTCTATGAAAATGAAAACACTTTTTCACAAGAAAACATAGCTAAGCTCAAAGGATGGAAACAAGCTATTTAACCATTTTATAAATAAAGACGGTTTTGACCGGGTCCCCTCCTTTAATAATCTCTACCCTCCCATGAATCGTATCGATCCTCCGTGATCACAACCAAAATTGAGTTCACATTAACCTAACTCTCTCTTTCTCTCTCTCTCTCTCTCTCTCTATATATATATATATATATATATATATGTGTGTGTCTGTGTCTGTGTGTGTGTGTGTGTGTGTTTGTGTGTGGATTTTTTTTAAATCCATTTGAACTTGTGAACTTTGTGAACTAAAACTGATGAATCGGAGATTTTAAAAGGTTTTTTTTATAAAAAAAACATACACCCACTAACACATGCAAAGATGATCTTAGATAAGTTGGCTTATGGTTTAGTACACATTTTGCAACGTATGAATGACAACTGAGATTGATTGTGCATTATACAAAGATAAACAAGTATAATGAAAGGTACAAAGGTCTTAGATTTTGTATTATGTAGATCATTCTTTATATGCACAATTTTTGTGTTTCAATAAATACCATAAAAAATTTTCAATTTTGGAGCAAAAATCCCTTAGCATGCTTTTGTTGTATCAAAAGCCTTGCATTCATGATAAAGCTCTATTTTCTCGTTTTAATTTGTTGTTTAAGGACAAACAACCATTCATGTTTGCCGATGTGATAGGGTTAATATATTAACCCTAATTAGAGAGCTTTATCCCTCATTTCAGACCAATTCTTGCCATTTAATTAGATTTTATGCTCTAAATATGGCATTTGCTTACATACATGAGTTTTGCATACCACAAGGCACAAACATAAGGTTTTTGCATGAAAATTCGAAGAAAAAGGCAAAATTGATATATTCATGTATCTTCCTTACAGAAACCCGCAAGAACCTTGCATGGGCCAAAAATTTTGGACTTTCTGCTGATGGGCCGCGACTTGGATTGGGCCCAAAGGATTGAAGATGGGCTGATTTCGGTGGGCTAGATTGAAGACACCAAAAAAAAAAATTTTGACCCATGAATACTAATTTATATAGACTTAGGATCAGGTGAGACAAATATATATATATATATATATATATATATAGAGAGAGAGAGAGAGAGGAGAGGTTCATTTGTAAACCTCAAATATCTTGTAAACCGTGTAAACCAATCCACACCATTGATTTTTTAAAACGTTTCCATATTTCACATTTCCATAATCATTGACTTACCATATATTTCACATTTCCATATGAGGGATAAAACTCTAATCAGGGTTAATATATGAGGGATAAAACTCTCTAATGAGGGTCTAAAATGAGTGATAAAACTCTCTAATCAGGGTCTAAAATGAGCGATAAAACTCTCTAATCAGGGTTAATCAAATAAAAACCATCTTTTATGTAAAAACTCGTGAAACCGACTAAAAAATAATTTTTTTATGATTTTTTTATCAAATACTATGATTTTAACTATTGTTTCACATATATTTTTTTTCATAATGTAAGTATCACCAATGCAAAAAATAAAATTTTATTCATATTATGAATCGAACATATACAAATTTTGTATTCATATTATGAAACAAATTCATGGATGATACTCACCTTATGAAAAAAAATATATGTGAAACAATATATCAATTCTAACATTTGATGGAAAAAAATCGAGAAAAAAATTATTTTTTTAGTCGGTTTTTACGGGTTTTTACAAAAAAAAAATGGTTTTTACGTGAAGGCTCCTATATATATAGGGGTGGGTTCAAATGTGAACCACTTTTTGGTTGTGAACGTGAGGACAACCGAGAGCGCGACACGTGGCGGGTGACTAGGCGCCACGTCAGATCCACGGCGGGTGACTAGGCGCGATTCATGGGAGGGGGCATTGAATTAAAGGGGGGGGGGACCACACTCAAAGCCGCCACGTGTCGCGCTCTCGGTTGTCCTCACGTTCACAACCAAAAAGTGGTTCACATTTGAACTTTCCTCTATATATATATATATATTAGGTTCAAATGAGAAGTGCTAAAAAATGAGAAGTAGATAAATGATCTCCACCACTCATCCAACCAATAAAGGCGGCTTTGACCGCGTCCCCTCCTTTAATAATCTCCACCCTCACGTGAATCACGTTAATCCTCCGTGATCGCGTCCACCGTAACCGGTCAAATCCACCTTTATTGACCGAATGAGTGGTGGAGATCACTTCTCTATGTCTCATTTTTTTAGTACTTCTCGTTTGAGCCTCTCTCTCTCTCTCTCTCTCTCTCTCTCTTAATATAAGTAATTTTAGTCGTCAATCTCTTCATATCCTACTTTTAATTTTCCGTTCAAAATTTCCTTCTAAATTATTGTTAGTTGGTTTTTACTTTTGCGATAACACTTGTTATAGTTATATGTCAGGTTTTAGAAATCCTTCGTGACACATGGTTATTATCCAAAAAACCAAGTAATGATAACGAAACATGCATTAACTTTAAAGTTACGATCTTTCTTTACGCACAAGTTTCGTAGTTTTAACTGGTCACCTTTCTAGTTCTTTACTTCTCTCATCATTTAATTTAGGGGTGTGCATGGGCGGATCGGGTTCGGGTTCGGGCCAAAATTTCGGGTACCCGAAATTTTCGGGTTGGGATTTGGAGAACCAATCTCCGACCGAAATATTTCGGATTGGTCGGGTTTCGGGTCAATCGGGTTTCGGGTTAATCGGGTAGAAAAACAGAAATCCAAAAATTATGGGTTTTCACATTTCAGCCCAAAAAAAGGCCCAAAATTTGTTTGTTTCACATTTCAGCTAAAAAAAAAAGGGCCCAAAAATTGTTACTTTGTTTCAACCAAGCCCAAATTCAACTGTTTTGATTTCACCGAGAAAACGTTTCGTATTATTCATAATTATAATATATATATATATATATTATTAATTTTAAGAAGAAATTAATACACTTATTCGGGTCGTCGGGTCGGATCGGGGTGGGGACAGCAGACCCAAACCGAACCGTATTTTAATTTCGGTTTTGCGGGTTCTGGGGATTCGGGTGATCGGGTTTCGGGTTCGGTCTAAAGCACAAAAATTCGGTTCGGGTTCGGTCGGGTTATTCGGGTCGATCGGGTTATGCTCACCCCTAATTTAATTTACGTAATATAATTTATTGCGATTTACATTTATGCAAATTACCAACTTTTACTAGTCATTTCCAATATTTACATTTATAGTCTCTTGTATTTCTGCAATTGACGTTGTAGTACTTTAGTTTTTTGTCTTTTAATTTTAGTCAAAAACGTCATTTCTTATGCAACAAGTTAGTTTGGTAATTTTGAATATTGCAATTTTTATAAGTTTACCATTTTTGTCATTAGTCTTATTTTTATAAAATCATTTGTAAAAAGAAACCAAGCATAATATGCTGACAACCTAGCTTGAGTATAAGGTATAAGTTAGGATTTATAATATGATAAACGGTAAATAAATGTTTTTAATATAACTTTACCAGTTCAAGTTTAGGCACCTCATTAAAGATTTCTCTTAGATATTTAGAGGTCAAATGGATGTACGAAAATGCAGTGATTTTTATGAAGCTGTTTAAATATTAATTTTGAAGTATACGAGACAATGATAGGTCTCGTTGATCCTATTTCAAGTTTTTAATGTTCAATGATGGATGGGTGCATCCAATTTCACAAGTAAATATCTAAAAGTAAGAAAATGTTTTAACTTATATGAAGTTACGCTGGGTGATATTCTTGAACTCTGTATTAATTTAGATTTAACATCTATTAGAACCTGACTGGTCTGTTTGTAAAGAAGTCAGGGGCGTCTTTTGAAACGTTTGTAATAGCTAGAATTAAAACAATACTTTTGTGCACCTCTTAAAAGAGTCATAGACTCTAGGGGTTGTTTTGTAACTTCGACTCTATAAATAGGGGTCGACAGTTAACGTTTTATAATAATCTTGCAACTGACAACTTTTGTTATATGCTTGTCGTATTGTCGTGTTCTTCATATATATTGCATATTTGCTTTATTATCATTGTTTGAGCATTACTAACTCTTGTAATAGCTTGCATTGATCCTTCACATTGCATCCTTGTTGATTATCGGACTCACAATTGGTATCAGAGCTCGTGTTTTGGTAGTTTTGGACAGAAATTTGAAGCAGTTTTTGCGGTTTTTGGTATTTCCCGAATCGGATCTTCAGTCCCGAATTGGACACTCGTGTCCCGACTCGGAACACTGAACTCCCGCATCGGGACTTCCAACTCCCGTATCGGGACTCCACAAACACCTGAATCGGATCTTTTTGCCTCTCCCGACTTGGAAATTTGATCTCCCGCATCGGGACTCTCATTTCCCGAATCGGGACTTGGCTTAAATTCCCGAATCGGGACTCTCTCACTCCCGAATCGGGACTTGCAACTCTCCCGAATCGGGACTTTCTGTTTTTCCCGCCTTGGCCTTTCTTTTTGAAATTCTCGAATTTCTATAAAAGGAACGCTTTAAGCGCGGAAGCTCTGTCCAATAAGAAAACACCAACTACTCAAAACAGATCCTATTTCCGAGGACGCAATGTCAAAAGAAATAATCAGTATCGGTTCTGAAACACGACCTCCAGTATTAGTCATCGGCGAATACCAGCAATGGAAACGCCGTATGATTAACTTCCTCGACTTACTGGATGACAAACTGATGGTCTCTATCACTGAGGGACCAATCAGACCGACGGTTACTGTAGCTGAAGTAGCCAGAACCGAGGTCACTCCCTATCTACCTGCATATGAGGTTGAAAAACCTTACGACATGTTCTCTCATGAACAACGAGCCAGGGCAGCCATTGATAAACGTGCTCTCACGTTACTCACTATGGCTCTACCTAATGACATGTTCGCGAGGGTTGACAGCTGTAAAGATGCCAGAGCAATGTGGCTGGGCATTGAACAGCAAATGCAGGGTGGTGATAAGGCACTAGAAGGCCAAAAGGAGAACGCTATGAACGCGTACGAAAGCTTCTGTGCTCGCGAGGGAGAGACGCTGACTGAAACCTACAATCGTTTAAATATCTGTGTAAACGATCTGCGAAGACTTGGCTTAGAGAAGAACAAGTACGAGGTGAATGTAAAATTCCTCAAAAGACTGAACAAACTCTGGCAATCTGTCACAATCAGCATCCAAGTGAGCCAGAATCTTGGCCAGCTTGGACTTCATGATCTGTATAGCATGATGCTACCTCATGAAGAAACCTTGTTCGGTAAAACTGAATAGAAAATCGATCCTCCTACCTTGGCCTTACTGTCAAATAGAGGATCGTCCTCTCATGAAAACTACACCGTTGAAGAACCGGTAGTTCTTGATGATGGACTTACCGAAGAGGAGATGTTTCAGCTGGAGAACTCATTCGCCTTGATGGCTAAATTCCGGGGAAATCCCCAACGCTTCAACAGATTCAGACAAGGACCTCAGTTTGTGGGAGGTCAGTCTAGCCAAGGAGGGTACCAGTCAAGAGAAAGCTTCCAAAGAAACGATCAAGGAAGAACAAACAACTATCAACAGCGTGATAGGTCTGGGTACAACAATCAAGGATCTTATCAAGATCAAAGACAAAGCTACAACAACAACAACTAGCAACAGCAAAGGGATCAGGAGTACTACTCCAACAACTACCACGGTAACAGAGGTTATCAGGGAGGTGGTTATAATCAAAGGTGGAACGACCAATCTGGTTCTAACTACAACAACCAGAACCAGAAAACAAATGACGATGGTCGTCAGCACAACAACACCGGTGGAACTGAACCTCCACAACAGAACAAACTCCCAGCTCTAGAAGCTCCACCCGCAGCCAATCAGAACAGAAACCCCGCTCGGGTTCCCACCTGCTACAACTGTGGTGACCCGGGTCACTATGCATCGGAATGCAAGAAGAAGCTCAAAGATTCTGCTTACTTTGAGAAGAAGGCTGCCGTGATGAAGAAGAAAGAGCAAGGCAAGGTACTGTTAGCTGATGAGGAAGACTGGATCATGGAACCAGAAGACTCGGATGATGAAGGCCCATCAGCCGTACAAGGACACTGCCTCATGGCTGACTTTGAGGAACCATGTATATCTGGTTCCCCAAACGACTCTACTGATGAAGAATCTGAGGTACATTCTTGTTCGCTATTGTCAAGACCTGATGAACTGTCTATGTCTGAAACTCTAAGACTTGAGAGCCAACTCCAAATGGAAAGAGCTCTCGTCGCGAGATTCAGAATAGAGAGTGCTGTGTATAAAAGTAGTTTAGAGGACCTCGCCGAGAACTTTAACAGAATGGAACTTGAGTCTGGGATTAGAGAATCTATCCTCGAAAACAAGCTCCTTGATCTTCAAAGATCTCACGACGAAATTGAAAGTAGTCGCGAAGAACTCAAGCTCAAGTTTCACCTTCTTTCCTTGGAAAGAACAAAATTATTTGTAAAAATCGAAGAGCTTGAGGAAAATAATTTAAAGAGAGGACAATCTGAACATACCTTGAGTCTGCTTACCAAGCAAACCACTCAACATCCCTTTTATCAAGCCAAACCTGGGTTGGGACATTCAGAGAAAAGCATTCTTGAGAAAGCACCTGCACATCTATACAACTTTGACAGTATGAGTGCTTCCAAACCTGAACCTAGGTCAGTCAAAGGACAAGACAATGACAACTATGTGATGCAGACTGTGACCTTTACTGAGATAATAGATGGAAAAGCCGTATCTTTTACCACCAGTCCTGCCAATAGTTCAACCAGTAGTCCACCTTCCAGTCCTGTTGCTAAAGGTCCCATCTTTACCCCTGCTAGTAACCCAGAGAATACTTTCACTAGCTGGGAAGGCATCAAAGCTAGGACACCTAAGGTAGCAATGCCACCCATCAACTATGAGGACTTAAACTTCAGCTATGACACTAGGGAGATAGATACATCCGAGGACGCTGATGTTATCCAACCGTTGGATGTTTCCGTAACTCAGCCTCCTGCCCCAGTGTGTGTAGAAAAGGAATTGTTCCATCTTAGGTCCAAAGCCGTTGAACTTGATGCCTGTCGCCATAAGTTAAAGAACTTTGAGTCAATTCTTTCTGAAAAAGACAGCCATATCAAATCATTGGAACATAGTTATCATGAGGCAAATGCCGAAAGGATTAATATGTCAATCCAATGTGAGATCGCAGAGTTTTCTTGCTCATGTTTTAAAAACAAATTTGCGGATCTCCAAACACAACTAGTCGTCCAATTTATTAATAACACAATGGAAAAGGACTTCTTTTATGAAAAGGAACTGATGTTTGGTCAAACTTTTGCAAATCAATGTTGTCAAATCAATCAGTTGAAAAGACGGGTGTCCTTCTTAGAAGAATCTGACTCTTGGGATTCTTGTACCTGCAACTCACCAATCACACCAGACTTTAGGTCAACCAAACCTAAACTAGTATTAGATCCTAATGTTGTGTATGATGTGAAGATGTTTTTGGACGCTGATGATCCTCCTTCAGGTTATATTCCAAGAAAACCTGTTTTGCCAAAGGCACCTGCTATAAAGCAAATCAGTTCTCCTGAGCCACTTGCATCAGTGTCTGTGATAAACACTGAAGGTGCAAAATGTGTTGGTACTGACAAAGGGAAGTCAGTTAAGCCACACACACCCACAGTAACACAGACACAGAATTCAAAATCTGCTGACACAAGTAGCTCGGTAAAACCCATTAAGGGACTAGACTTTCATTCTAGTTCATTTGATGTGGGTGAGAACTCCAAACCTAAACAACCTTTGAAAATGTTAAAATCAGTTTGTCAAACCACCGCTAATTTCAAAGGTGGTCAATCCATTCTAGTTAAGCCGTCACCCAACTCACAACTTGCTTTTCATGCAGATGCGAGGACAGGTGATGGAACTGCGAATGTGAAGCCACGAAGAAGGAGATATCGGAAGAAGAAGAACTCTTTTAATGCTTTCCCTAAATGGGGTGGTCATGATCATACTGGTCTTGGCTACAACCCACCTAGTTGTAATTCAAACATGAAATCAAAGTCTGTACACTTTAATCGCTCAGCGAATTCTGATAATCTTACAGCTTTCAAAAATCATATATGTTCTTTGTTTGATAATTACATGCGTGTTGATATGCCTGGTTATGCAAATGCTTATAGTAAGTCAGGTAGTCCTCACCGGGAAAGAAAGAGAAAACGACAAAGCAAAGTGCTTTGCCTCTAGTGAAGTCTCCTAAGCCTAAGGAGAAATCTGAAAAGGATACTTCACCGGTTGCTTTATCTGTTTCTAACGGTAGGACACCCATGTGGCAATGGGTTCCTAAACAACTTTGATCTTGCGTTTTGCAGGGAAGTCACATGTGGTACTTTGATTCTGGAGCCTTCAGGCATGTGACTGGGCAGCGCAACATCCTCTTCGACTACGTCGTTAGAGCTGAAGGCTTTGTTAAGCTTGTAGACAAGAGACGTCTACCGATCATAGGATATGGAAGCATGACGAATGGAGAACACGTCATCAAGAATGTGCGCTATGTTGAAGGACTGCCTTTTAACCTACTCAGTTCAAGCCAATTCTGTGATGGAGGATATCTTGTGAAGACATTCATTCTCGGGAGCAACATTGAAGACGAGGATGGGAACGTGATTCTACGCGCTCAAAGGAACGGTCACCTATATACCACAATGTTTTATGCTGTTCCTCAACAACTGGAAACAGTGGTACTTCTCGCAAAAACAACGAAGGAAGAAAGTTGGCTGTGGCATCAGCGTCTGTCTCATCAGAACTTCAGGGATATGAACAAGCTCGTATCTAAACACCTCGTCAACGGTCTACCGGAGACGCGACTATCTAAAGACACCCTATGCTCAGCATGTGAGAAAGGGAAAATGAAGAAGAGTTCGCATCCTCCAAGAATGGAGACAAACTGTCACCATCCCCTTGACATGCTGCATATGGATCTCTGTGGACCGATGAGAGTCGAAAGTCTTGCACGCAAGAAATATATGCTTGTACTTGTCGATGAATACTCTCGGTACACATGGCTCGAATTCCTTAGAGCCAAATCTGACGCTTCAGATCTAATCATCGCCTTCATCAAACGGATCCAAGTCCTCTTGGGTCGTCAGGTGAAGAAGCTGAGAAGCGACAACGGTACAGAGTTTCGGAACGCGAAACTCCAGTCTTTCCTTGAAGAAGTGGGCATCTCTCACAACTTCTCTGCTGTACGTACTCCCCAGCAAAACGGAGTTGTAGAAAGGAAGAACCGTACGTTGGTCGAAGCTGCTAGATCCATGATAGCACATTCTGGTGTACCTCTATCCCTGTGGGCTGAAGCTGTGTCAACTGCCTGTTACACTCAGAACAGGACTCTAATCGTTAAGCGAACTGGTAAAACCGCGTACGAAATGGTCAACAAGCGTAAGCCAAATATTAGATTCTTTAGAGTTTTCGGTTGTGTATGCTATCTTCTGAACAACAGAGATGATCTGGGAAAGTTTGACGCTAAGTCGGATGAGTCTATCTTTATTGGATACTCACATAACTCGGCGACTTACCGTGTATACAACAAACGGACCCGATCCATCTTTGAGAGTCGGTACGTTGACTTCTCTGAGACTGAGATGTATTCTAGTGCCAGCCCTAGTTCAGATAGTTCTGTCTTCCCTGAATTGCACACTGTTTCACCACCGAGCACAACTGTTCCTACTGACTCGCTTGGATTTGATTTTGTTGACTTAGCAGAATTTGATCTAACGACCCTCGTTGGTCCAATCATTGTTCCTGCTCCTGCTGATCATTCCATTCCTTCATCAACAACCATATCCGCAGATGCATTCGTGAATGAGAGCACATCCTGTTCTACCGCTGTAGGAGAAACCTCTTCTGACTCTGTAGAACCGGTGTCTGTACTTAACCCAATCACAGAAACAGAATCCTCTTCTAACACTTTGAATGAGGACACTGTTCTCTCCCCCTCTCAGCTCTCTTCAACACAACCCTCTCCTGAAACTGCAGTCGAAGCGGTCCGAGAACAGACAGTGTCCACTGTTCTTGCACCAATTCCTGAAGTTGTTCCGCCACCTTCTCCATCCAGAACTTATGCTGAAGTGGTTCGTGAACCCTGTCCGGAGACTGTGTTGAATACTGATCCGGATGCTAGTCTTCTCTCCTCCGCCATTCGGGATGAGAATGACTCAAGAAACAACATGGAATACGATCCTATTCCCCATTCTAGAAAATGGACCAGAAGCCATTCCACTACCAACATCATCGGTAGTCCATCTGCTCCAGTGACAACTCGCTCTTCAAAGAATGATGAAAACCTGATCCTCTTCGGCGGCTTCCTGAGTAAATTTGAACCAACCAATACCCAGGACGCTCTTTCTGATCCTGACTGGGTAAGGGCCATGCAGGATGAGCTTGCCGAATTCGAGAGAAACAGAGTCTGGCGCCTTGTAGAAAGACCAAGAAAAATCAGAATCATTGACTTGCGGTGGATCTTCCGCAACAAGAAAGATGAAAACGATCTTATTATCCGTAATAAGGCTCGTCTGGTCGCCAAGGGATACCGTCAACAGGAAGGCATCGACTACGACGAGACATTCGCTCCGGTGGCTAGAATCGAGGCCATCAGGATTTTTCTCGCGTATGCAGCTCACAAGAACATGAAGGTCTTCTAGATGGACGTCAAGTGCGCGTTACTGAATGGAGAACTTCAAGAAGTAGTATATGTTGAGCAACCTGAGGGATTTGTTGATCCCAAGTACCCGGAACACGTTTACGTGCTCGACAAAGCACTTTACGGATTGAAGCAAGCACCTCGTGCCTGGTATGAAACTCTTACCATTTACTTGCTTGAGTCCGGATACAAAAAGGGTACTGTCGATCCTACCCTATTTCTTCGAAGGTCAGGTAATCATTTGACTGTAGTACAGATATACGTGGATGATATCATCTTTGCATCTACAAACCCTGAGTCTTGCACCAAGTTTGAGCAGATAATGAAGTCCAGATTTCAAATGAGTATGATGGGCGAACTTACGTTCTTCTTGGGACTACAAGTCCGTCAAACCCCGCAAGGGATTTTTATAAACCAGTCCAAATATACTCTTGACATTTTAAAACGCTTTGACTTTACTGGACCTAAGTCTGCTTCAACTCCAATGTCCACGTCATTCCAACTGGATGCAGATACGTCTGGTAATCCGGTTGACCAAAAGGTGTATCGTGCGATCATTGGTTCTTTGCTTTATCTCACGGCAAGTAGACCCGACATTATGTTTGCCACGTGTGTATGTGCTCGTTTTCAGTGCGACCCTCGAGAATCTCATCTCGGGGCTGTCAAGAGAATCCTTAAGTACCTGAAAGGCACACCTAATTTTGGCCTTTGGTACCCTAAGGATTCTGGTTTTGAACTAACAGCTTTTACAGATTCAGATCATGCAGGCTGTAAGTTAAACAGGAAGAGCACGTCAGGAGCCTGCCAGTTTCTAGGGGACAAGTTAGTGAGTTGGTCCTCGAGAAAACAGAACTGTGTATCCCTTTCAACAGCTGAGGCAGAATATGTCGCTGCAGCGTGTTGCTGTTCACAGGTTCTTTGGATGAAAATTCAACTGGCGGACTATGGCTATACCATGCATCGGATTCCTATTTACTGTGATTCTAGCAGTGCCATACAGATTGCAGCAAATCCAGTTCAACACTCTCGGACGAAACATATCGATATCCGCTATCACTTCATCAAAGATCACGTCGAGAAAGGTAACGTTGAACTGTTTTTCGTTGAAAGTGAACGTCAGATAGCTGACCTGTTCACTAAAGCTTTCGACGAAAAGCGCCATTACTATTTACTTAGTAAACTGGGCATGCTAGATCCCCCGGCAGATTTCTAGGGGGAGCCAGTCACTTAAACTTATGCATGTGTGTAGGGGGAGCTCCTGTGTCGCATATATCTAGGGGGAGCTTTTTATATTAATGTTGTTTAAATCTAACTCTGTCGGATCCAATCTGCACTGGATACCATTCCTAAATTTCTTGCAGGTTGAAGAACCGACGTACGGTTTCTGAATACTTCAGTTCAGAACCCGGTATTCAAAATAAGACTTCTGACCAGTCGTGTCAGAACCCGTGATAAATCCGATCTCAGAACTTTCCAGGTTAGTCGTTTCAATAAACGTCAAGGGGCTGAACTTGTAAATTCTATGAACTTGTTAAGTTAAGGGACTGGAAGTGACAGGTTCCAATTCTGACTAGTTCAGGGACCTGTTCTGCCAGTCTCCAAAACTTCAATGTTCAGGGACCGTTTTTGCAAACTTTTGAAAACCACAAGTTCAGGGGAAGTTTTGAAATTCTTTCAAAACTTAAGTTCGGGGTTCATTCGGTCATTTCGTGATAGTCGTGATCTGTGAGAGCAGTTATCAGATAAAATTTTCAAAAAACCTGATAAGTTATCAAAATTATAAAAGCGGGAATTGATAACTGAATTCAGTTATCACTTTCAAATTTCAAAACCACTTATCAGTTTTCTCTGACGATCAAGAACACGAAGAACACCCCGATCGACCCATCGACTTCCCGGCTTCCCCGAGCGTTCGTTATCGATCCGTTCGACGATCCGACTACATCTTTACGATCTTGGTAAGATTTCTAACGACTTAATGTATTCAGATTCATCTAAACTACGTCGTTTATAGATCGGATTGAAGCCTAAAGTTTTCGGGTAAACCCGAAACTCCAAGATCCTTGGATTCGAGTTTCGGGACGTTAGATTGACCCATTCTTGTTCCTAAACTTGTTTAAATCGATAATGTACTTAATAGAACTAGTTTAGGACTGATTAGAATCGTTTTTGGATCGATTTGGTGTCCGGAATACCAACAGTCCCCGTCTGGTTCGACGGAGTCCCGAATCGGGACTCCATATGTTCTTGATGCGGGACTTCAGTTCTTGATGCGGGACTCATCCAAATACATATATCGGGACTTTGAAATCCCCGATTCGGGGATTTAGATTTCCCGATTCGGGACTTCGTACTCGGGTCTCTTAATTTTAATTGCTAATATGTTGTATAGGTTTGTATAACCTCCCGATACGGGACTTAATAGAATATATCATATGTCCCGATTCGGGACTCTCCATTGTATATCATAGGTCCCGATTCGGGACTTCTGTATTACATGTATATATGTTGTTGACAACCCCCGATTCGGGACTTGTACCCCCGATTCGGGACTTGACTTTCACGCGAATTGTTCTTAACAAATCACCTTACGGGATTTGTCCATAGACCGATTCGCGTTTTAAGTCAGTCCTGGATTTGTGGTTTCAAATCCAGTTTCGGGTCGTTTTAAAATATCTCGACATGAGTTTCGCGGGAATCCGTTTTACAAGTTCGACTCAGTTTTAAAAGATTCCCTCGGGAATCTTCGATAAACTGACTCGCGACTAGTCGAAACTCTGCCGAATTTTCGTCAACACACATATGAAAGTTAAGAAGGGTCTAACTGTTTAAATCTTACCTTTTCTGTCAGAAATGGCAAACCAGAGAGAACGACCCTCTTCTCCGATCGATCCAGAAGCTGACCGAGCTCTGATCGCTCCCGAGGACATCGTTCGCATACTTCAGATCAACGAGTATGTGAACTTATCCTCAGTCCGGGTGCAGCATACCATTGTTAGGGAGATCCTTCGAGCTCATCCACTGTCATACGCCGTGACGGCCACTGCTGAGGTACCGGCTATATACCTGCAACAGTTCTGGAAGACAGCTATTCTCGACACCCGGTTCGGTGTCTTCTTGATCATTGGTCGAGTGGATCACACCGAACTGGTCATTACTATGGAGGACGTCCGCCGGATCCTTCGCCTCCCTGCCGCTACTGATGGCGGCCACCAGGAGTTCGACGAACTCGTCTCGGGCCCCATTCTGTTGAGCGAAATACTAGCTCTTGGGGTCACCGAAGACGTGAACGGCGTGTCTCAGATCACCACGAGCCACTTACCGCCAATCTGGGCTCAACTGTTCAACATCATGAACAGATGTCTCTCCTCCAAGACGAAAGGAGTAGACAGGGCGACGACCTCATTCTGGCATATCTATCATTCTGTCGCCTACGGACGCCGCATCGACATCGCGTCCCAGCTGTGGCTTGACATCACCAAGGACTTGACGACTCGGGAACGCACCCGACACAACTCAATCCCTTGGTTGCGATTCTATGGTCTCATCATCCGAGACCATATGAACCGTAATCCAGAGATCCCTCGCCGTTCCGGTCATCCAGTCATCAAGCCAAAGATCATCAGCTGGATTGCCAAGAGAGACTACACTGACGGCCAGTACGAGATGCCGATACCGACGCACGTCCTGGACGCACTAAACCAGCGGGCTCCCAGTGTGGTAAGATATAGGATACGCCTAGGTCTAGGAGACGCACCTATGGACCCTCCAGAACCGGAAGGTCCTGCCCAGGGTGCGCAACCCGTCCCTTCTAGTCCTCGGGCCCTACGTCCGAGGCGCCGGGGTAGACGTAAGGGAAAACATGGGTAGCATAGTCCGAAGATCCGCCACCGCTCACGATGCTTCAGCTTCTACATCTTCCGACCTACCGCAGACTCGAGAAGAACGGTTGAGACGTCTTCGCCAAAGAATGCACGAAGATCCTCTGTTGCCAACTCCGCGGGTGAAGGAGTACGTTCCACAACGTAGGTCCACGACTCGGCTTCCGGGACTCCCTACTATCCCCGAGTCCCCGGAAATTCAGGAACCTTCGACTCCGAAGGACGCCTCGGGATCTACTCCATCTGGCTCAGCAAAAGATGTCACTGCTGCATCGCCAGAAGAAGAACTAGCCCATACTTCACCGCCTCCTCAGGCCACCACATCTAGACTCCCGACGGATCCATCTGGTGATCCTGATCGTAGCTCGTCGGACACGACGCCACCAGATTCCGATCCAGAGGAAGGCCCGGGAGAGGGCAAGGGTAAGGGCAAGGGAAAAGGCAAGGGGAAAGGGAAAGGTAAAGGCAAGGCCTTTGATGATGATGTCTCCACTTCCTCTTTCAACGAGAGCGACTCCGTCCAACTGCTTGACTACTCAGGGACGGAAGACCGAACGTTGAACGCGGAGGTCGCTGAACAGGCTCAAAGCGAATCGTGGATGCAGATAGGGGCGGGCAGTGAAGGCTTCGAGGGTGAAAGCCAGGGTCCGGTCATTTAAGAGGCCGAAGGAGAAGAGGCCCAACAGGTTGAAGAGTTGTTAGAAACCCGACAAGAGGCCGAAGTAGAAGTGGCCCAACCTAGGCAGCCAGAAACTGGAACCCAACCAGCCAAGAGTCTATCCTCCACAGAGGCATCCCATACTGATGCTACTCGGCCAATGCCGAGTAGTCAAGTCGTTGGCAGCCAACCAACGCAACTGCACACCCAAGCCATCCACTCGACCACCTCCCAACAGGTGGTCGTTTCATCAGAACACGGGGCTTTACCACCTATTCCATCGTTCACTCACTTGGAGTCGATCGGTGTTGAAACGAGAGTTGCTCATCCCCAGCACTCGCCGTCTTTCATGTCACATCGAGTCCTAGAGCCCCTAGGTACACAACTGGCGACTTCCACCCGAGGCCCCGCTGCACTTGACGCCACACCAGTCGTCAGCGCGGGCCAGGGGAGCACCTTTGCAGGGCTTTCCCTGTCCACCGGTTTCGCAAATGAACCGGTGTTGACCCTTTCGGGATTGGGACCCAGGGATTCGAACGGCATCCTTAAAGCTGTCCAAAGCAGGTTGGAGGCCATCGAGAAGGCTGACGCGGCGAAAGATAGACGGCTAGCGGCCATTGAAAGGGCCTTAGCAGTCAAGGAACAGGAAGACCAAGCCCGCCGAGCCGAGATCGAAGCGCTTCGGAAAGCTGACGAGGACCGTCAGAGGGAGCTGGATGAAGCCAAACGCTTCATCAAGGGCAAATTCCAGGAAGGGGCGCGCCCGTCTTTCGGCGATTCGAGCCGCTCTCCGACTCCCGTCCTCCGTCTCCAACCACCACCGCTAGCTGAGGAGATTCCCGGCTTTGTCTCTGAAGCCGAGCACCAGATCGTCATCGCTCAGCTCACCACTCAGAACGATGCCCTTCAGAGACAGGTGGATCAGTACAAGCAGCTGGTCGCCACCAGGGATATGCAACTGGAGATTGCATTGCGGAGGATCCGCGAGCTTGAGGCTACTTGCAGGTCTCAGGCTCAACCCTCCAAACGCGGACATGATGATCCGGACGACGCCGCCAATCCTCATGAGGGGGAGGGACCGTCTAAGAGGGCTCGCCTAGACCTCCCCTCCGGCTCCGGAACCGCAGCCGATGATATACCGGCCGACACCGCTCCACCAGCAGATCAGCCTGCCGATCTTACAGACATACCGGATCCTGTGAACGATGATTCCGACGAAGACATACCGGAAGAAGCCGCAAACTGGAGGTACGAGGCTATCCCCGTGGGTACGACCGTCCAGTTTCCTCACGAGAAGGTAACTCCTGCCATAGACCTGATCGATCCAAACACCGCGCCGTTGGATCCTTCCAACCTTCGTATCTCTGACGAGGGAAGGAAGATCCTGAACCAGCATGCCCAGAGCCTTCGGTTTTGGAAGAGATCAGATGACATTGTCTCTGGTGCGGAGTACGACGCCTTTCTCCCCACGGTACAGACGCCAGAAGCTTTCACAGCTCAGCAACCGATCAGACTGGGTTGGAACCACACGGTTATATTCAGGCCCTTCCTGGAGGAATCCTTCAAACGGATTTTCCAACAGGAACGCCTCTTCTCGTGGTCCAAGAAGGTCTTCTTCGGCCTGTCTCATGTCAAGAAGCGTCGCCGCCGTACAGCGTACATCTACCAGAGGAAGCTCAGCTGGAACGAGCATGGGCAGATTAGAAGGAAGCTCCGGTTCACCAAGGTCACTGACGTCCGACCTTACAAATTCGGACACCAGCTATTCCTGGAGTTTCACGTGCGTATGTACAACCCAGGCAAGCCCGACGGAGACCTCCGAGACTTCATGTTCACAGAAGCCGATCTGGACAGCATTGATCTCGATGATCTCCTTACACTCATCAGACACCTTGAGGGCCCGATTCTGAAACCAGGCTACTTCAGAGACGGTCTGGAAGTCCTCAAGAGATATGTACGCCACACGATCAACCTCGCGCATCTCACAGACTATCAGATGGCGATCGAAAGCAAACAGCAGAAGGTGAATCTGCTGCGTCCTAACCTGGAGGCCAATCTTCTTGACCAATACATGCCCTACTTCCCAACGGAACTCCCAGAGCATGGTGTTGTGTATATCACCTTCAGGAAGAACCAGCGGAGATTCATGCGCTTCAGTGAGCTGTCCAGCTTCTGTGACGGCACTCTGCTGTATGTCTACAACGGAATGAAGCGTCGTCTGATGGAGGAGAATATGCCAATGTACAAGGGGACTCAGTGGAAGAGAAAGCTGAAAGAGGCCCTGAATCTGATCGAGGTCAAGCTGAAGGAAAGACTGATGCTGAGAAGAGTTGAGACTGCGATGGAGCTCCGTACGAGATCGATCCGCGAATGGGACGAGTACCTGCAGCTCTCGCAGTGGGAACCAGCCTTGAAGTATCCGCCGCCTTTCTGACTTCTTCCCAAAGGGGGAGATTGTTAGAACCTGACTGGTCTGTTTGTAAAGAAGTCAGGGGCGTCTTTTGAAACGTTTGTAATAGCTAGAATTAAAACAATACTTTTGTGCACCTCTTAAAAGAGTCATAGACTCTAGGGGTTGTTTTGTAACTTCGACTCTATAAATAGGGGTCGACAGTTAACGTTTTATAATAATCTTGCAACTGACAACTTTTGTTATATGCTTGTCGTATTGTCGTGTTCTTCATATATATTGCATATTTGCTTGATTATCATTGTTTGAGCATTACTAACTCTTGTAATAGCTTGCATTGATCCTTCACATTGCATCCTTGTTGATTATCGGACTCACAACATCTCATTCAAGATTATAAGTGATAGTGTAACAATTAATCAAGATATATGAAAATGCCTCGACTTTTCAGAAGTTGCTCAAATATTAATTTTAATATTTCATTCAATATTACATCTTAAATATTAATTGGTAAATAATTAGGAATATGAACATGTGTTAACTCTCAAGGAGTTACTTAGATTTTATTTCTAATAATTGAAAGCTCTATATATTTCAGGTTTAATCAGCCTCTCAACATCTACTGTTAAAAATGTTTATTCTCAAGTGTATACATTATTATGTCATTGTTTGGATAAAACTCCTATGGTCTAACTAAGTAAATTGGACATTATTAAAATAGAAATAGTAATGCAATGAGCTTTTCATTAAACATGCAAACACAAAGAAAATTAAAACAACATGACTTTTGACCCATATCAACTGATATGTTACATTATTGTAGATGACGACGTACATGACACCATATCTGGAGGCATGGATTATTATCACAGACACACTCATATTTGCATAACAGAAACCCTAACAAAGTAAACTACAGACAAATGCCTGCGATACAATTGCCAGAGCAACAAGGCAATATTTCGAGACAAGGTAGGGGCGTACGAACACAGAATTCCTTTTGGCATCTTCCATTGAAAATACCATCGCAATAAAGCCCGTCACAACAATGATCAAGCGCCCCACACGGCTGGTTTTCATTAACGCAACTCTTACCCGTGAGTGATTTCCGAGAAAGTTGCAATATCTTCCCATCTTCCAATAGGATCATTCCAATTTGATCCGGATTTTCCTGCAGAAAGGAACGATAGAAGAGGACATTATTTAATTTTAAAGGTGTCTTTGCCTAGTTTGCTAATAATATATGCAATACTAAATGTTGGTGCAATCATTTCTCTTTAGCTTAAGCAATTACTTTATTAACTAAAAATCTAACACATGCATGTAATGTACCACCTTACTAGTCCCTATTCCTGCATCTTGCACAGTCATTTGATCTTCCACAACCATGGCAATCTCCTTATCGCCATCATTGTTTGAGGAAACAGACAAAGTCGAGCTCATACTCGTGATAAAAACAAGAAACAACAACATTGCATACATATTGTTCATGATGAAAATTATCTAAGGCAGTAAAGTGTTTGTTTCTAATGTTGTGACTTGTGAGGTACTGCTACAACTCATCTAGCCTATTTATAGACTTTATTATCTATATGATCTTAGGTGAAAATATTGTCGTGATAAATGAGATAGAAATTCTATGGCTCTTGTGATGTACACCTTATCTGTTTTCCATCAGGTTTACGAGTTACCACAACATATGTGCCATGTATTTATCTTTATACCATTCCATGGCTTTATTATCCGATTTACGACCACATAATTCTTTTTTTGGAAGGCATATTAGTATCGAACCAACGAACGACTACCACGAACACACACACACACATACGCCTCCCGGGCGGTATCGGGCATCCATGGGCAACTAACTAATATGCCGCTATCCCAACCAACTTACGCTGGACCTAGAGCCAACTACAGTCATTGACTAAGCTGGGGGACAGCTCAGTCTATGATTGGACCAACCCAAGGATTGGGTACTCCTCATGCCCTCAAATTGACTCTCCTTCGATTCGAACCCGGGTAGAGTAGAATGTCATCCATAGCCCCCAGTATGTTACCATCCTTAGAAATACCAACTGAGCTAAACATGATTTGTACCACATTTATTCATGTATTTATCTTTATACCATTCATATATTTTTGAAGTTCTTTTTTTTTTAACGGGAAAGTTCTTAAATCTAGCATGGAGATAGAATTTAAAATTTTAAATGGTACCATAATATAGTAAACGAGTAATAATATGAGGCCCGCATGTTATTATTGCGGGTTTATAAAGACTAAGGGGCCGTTTACTTGAACTTACCCGGTAAGTACTTACCGGGTCAATTTACCTTACGGGGAGAACATGAACATGACTACAATCTTACCCGGTAAGAGCGATAGCAGGGACCGAAAGTCTTACCCGGGTAAGTGAGATCCACAACTCTTACCCGGTAAGAGCTTACCGGGTAAATTGTTGCATACGATACAGTTTTAAGAAACTAAAATGTTGTACCATATGGTAGTTGATAGTGTTCAATTTTACCGGTAAGCACTTACCGGGTAAGTGTTCAAGTAAACGGCCCCTAAGTATATTTTTAATTTTAATTCTTTATTATTATTATTTTTTTTTTAAAAGCAAAATTTTTATTAAGAACCAAAACCAACAGCAAACAACCCAAGAGCTATACAAAGAATCCTCACAGAAAGAATTACCCAAGCAAAAAAACAAAAGCAAAAGACTGTGGACCACCAGGTTATTGTATTTACGTTATAAAGCAAGAGGAGACATCTTAAAAAATCTAAGTTACTTATTTAGAATGAAATGATCAACTAATATTTAAATTAAAAATTCAATCACCCTGTGTATTTATAATTTAAATATTTCATGAACCATCTATCGTTAGACAAAAAAAAGTTTATACCATCATGACATGCATTTAATTATCTTTCAATAGACGGACAATTTTATATACTTTCGACAATTCGCTTTTCTTTTTTTTTACGTTTTCTTTGTTGTATTGAAATTCGAAGGACAAATCGCATTTGATTTAACTCTAATATCAAAGTTCGGACACTGAACATCTGTAATAAAATTCATATAAGTATTTGTTTATAAATTAAAGACTTTTCCAGGTTTCTCAATGGAAAATACATATTCATTGTTTTCCAACCATATATGAGACACCTTATTCAAATAAATTATAGCAGTTACTTTATTAAACTTTTATAATTACATGTGCAAAAACCATATTTAGTAAGAATCATGTGTGAGAAAATCAACATGTGATTTTATGTGTTTTATCCAACTATGACAAATTAATGACACTAATCTAAAGTTTGAAATATGATGTATTATATATAACTAGGTATTAAGAGTCCGGACTTTGCATCGGGTTATAAACTGCGATAGATTTTATCATAAGTAGTAAGATTGAATAAATAAAAATATTAAATTTTAAGAGATTTTAACGTAAATCTTTTTGAAAAAAATTAACTTATTATGTCAGTTATCTGTTTGGTGGGTGACATTATTAGTTGTCGGTCATCAATATTTGATTATGTATTAACTTTAATTAATAAAAATCATAATAATATAAATAACATTTAGATGTAGTGAACCAATGAATGTGAACACGGGAACATGATTATATTTTTTATTGAATTTACAATAGTTTATAATTAATCATTAGAACAAAATCCATTGATAAAATAAACAAAGTAAGAAGTAAAAAATGTGAACTATGTAATTTGAGAACACAAAATATAAAGAATGGTCTACTATAATAACAAAATATGTAATTCAATCAAACATTTTTTGGATGAGTTAACAACTTAATTTAATAAAGTAGAATGTGGAGAAGAAAATGGAATGAAAATAAACCCTCAGAGATGGAAAAAAAACAGTTGTTAAACAGTAGTCTTATAGTTTAAGCGATTTCCAGGGTCACATATTTTTTTCCTGCATATTGTATGGTATAATAATATTCTTTTCTGGTAATTGTAGAGTTATATAATTATTTGAATTTTTTTCGATTAAAGTAAATAAATAATGTAAAGAATGGTCTATTATAAGGACAAAAGATGTAATTTAATGAAACATTTTTTTGGATGAGTTAACTACTTTCTTTAATAAAGTTGAATGTAGAGATGAAATTAAATGGAATGAAAATAAAAATCATAGAAAAATGAAAAAATAATTGTAAAGAAATCAAGGACGAAAATTGTTAAAAATATCAAACCATAGGGACCAAAATCGTGGTTTTTCTTATTATTTTATTAATAGAATGGTAATTTTGTAATTAAAACAAAATTTAAGGTTAAAAATGTTTTTTTTTCTGCAACCACAGGGACGAAAATTGTTGTCTTCTGTATTATTTTATTATTTATTACTAAAATGGCAAATTTTTAATTAATGTAAGTTTTAAGGTCTATTTTATTTTTTTCTTGCAAAATGTACGGTAGTACAATTGGAAACCTATTAATGTCTAGTTTCCAAGAAAGAAAGTGAAATTTTAGGCTGTGTTTGGCAAGCCTAAGCTAGCTGATAAGCTAGCTTATAAGCTATTTCATCCAAACATGTACCAGGAAGCTAGCTTATCAGCTAGCTTTTTGAAACACTACTTTGAGTAGCTTATGAGGAGCTTATTGTAGCTTTTTCCAATTATACTCTTATTAATATTAATTATTAAATTCAAATATACCCTTTTTGGTCATTTTACATACTCATAAGCTAGTTTTTGCCAAACATAATTTGTTCAACAACTAGTTTATCAGCTACTAACAAGCTTATCAATCAACAGCTAGCTTATCAGCTATCAGCTAGCTTATCAGCTACCAGCTAGCTTATAAATTACGCTTGCCAAACATAGCCTTAAAGTATTTTAGAAAAAGTTATGGTCATTTGTTTAGTACCTTAGTTCCAGTTTTATATTCCATCTTTGTATTTTAGTCCGTACCACAATAATTGACACTACTAAAAATAATAGTTGGATTTGTTTAATTACCATATTACCCTTAGCCCAAATTGATATTTACAAACATAAAGAAAACATTAATTATTTATCAAAGGGGTAAAGTTATCCTTTTTTACTTCTGTAGAAGCCAAAGCACTAATTAATATTTTTTCTTAAACTGTTGTGAATAGTTATTTTGGGAGGGAGGGGATAAATGTTTATATTTTTGAATATTCAAATCAGTATGTAATCTCATGCAAGTTTGAGCAACACAAAAAAGGAAAGTAAAGACGAAAAACATGAAAAAATGAAAAAACAAAGAAAAAAATAGTATGTTGAAAATATATCAAAGTGCCCGTCTTAGAAAGATAATTAAATGGTCTCCGCTATAGTATATTGTTTCGCTTAATGAATTTGTTCAAGATATATTTAAAAAATCGGTAAAAATGGGTTTGTTATCTTATATAAAAAAATGAGTAGCTAAGATTGATCATTTGGCATACAGTGAAAGCTTTGGTATGTAAATGAACTTAAATCTATAAAGCAATGTACACGATCTATTGATTGAGTATCATAGTGATTATAAAAATTGTAATGAGAAGTTGATTCTTTTTATTAGAGGTGGCTAGACAAACCAAAATAAAACTGAAAACCGAACCAAAATAATCGACTGAAACTAGAAACTGATGGTGCGGTATTCTCTTTTTCAGAAAACGAAAAATTTGGTTCGACGAACCTTAAAACTCGAACTGAATTGCTTTTATTTTATAATAAAATATATAATTAATATGATATAGATAAATAGCTAAAACAATCAAATTTATAAATTCATATTCGTTTTGTGTAAGAGGAGTTACAATATATTTTCTGTGACGTTTGTGTTTGTCGTGTACGTGTGTTTCCTTGACAACCTATCACTATATATGCGACAATGATCATACATGTTAACATGGATGTGTGCGTATCTCATCTATATGTGTGTAATTGTAGAAAATTAAGGATAATCATTGTTAGGCTTACATTGAAAAAAAACGTAAAGAAGAGTAACCTTATTTCTACATAAATCAAGTTTGGTGGTATAAGGCCATCCCAAATCTAAAGTAAACTAAAAAGACTGAAACCCGAACCAAAACTGACAATAAACCAAAAAACAAACCAAATATTTCTGTTCGGTTTCGATTTAGCCAAAAACCAACTGAAACCGAACCGTGTGCACAAGAGGAGGTGGGTTGTATAAACCTCAAGTTACACTTTGTCCCTCTATTAAAGCTTTAAATATATCCACATTGCACCCTAAATTATTAACAACATATATTCCCTCTTGCAACTTCTCGACCAAGAATATGAGAGAAATCTAATGATAATAAAGTAAAATTAAAAAATGAAACGTTAAAAGACTAAATAAAAAAACTAAATATATGGATATAAAATGTAATTAAAAATTAAAAAAAAATTATTTTAGTTATCATCTTGGACACAAGAATTTTGAAGCTTTCATAATTGTACATGATGTATTGACAACTGGATCTCTTAGGTAAATATAGATAACGGTGAAAGATGTACATGTTTCAAAAAAAATTGATACATCATTCTTAAAAATGTTCTATACGTACTAGAGATATTTTATAATACTGTCAAATTAAAAATATTTAATTACAAAATTGTTTTGAAAATATTGATAAGCGAATTATAATGGTATAGTTTGTAAAAGAATTTAAAAAAATGTATTTGTTGGTCCCAATGGGTGACCTTCAAGTTGTAAGGAATTGTAGAAGGGGGTTGAATACAATTTGACACAAAGTTTCCCTTTTAAATTCTTTGTTTATTAGCAAACTGAATTTACAAGATTGTTGCGAAAATAGACAGGAAAGATCCCAATCTAAACAATCTAAAGTTTAAAACTAAGCTTTCACTAATGCACTAGTGAGAAAGATAGAAAAGAAAGAATAAGAAGAGAGGTTTCAACAAAGATAGAAGACTGATGTATGTTTGAAGAACAACCTCTTAGTCTCTATTTATACTGCATGCATTAAATGCTTGGTTTGGTCACTTTTACACGTGTTGTGTATCTACTGAACCAAGTGTACTATTTGCTATATTAAAATACCCATGCGTAAGAAAGCATAGTGGATAAAAAACAAACAGTTGCTTTATAGGCTGATAAGTATGGAGAAAACAGTGTTTAGAACGTCCCTTTTGTAGTATGTTAGAAAAAAGCATGGATAGCCTCCTTATGCATTAAAGATAGTAAGACATATATGCTTCATTAGGAACTTGACTCTGATCAATGGCTAGAGGTCATTGGTCCTTGGAGACATCAGCGAGTTACTGAGGCAAACTCCCTGTTGAGCTTCAGGCATATTGTGGTCAGGTAGATATCACTGAAATCCGTCTTCAGATCATGAGCGGCAAGCGGCCTTGACTCTATCAACAACTACTTCTTCGACATCGCTGATGATTCTTTGAGCTTAACTTCTTTGTCTAGGGGATTGATACTTCATTCTTGTATATCTTACATCAGATATGAATGAACAGACTCATAGTGTCCCTAATAAAGATATCTATTATGATAAGCGACGCTAAGTAGCATCAAGGTCATCATTATTTCATCAGACCTATGAGAGCTTGGATCAACAATATTTTAGTTATTTTTCAATATTAGGCTTATTTCGAAGGGATTACAATGGTATAATTTGTAGAAAGTAGAAATGTTTTTAATGAATTTTAGTCGATATACAATATTTTATGTTCATAGTGGCTAAAATGATAAGGAAAAGGTAATGGTTTAAACGTAACCTACAAACCTTATTATAAGGGTAGTAAGGTAACTTATAAATAAAATAAAACTAATTAAGGAGAGATTTAAGAAGGGGTATGAATGGCTTGTTGAACTACTAATGTATGTTTAGATACATGTTTACTTGGAAAAATGTTAAAACCGGCTCTCCCGAAGACGACACATGACAGTCTAGTTACTTATTTGTTATAATACATATTGATATTAGATATATAGAGGCAAAATCATTTGTGAACCAACAAAAACTTATAAACTATGTAAACCTATGAAATCCTATAAAATTCAGTGAAACATTGTCATATTATATATTTTCATATTTCGATAATAATTGACTTTCCATATATATTTTATATTTTCATATTTCCTATAAATCATATCGTCCATTGATTATTTTGATCAACAGAAAGTGCCCATGAGATTGATTTCAATTGTTATAGTTTGGCTCTATGTCAAAAAAGACTAGTTAACACTTTTCACATCTTTGTATTTTTTCTATCACACGGGATTCATGTGACTTATCTCGAAGGATGGAGATCTAGTTGGTGGCAGGTTTTCCTCCTCTCATTCCTTTTGTGTGGGGTTTTACAAGGTCCAGGCATGACCCACATACCTCTAATGAATCGCAATTGTTTGGAGGTTACTATATTCATCACATATTACTTTATCTGGAACTTTCGTAATAGAGTTGCTTTCGACTTTCAGCACCTAAAAGGAAATTTTTATTTTATTTTATTATAGATAACTCCTTTATATGGATAATGTATTTTCTTGCATAACCTCTCAATTATGTTGTTTTCGTTGTAACTTTTTTTCTTTATTACATAAGATTCGGTATAAATTTTAAATAACTATAATATTTTATTTTACAATTTGTTTAATCAAAACTATTAGAGCATCTCCAATGAGATTCTTATATAAACCTTATTTTTGTAACTCTTGTTGTCACATCACTTCCACCTCACCAAAATAAGAACCTTTTCTGTGAGTCCCATATAATATTAACAAGAGTAGACTACGATTTTCGTCCCTGTGGTTTGATGATTATAACTATTTTCGTCCTTGTGGTTTAAAAATTGTTTTTTCGTCGTTGTGGTTTCAATTTATTTCTATTTTTGTCCCTACCTATAACTCTGTTAACAAAAGGTGTTAGAATATCAAAAAAAATCTTTTTTGAAATGTTACATATTCAGTCCTTGTGGTTTATAGAGTTATAAATATTGATCCATAAATTTTAAAAAATTTAAAACTTATATATTGGTATTTGCTTTTTTAGTTTTTTTATTATTTTTTAATTATATTTCTATATTATATATTATACATTTTCCAATATATATATATATATATACACACACATATACATCATATATGTGTGTTTTTTAATTTAAATTATTTTTTTAGTTTTTTATTATTCTTTATTATATTTATATATTGTATATATATATATATATATCCTTTTTAATATAAATATTAAATATTAAAATCAATTAATAAAAAATAAAATATAAATGAGTATACGGATTAATATGAATAAAACATGTTTATTAAAAACAACTGGTTGGTATAAAATAGAACTTAATTTTTTTCACGAGTAAGATCTTTGTTACTATATAAAAGTAAATAAATCTATTAATTATTATGTATAAGTATGAGTAAAGCGTATTTAAAATAAGTAAGATTTTTATTTATTAGTGTGAGTAAAGCGTATTTAAAATAAGTAAACTATTAATTTTACTTATTTTAAATTATCATTTGAAAAGTTTAATATTATTCGTGAAAAAAGTTAGTTTTATTTAATACCAATCGGTTGTTTTTGTTAAATACGTTTTACTCACACAAATCCATATACTCATTTATACTTTATTTTTATTAATTAAATTTAATATTCAATATTTAATATTTAAATTAAAAAGGAATACATATATATAATGTTGTATATAGTATAGAAATATAATAAAAAATAATAAAAACCTAAAAAGAAAAGAATTTACATTAACACAACACACATATACGTGTGTGTATATATAGTCTTTTAAAAAAATGTGTATAGTATATAATATAGAAATATAGAAAAGAAATACTAAAAAACTAAAAAAGAAAAAACCAATATAGAAGTTATATTTTTATTTTATTTAAGGATAAATATTTATAACTCTACAAACCACAAGGACTGAATATGTAACTTTTCAATTTTCTTTTACAACTTACAACCTTTTGTTAACAGTGTTAGAGGCGGAGGACCAAAATAGAAATAAATTGAAACCATAAGAACGAAAAAAGAAATTTTTAAACCACATGGACAAAAATAGTTATAATCATCAAACCACAGGGACAAAAATCATAGTTTACTCTATTAATAATTACAAAGTAAAAAAAAAACAGAAAAATTAGTAATATGTTACTTCATAGTTCATACCACACATCAACGTATGAACCAATGTTCTTATTTGTAAAACTAGAGGAGTTTGAGATCTTATAAAAAGTCTCTATAATGCTAGTTTCTATAAGTCATTGCACTTTTTGCTAACAAGAACCTTGTATTGGGGATGCTCTTAGTATTTTGACAAAACACATTGTTAATTATTTATCTTTATTATTGGATTGTTTATCTCATTTATTAGAGAAACCTATCACTAATTCAAAATAATATTTTAGTTTTTATGGAAAGTTAAACCCCAAGTTTCATGAGAGAAATCTTTGGTTAGAGATAAGCAAAGGTCGGTATCCTTTCAAAATTGATATTTTCTCTGAAGTTAATATTCTTTTCCTGATAATATGTATATATAGTTATATACATATAATTGATGGACGTGAATGAAAAAAGTAATTTTTATTTTTAATTCAATTATATATACTCTTTTTGTCGTCCATATAATTAAGCTATTAATATTTGGATGTTCTCAAATTCTTTGTCAAATTCTAGTTAGGGGTGAGCATAAAAAGCGGGTACCCGTTTTTGGAACCGGAACCGCTTCGGAACCGTCGGTTCCGGAACCGGAACCGGTGTTAGTGGTTCCGGTTCCGGTTCCTAAAATAGGGAACCGGTCAAAACCGGTTCCGGTTCCGGTTCTCAAAATTTTGGAACCGTTACCCGGCGGGTACCCGGTATTTTTAAATATATATATTTTATTTTTTAAATAGATTACTTTCTTTGGCTGTACCTTAGATCTTTTATGAACTTGTTTTTTTCGTGTCTTATTACGTGTTTGACGACTTGACATGAAGTATTATCGAAGTCATTTTGCCTCAAGATTCAAGACTCATGTTTTATTTCGCTATTTTTTGTATTTATTGTTAAGACTTTACGTGTAGTTTTTATCGGATTATTATGCTTTTAAGTTGGTACTTTATATTTTGTTATATTTGTTCGTTAAACTTGGGGTATTATTACATTTATAATGTATGAAATGATTGAAAAAAATAAATAAAATAGGTCACCGGGTACCCGGTATCGGAACCGGTTCCCGGCGGTTCCGGGACCGGTTCCAAAAAACTAAGAACCGCTCTAACCGGTTCCGGTTCCGGTTCCTTTATTCCAAGAACCGCCAGTTCCGGTTCCGGTTCCGGTTCCATGAAAAAAAACCGGGTACCCGGTTATGCTCACCCCTAATTCTAGTCACATAAATCACGTGGAACATGTTATTATTTTATTTCATTTAAATTTTCTTTAAATTTTATGTTTTTGTCTCTCACATCAATAAATTGATCATGTCACATGATCTCTATAGAGACAAATTTTCTTTGAATCCTAATTAACTTTATCATTTTAAAATATAGGGATGCCATTTAATATAATGAGATGATTGATGACACCTTATGTTGTTATTGTTGGAGGTACTCTCATATAAAAGATCTCATTTACAACACTATATATTTATGGATGTCACAAAGAAGGATCCACAATGAAGGTTTTTTTATAATTTATTTTGGTGTATTTATAATACGAATGCTCTTTTTCAATTGTAGTTAACGTCAAATTTATTTAATATTTCTACTTAGAGTTAAATGCAAATTTGGTCCTTATGGTTTACAAAAATTAATGACTAAGGTCCCTCTATAGAATTTTTAACTAACAAGGTCCTTATATTTTTGGTTTTTATAACACATATGGTCCTTCTTATAAAAAAAATTAGAATTAAGAAAGGGTAATTTTGTCCATTCACTTTTCCTATTTCTTTAATCTTAATATATAACATATTTAGTCCCTCTTTAATTAATATATAAAGTTATTTTTATTTGGCCTCTTTTAAATATATTATATTATATTCCTATTTTTAGGCCAAAACATGTATATATTTCTTTATATTGAATACATAAATTTTAACAGCACCTCTAATTATATCTATTTACTTTACAAATTATACAAATATATTTTATATTTTTATGTTATTTTATTATACATTTGAAGCAAATTGCAATATACTTAGTAAAAAGCACATCACTAATCTATATTTTAGTATGAAAATAACAAAAACGAGTAAAAAAATACATAATAAGTGAAATGAAATTACAACATCACGTTTAAAATAACACTAGCAATCAAAAACATGCAAAGTTTGACACCAAATGATTATACGAGATAAAATTGTGTCAATAGATAATTTATGAGAAAGACATAATAATTCTATTTGATTACATATGTGATTTATATTTATTTTTTTATCAGATGGATCCCTTTTCAATAATATAACTCGAAATTTATCATAAATTGCAGTTTGTTTCAAATGGATAATAAAACTAACATGAAAATATAAAATGTATTTGTATAATTTGTAAAGTAATAAATATAATTAGAGGTGGTATTAATATTTATGTATTCCATATAAAATAATATATGCATGTTTTTTGGCATAAAAATAATATAGTATAATATATTTAAAATCAAGTAAATTTAATTTATTATATTAATCAAAGAGGGACCAAATATGTTATAAATTAAGATTAAAGAAATAGGAAAAGTGAATGGACAAAATTGTCCTTTCTTAATTCTATTTTTTTTATAAGAAGGACCATATGTGTTATAAAAACCAAAACTATAGGGACCTTGTTAGTTAAAAATTCTGTTGAGGGACCTTAGTCATTAATTTTTGTAAACCACAAGGACCAAATTTGCATTTAACTCTTCTACTTAATACTTTGATTATAATTAGTGATATCCAATCACTTGAATAGGTTTAGGTGGCATTTGTTTACCTCTTAACAGTTCTATTAAGAGGCAATATCTAAATTGTTAAGAGGGGAATCATGTTTGGTAAAAAGTTGGACTGTCTCTTAATGGTTCTAAAACCCTCTGAATGATTTACTATTCTGGACATCTCTTAACCATTCAAAGTCCTGATTTCATTCCTAAGTCAATGTAATTTGAATTCCTTCCATATGCTAAAGGAGTCTAAAATGCCTCATTTGATGGAATTCCGGCTATTGCAGATTCTAATTTCATGCTTAAAAACCAACCAAACATGAGGATGTCTGGGAATTGGATTCCCATTACTCCAGATTCCCAAGGATTCTAGCAAACCAAATGCCCCCTAAGGGATAATTTGGGTTCCAAAGTTTGACTATCTTTTTATTCCTTAAAGATTTGTGTAGGTAGTTGTCAATAGACCATTTTTCTTTAGAATATAATTGGTGTATCTTGATTTTTTTTCTCTGACTGCCTTAAGCATTTACTATACGTCAAGACTGATCTACTTTATGCTCTAGATAAACGTGGTTGGACACCATTGCATTTTGCGATTTTCCATAATAACCGTCGAGCAGGACGTGCGGTACTAGATGCAGACAATAATATTAGATATCAACGAATTATAGTAGCTGGCGTAAACACTTATGCAATTCATATTGCAGCTAGTAAATGTTATTGTAAGATAATGCATGATCTTATGGATGAATGTCCAGGCAACACAAAGATTACAGTTAGCAAAGGAAGAAACATCCTTCATGTAGCCATCGATGATAACCAAATTGAAGCAATTAAATTAATCATTCAAGATGATTCACTTAATACAATCCTTATTAATGAAAGAGATGGCAATGGGAATACTTCCCTTCATTTGCTAACGGCTTCTGACCATAAGATGAGTGAACTAGTATTGGGCTCTGGGGTCGTCGTTAGGGGTGTTCAAAAAAATCGAAAAACCGAGTAACCGACTTGCCCCGTAGAGCGGGTACCCGCAGCCTGCGGGTCCGTTTCGGTTATTAAAACAAGGTACCCGCCCCGAGGTTTGCGGTTCACAAAATCCTACTACCCGCCCCGCCCCGTCCCGTGAACACCCCTAGTCGTCGTTAATGTGCTCAACAATAAAAAACTTTCATCTCTGGACAAGGCTTCATTAGATGAAAAAAGAAAGGCATTGCTCAAGGTACACTTTCATTTTTCTTTATATTTTGTATGAAATTATTTCTTGATTTTAAACAAGTTGTTATCGTTCATAATTAAGTTTTAAAACATTTTTGAGTAGGGCACATTGAATGCATAATACTTAGTCTGAATAATCATGTATTATTCAGATTTAATATGTCGCATGGTGCGCTCTTAGCTCTCCTCACGTTCACAATTAGATTTGAGTTTGCAGGCGAACTTTCGTTTACTTATATATTTATACTAGGTATATGTACACGTTTGTGATGCGGCGTTAAACATCTTAAGTCTATGAAATGATAGAAAGTAAAACTAAATAACTAATTATAGGAATATAAAATGTAATTTAAATATAAAAATAATTTTAATTTTATTATCATCTTGTACGTGAGAGATTTGAAGCTTTTATAATTGTACATGATGTATCGAGATTTGTATCTTTTAGATAAATATATAACTGTGTAAGACATTAAGATGTAAGATGTACAAGTTTAAGAAAATCTCGATACATCATTCTTAAAAAATCATATACATCATATATTCTTGAAAAATCCTCATGCATACTTATGATGTTTATAATATTTTAAATAAAAAATATTTAATAACCAACTTGTTTTGAAAACATTGATGAGGGAATTATAATGGTATACTTTGTAGAAAAAAAAGAAATATATTTTAGTTAACTTATGATTATTAATTTTTTAATATTACAAGGTTGTAAAATAAAAAATGAAAAATAAAAATAAAAAAAGAAAAAAGAAAAAAGAAAAAAGAATAATGAAAGTATAAATGTAAGACAAAAAACACAATAATTAATATATATTTATAACATTTCATAATATAATTAAATTCAAAAATATTCAAGATTGGGTTCATCTCAAATGTTGCGTTGGTTTTTTGGTGCTCCGGAAAAGTCTCACCAGGTCTACAAAAGGTACTATTCTAAACACCCTATGGTGTGTGATAATTTAATTAAATGCATCATTGGATCCGATTGGATTATAATTTAGAAAAGTTTTCTAAACTAATGTAACCAAAAATTTTGATTTATCCACACTAAAACCCTACAACAACAACAACAACAATAATAATAATAATAATAATAATAATAATATAGAAGTAAAATGAAATACTATAACTATATTTTTTTACATATGACAAAAATACTAGATAAAACTTCTGCAACAAATAACAATGACAAACATTCCCCCACTTTAGATAAGACTTATTGAAAGTATTAGTTACGCTAGGTGATATTCATGTATTGTGCATTAATTTAGATTTTACATCTCATTCAAGATTATAACCGATAGTTTAACAATTAATTAGGATGCATGAAAATGTGTCCGAATTTTCAGAAGTTGCTCAAATATTAATTTTAATATTTCATTTACATCTTAAATACTAATGGGTAAGCATTTAGGGATATGAAAATGTGTTAACTCTCAAGGAGTTACTTATATGCTATTTCTAATAATTTAAACCTCTATATTTCTCAGGTTGAATATCTGATTAAAGATTACGCTTAGTTATTGACAACTACACGAATATGATGTATGAAAATGTATTTGCTTCTTACGAAGTTACTTAAGTATTAATTTTAATATTTCATTAAAGATTGCATTCACATTAGTTGCAAATAATTAAGAGTATGAAAATATGTTAGCTTCTAAGCAGTTAAATTAGATATTAACTCTAAAATAGATAGAATTATTAAATCAACGTCTACCAATTTACCTGTTTTTATCCTAACAAAAGCTTTATACCCTTCACTTCTTCTTATAATTGATTTTCCGTAGTTTATAATTCACCAACCAAACAAACAAAAGCTCTTTGCAAAACCACGATTGAAGTTCACTTTTAAAACCGAGCTCCTAAGAAGACAGTTCGATCGCTTCCTTGTGCGATTGATATCTGATACTTGTACCATTTCATTACTTGTTTTAGAAAACGACAGTAAATCAAGATTTATACTTAGACCAAGTATTATTTGTTTTATTTTCTTTCTAGCAGGCTCGTGCCATCGCTTTTTGGTAAACCGTCATTAATTTGGCAACAAGTTTTTGGCGCCGTTTATTATTTAAGGCGGACGCATCAACCTTTGAACATCTACTGTTAAAAATGTTTATTCTCAACTGTATACATTATTATGTCATTGTTTAGATAAACCTAAACTGGTCTAACTAAGCAAATTGTACTCTATTAAAATAGAAATAGTAATGCAATGAGCTTTTTATTAAACACGCACACACAACGAAAATCATAACACATGACTTTTGACCCATATCAACTGATATGTTACATTATTGTAGACGTACATGACACACCATACTTGGAGGCATGAATTATTATCACAGACACGCTCATGCATGCATAACATAAACCCTAACAAGGTAAACTACACACAAAAGCCTCCGATACAATGGCCAGAGCAACATGGCGTTTTGGTGCAAGGTAGGGGCGTACGAACACAAAAATCCTTTTGGCATCTTCCATTGAAAATACCATCGCAATAAAGCCCGTCACAACAATGATCAAGCGCTCCACACGGCTGGTTTTCATAAACGCAACTCCTACCCGGGAGTGATTTCCGAGAAAGTTGCAATATCTTCCCATCTTCCAAAAGGATTATTCCAATTTGATCCGGATTTGCCTGCAGAAATGGAAGATAGAAGAGGACATTATTCAACTTTGAAGGTGTCTTTGCCTAGTTTGGTTTCTTAATTTCTAATGATGAGAGCGAAGTGAAGGGGTTAGCTAATAATAATATAATATATGCAATACTAAATGTTGGCGCAAGCATTTTTTTAGCTTAAGCAATTACTTTATTAACTAACAATATAATACATGCATGTAATGTACTACCTTACTAGTCCCTATTCCTGCATCTTGCACAGTCGTTTGATCTTCCACAACCATGACAATCTCCTTATCGCCATCATTGTTTGAGGAAACACACAAAGTCGAGCTCATACTCGTGAGTAAAACAAGAAACAACAACATTGCATACATCTTGTTCATGATGAAAATTATCTAAGGCAGTAAAGTGTTTGTTTCTAATTGTTGTGACTTGTGAGGTACTGCTACAACTCATCTAGCCTATTTATAGACTTTATTATCTACTATGATCTTAGGTGTAAATATTGTCGTGATAAATGAGATAGAAATTCCATGGCTCTTGTGATGTACACCTTATCTATTTTCCATCAAGTTTACGAGTTACCACAACATATGTGCCATGTAGTTATCTTTATACCCTTCCATGACTTTATTATCCGATTTACGACCACATATATGGTTACTTTTTTTGGAAGGCATAGCAGCGACGAACCAACAAACGATTACCAAGAACACACACACACACGCCTCCCCGTCAGTATTGGGCATCCACGGACAGCTCGCTAATATGCCGATGTCCCGACCCAACTTACGCTGGACTTAGAGGCCAACCACAATCTTTGACTAAGCTGGGGGAGGGGGGGGCACTTAGTCTATGACTGGACCAACCTAAAGGTTGGGTACTCGCCATCCCCTCAAATTGACTCTCCTTGGATTCGAACCCGGGTAGAGTGGGATGTCATCCACAACCCCCGAGGATGTTACCGTCCTTAGAATGACCAACTTTGTACCACATATATGCCATGTATTTATCTTTATACCAGTCATATATTTTTGAATTTTTTTCGTAAACGGGAAAGTTCTTAATTAAATCTAGCATGGAAATAGAATTTAAATGGTACCATAATATACTAAACGAGTAATATGAGGCCCGCATGTTATTCCGGGTATATAAAGACTAATTAGGGGGCGTTTGGTTCATTTTAGGGAATGGGAATGAAAATGAAAATGGGAATGCAGGAGAATGGGAATAGGAATGAGCATTGCATTGATGCTGTTTGGTTAACTGATAACCCTCGAATTCTTCGTGTTATTTATATTTTTTTTAATACCTTTTTCCTCACCTAACCCTTCTCTAAACATCCATTTGAAGCCTAAAATACTTCTTTGATCTTATTCATCCTTCAAGGCAAGAAATAACTAAAAAGTCATATTTTGGAGTATTACTGCTGACGTGGCGCTGTCACCACTGCGAGTTGTCACATGTGCAGATTCTTGGAAGATTTTATGGAATATTTTATTCAAGAGAAAGTCAACTCTTCAAGCATGGGGAACAAGAAAGCAAAGGCCAAATAAAGAATTAATAGAAGGACAAGGTACAAAGGATTAAAATAGTCAAGAAGTACAAAAGGTGAAATACCTCGCTCTTGGTTAAAGACCACACTTTTTGCACTATAAAAGGAGCCTTAGTCCAAGCATTGAAGACACATCTCATTCTCTTCATCTACTTCAGTTCTAACTCCAGTTTCCTCTCTAGATTTTAGTCTTTAGTTTAAATTTACTGCAGTTTAAATTCTGTACTTTTAATTACTGTACTGTAACCGCAGTGGTGACACGTCACCACAGTTTATCTTTTTCAGTTCAAATGCAGTCTGTTTTCTACACTTCTGTTATTTTGTTTTTATTAATGGCCAGTAGCTAAACCCCACCTTTGGGTGTGGGTGCGAGCAAAGCCCGAGAGGCCTAAATGTGACATTTTGGGTGTTTTTATCTTTTAATATTTTCTCGTTTGGTCATTCTAAGTCGGGACGTTATCTCAACGCGGACAAGCTGATCACTTGTAAGTGTTCATGTTAGACCTAAGACCTCGAGAGGGGCGGGTTCGAAACACGGCTTGAGTGATGCAAAAAGAGTTTGAGAGAACCTTTAATGATCACGAAGAGATTCGGGTCGTTGCATAATTGAACCAAGGCAAAAAGTGTCCTCAAGCGGGTGTCACGAAGAGATTCGGGCATCTTCTTTTGTTGGACCGAGCTAGGATCTATAAGGTCCACTTGGTAAAGTTAACAAATTGGGAAATATTAATTGTGAAAACTTTATAATAAAACTAGTTTGTAAACCTTTTTAATGGAGCTTCGGGAGGAGAAAGTTATTTAGGAGTTATTTACGGACCAGTCACGTTAACCAAATCTTGTTAAACGGTCTCTTGGGCAAAAGCTTGCACCCGTACCCATCTTTTTCTCATTGTTAATTACATCCTTTATTTACCTGTCATTTATATACCTGTCATTTCATATCTGTCATTTTATTTACTTGTCTTTATTTATCTGTCATTTAAATATCTGTTATTTATTTATCTGTTATTTAAATATCCTGTTATTTCACCAAACAAATCAAATCAACCTTTCTAAAACTTTGCACCGGATTAAAGTACGATTCTCTAAATCTTGGTACCGCCAATCCCTGTGGAACGATACGTGGGCTTACCACATTATTACTTGAGTTAGCGAACGCACGTCTGGTTTATACTTGGACCAGGCCTGTGGTGCTTAGGCATTTATTACGCTCACAACATTAACCCACTATAATCAATGAAAAATTGCTTCATATTGTAAATATATGTTTTTCCATCTTGAAAATACAAAAGATATTTCATTTAACATCCACAGATGGAATAATGGGTGGAAAAAAGAACCAAGTAGAAATAAAAATTTCATTCCCCCCAATTTGGTCAGGAATGGAAATTAATGGATCTGCAGGAATGATTCCATTATATAATATCAAACCAAACAACAGTTTTCATTATCATTCCCATTCCTGACTGCTCAATACCCCCAACCAAACACCCCCTAAGTATACTTTTAATTCTTTGTTATTTTTCTTTTTGAAAAGCAAAACTTTATTAAGAACCAAAACCAACAGCAAACAACCCAAGAACTATACAAAGAACCCTCACAGAAAGAATTACCCAAGAAATAAAACAAAAGCAAAGGACCACCAGGTTATTGTATTTACATTATAAAGCAAGAGGAGACATCTCAAGAAATCTCGGTTACTTATTGAGAATGAAATGAATAATTAATATTTAAATTAAAAATTCAATCACCTTGTGTATTTATAATTTAAATATTTCATAAATCATCTATCGTTAGACAAAAAAAGTTTATACCATCATGACAGACATTTAATTATCTTTCAATAGACGGACAATTTTATATACTTTTGAGAATTCTTATTTTTTTCACGTTTTCTTTGCTATATTGAAATTCGAACGACAAATCACATGTGATTTAACTCTAGTATCGAAGTTCGGACACTGAACATCTGTAATAAAATTGATATAAGCATTTAATTTGTCTATAAATCAAAGACTTTTCCGGGTTTTCTCAATGGAAAACACATATTCATTGCTTTCCGACCATATATCACACACCGTATTCAAATAAATTATAGCAATAAATTTATTAAACTTCTATAATTACATGTGAAAAAACCACATTTAGTAAGAATCACATGTGATTAAAATAATGTGTAAGAAAAATCACATGTGAATTTATATGTTTTATCCAACTATGACAAATTAATTGCACTAATCTACGATTCGAAATATAATTTATTATATATAATTGGAAAGCTATGAATGTCTAGTTTCCAAGAAAAAAAAAAGTGATATTTTAAATGTTTAGAAAAAGTTACGGTTATTTTATTACTTGGTTCCAGTTTTATTGTCCATCTATCTATTTTAGTAGGTACCACAATAATTGACACTACAAAAAGAAATAGTTGGATTAGTTTAAGTTTACCATATTACCCTTAGTCCAAATTGGTATTTACAAACATAAAGAAAACATTAATCTATATATAATAAAAGAGTAACTGGTTTGCCACGTGTCGTGTTTTGATGAGCCGAATTGCCACGTGTCGCGTTCTGGTGAGCCGGTTTCGATTATCAAAACAATGAATAAAATAATGTAAAAGATAAATACCACTTTCAAAAAGCCTCTACATAATTAAAAGAGTAACTGGTTTGCCACGTGTCGTGTTTTGATGAGCCGAATTGCCACGTGTCGCGTTCTGGTGAGCCGGTTTCGATTATCAAAACAATGAATAAAATAATGTAAAAGATAAATACCACTTTCAAAAAGCCTCTACATAATTAAATCAAACGGTTTAAAAAATCCTTTACATAATTAAATCAAACCTTTTAATCAAACTATAGATAAATAAGAAAACAGTAAATAAAATAATGTAAAAGATAAATATCACTTTCAAATCGATTATCAAAACAATAAATAAAATAATGTAAAAGATAAATACCACTTTCAAAAATCCTCTACATAATTAAATCAAACGGTTTAAAAAATCTTTTACATAATTAAATCAGACTTTTTAATCCAAACTATAGATAAATATGAAAACAATAAATAAAATAATGTAAAAGATAAATACCACTTTCAAAAATACATAATTAAATCAAACGGTTTAAAAAATCCTTTACATATATTTGTGTAATATTTAATATAATGAATACACGTATTATTATTTTTCATTGGTGATATAAAGAATTAAAAATATTCTCTCTATTTTCAAAGTACAATTTTCTAAGAGTTTTCCAAAGTTGAAAAATCTTACTTTTCCTATTTTCTTAATTCTTAAGAAAATTCCATATAACTTCTTGGAACAAAAAAATATACTTAAGTTCTTTAAAAAATTTCATTTTTTAATCCAAACTATAGATAAATATGAAAACAATAAATTAAATAATGTAAAAGATAAATACCACTTTCAAAAATCCTCTACATAATTAAATCAAACAGTTTTAATCCAAAAATACACACCTCGATCTCAATCTATAAATACCCCTTTCAATTTCTCAATCTCAATCAATTGCTGCAACTCTCTTAAATAAGCCACTACCAATTACACATACACACACAAAGATAATTAATCAAACGTTCTTTAATTTTTATTTTTTTCTACACATGATGATATGATTATAATGATTCTATTCATGTTTATAGTCCAAGTTGGAGTTGTTGATTTCTCGTATGTGACTTTGTATTTAAGAAAGTTTGTGTGATCATTTTCTTATGATGAAGTAAATCAAATGGTTTGATTTTTTCCTGATTTATGGTTTTTTGCTTGAAAGCTTATATGGCTTGATTTATTTTGAAAATAAAATTATTTTGATAAAATTATTTTTACTAATAAATGATATGGTTTAATAATTTATATTTTTATTCATTTAACTAATTGATAAACGTCATCAAATAGAAAATAAATATTTCATTTTTTAATATAATCAAGATAATCATTGAGTTTTAATATAATAGTTAATTAATATTTTTTATAACAAATTACTGTTAAACGTATCCATTATTATATTTCAATCCAAGTACAATTTTGTATGTATACCTTTCTCTTTATATGTGAAAGTATATTAACATCATTTTAAAGTCAAAGATAGTTTATAGTTTGATCTATAAAATGTCTTTGTTATATTTTCGTTGTTGATAATTTGATATCAATTGAATTAAATTAAAAATAAATAAAGTTTGTAGTTTCTTTTAATATAATTAATATATTTGATAGAAAATAATATTGATGTTAAAAGATCAATAGCACAACAATTCATATTTGTAATATAAGGCTTTTGGCATGATTTAACTTTTTGAAATTATCCGTGTATTACACGGGATCAAAACTAGTTACTTATCAAAGGGTAAAGTTTTTCTTTTTAAACTTCTGTAGAAGCCAAAGTAGTAATTAATATCTTTTTCTTAAATTGTGTATTTCTTGTCTGGGAAGTGGGAACAATAATTTTAGGACTGAAGGGGTACATGTTTATATTTTTGATTATTCAAATTAGTATTTAATCATATGTAATTTCTTATGCAAGTTTGAGCAACACAAAAATGAGGAGAAAAGACTGGAAAAAAAACATGAACAAACAAAGAAAAAAATAGTATGTTGACAATATACCAAAGTGCCCGTCTTAATTAGAAAGATAATTAAATGTTCTTTGCGATAGGCCCTAATGAATAATGGTTCAATATATAATTGGAAAAAGTAGTAAAAATGGGTTTGTTATCTTATATAAAATATTGAGTGGCTAGGATTGATCATCAAAGTTTTTCTTTTTAAACTTCTGTAGAAGCCAAAGTAGTAATTAATATCTTTTTCTTAAATTGTGTATTTCTTGTCTGGGAAGTGGGAACAATAATTTTAGGACTGAAGGGGTACATGTTTATATTTTTGATTATTCAAATTAGTATTTAATCATATGTAATTTCTTATGCAAGTTTGAGCAACACAAAAATGAGGAGAAAAGACGGAAAAAAAACATGAACAAACAAAGAAAAAAATAGTATGTTGAAAATATACCAAAGTGCCCGTCTTAATTAGAAAGATAATTAAATGTTCTTTGCGATAGGCCCTAATGAATAATGGTTCAATATATAATTGGAAAAAGTAGTAAAAATGGGTTTGTTATCTTATATAAAATATTGAGTGGCTAGGATTGATCATCAAAGTTTTTCTTTTTAAACTTCTCTAGAAGCCAAAGTAGTAATTAATATCTTTTTCTTAAATTGTGTATTTCTTGTCTGGGAAGTGGGAACAATAATTTTAGGACTGAAGGGGTACATGTTTATATTTTTGATTATTCAAATTAGTATTTAATCATATGTAATTTCTTATGCAAGTTTGAGCAACACAAAAATGAGGAGAAAAGACGGAAAAAAAAACATGAACAAACAAAGAAAAAAATAGTATGTTGAAAATATACCAAAGTGCCCGTCTTAATTAGAAAGATAATTAAATGTTCTTTGCGATAGGCCCTAATGAATAATGGTTCAATATATAATTGGAAAAAAGTAGTAAAAATGGGTTTGTTATCTTATATAAAATATTGAGTGGCTAGGATTGATCATTTGACATGCATTAAAAGATGTAAATGAACTTAATCTATAAAGCAATTAATGTACACCGTCTATTCATTGATTATCATAGTGATTATAAAAATTGTAATGAGAATTTGAATCTTTTAATTAGAAGTGGCCAGATAAAACAAAATAAACTGAAAACCAAACAAAAATAACCGACTAAAACTAGAAACTAATGGTGCGGTATTCACTTTTTCAAAAAACGAAAAATTTGGTTCGATTTTGGTTTTTGTCCAAAAGCCAAACTGTAAAAACCGAACAGAATCGATTTTATTTTATAATAAAATATTTAATCAATATGATATCGATAAATAACTAAAACAATCAAATTTATAAATTCATATTCATTTTGTGTAAGAGGAATTGTAATATATTTTTTGTACCGTTTTATATGTGTGTTTGTCGTGTATGTGTGCTTCCATGACTATCTATTGGTACATATGCGAACAATGATCATACATGTTAACATGCATGTGTGCATATCTCATCTATATGTGTGTAATTGAAGAAAATTGAGATAATCATTATTAGATTGAAAAGAAATAAATAAAGAAGAGTAACCACATTTCTACGTAAACCAAGTTTGGTGGTATAAGCCATCCTAAATCTAAAGTAAACCAAAAAGACTGAAACCCGATCCAAAACTAACAAAAAACCCAAAAAACAAACCAAATATGTCAGTTCGGTTTCGATTTAGCCAAAAACCGACTCAAATCAAACCGTGCACACAAGAGGAGGTGGGTATTATAAACCTCAAGTTACACTTTGGCCTCTATTAAAGCTTCAAATATATCCACATTGCACCCTAAATTATTAACAACATTACACAAATATTCCCTCTTGCAATTTCTCGACCAAGAATATGAGAGAAAACTAGTGATAAGGATATAAAATTGAAAATTGAAATGTTATAAAGCTAAATTAAAACTAACTATATGAATATAAAATGTAATTAAAAAGAAAAGTAATTATTTTTCAATTATCATAGTGAACGCAAGAATTTTGAAGCTTTCATAATTGTACATATGTATCAACAATTGTATCTATTAGATAAATATAGATAATGGTGAAAGATGTACATGTTTCAAAAAAAAATTCGATACATCATTCTTAAAAAGTTTCTAAACATACTTATGATATTTTACAATACTGTTAAATTAAAGGGATAATTTCCTTCATGTACTTCTAAAACTTCTAAATTACTTTTATATCATTCTAAACTTTTAAATTACCTTTATATTATTCTAAACTTTTAAAACTCTTTTATCTGTCCAAATAATTACTTTAATGTTTATTAAATTATTTAAATATCAATAATCATTATCATCAAATTCAATTATTTATAAATTATTATATTACCTTTATATTATCTAAACCTATTTATTTTTCTTAAATATTCAATATCGTCCATTGATTATTTTGATCAACGGAAAGTGCCCATGAGATTGATTTCAATTGTTGTAGTTTGGCTCTATGTCAAAAAAGACTACTTAACACTTTTCACATCTTTGTATTTTTCTATCACACGGGATTCATGTGACTTATCTCGAAGGATGGAGATCTAGTTGGTGGCAGGTTTTCCTCCTCTCATTCCTTTTGTGTGGTTTTACAAGGTCCAGGCATGACCCATATACCTCTAATGAACCGCAATTGTTTGGAGGTTACTATTTTCATCACATATTACTTTATTCGGAACTTCCGTAATAGAGGTGCTTTCGACTTTCAGCACCTAAAAGGAAATATCTTTTCTACTCAATTATAGATAACTCCTTTAAAAGGAAATATCTTTTCTACTTGCAGAACCTTTCATTTATGTTGTTTCCGTTGCAACTTTTTTTTTCTCCAATCAATTTTATTTTCCTTATTACATAACAATCAATATAAATTTTAAATAAGAACCACATTTTTGTATGACTCTTGTTGCCATATTATTTTCACATCATCAAAATAAGAACCTTTTTTGTGGGTCCCATATAATATTAATAATTATAAAGTTAAGAAAAAACAGAAAAATTAGTAATATGTCACTTCATACCACATATCAGTGTAAGAACCAATGTTCTTAGAGCATCCACAATGTAGTTTTTCAAGGGTTTTTTAGGGGTTTTTCAGAGGTTTTTCAAAAAGCAAAAACCTTACTTTAAGGTTTTTCACATAATGTAAAGGTTTTTCAGATGAGGTTTTCGTGGGTTTTTGCGTCATAGGTCGTAACTGCATGACCTGTTTTTTCAGAGGTTTTTTGTATTTAATATGTTTTAACTTTATAAAACTTTATAAAAATCTCGTATTAATAGTATTTTCTTGATATAAATAAATAAAAATATAAATGATATAAAGTTAAAATGGTGGGACCATGAAAATTCTAAAAAAAGCTTGGATGAGATTTTTCACATAATCGAAATATGTAGAGGTTTTTAGGTTGTTGAGGTGGTAATAATGCGTAAGAAAAAAACTGTGAAAAAGCTATGTGAAAAACCCATACATTGTGGATGCTCTGAGGTTTTTCACATAGTGTAAAGGTTTTCTGGATTAATTTTTTCGAGAGGTATTGTATCATAGCTCGTAACTGCACGACCTGCTTTTTTAGAGGTTTTTCGTATTTAATTTGTTTTAACTTTATAAAATTTTATTTTATAAAAGTCTATCTTAATATATAAAATTTTCATATTTAAATTTTATTATATATTAATAAAAATACTAATTTAGTTATATATTTTATATATTTAAATTAAATGTCTCAAAACATATATATGGACAAAATCCATAATTCGTTCAACTTTTTTTTTTACAAAAGTAAGAGGCGTATTGAAGAAATAACTTTAAGTAGTATATATAGTACAATTACTTTACCTTTAAAAAAATGTAGCAATTCCTTTTAAGTTGTCTTACACAAGAATTAAATATTTTCTCTAGGTTTTCTTTTTCAAATTATATATATATAACAAATACCAGGAAGAATGAACAGTACCTCACCGCATTTCAATATTTACATTTTAGCCCTTATAGTTATAATTTTTATTTATTTTATACCTTTTAGTTTTCAATATTTCATTTTACGTTTTAGTCTTGTATTGTATATTGGTTGAAATATGTTTAAAAAAATACGTTTTAGTTTTAACAAATTACGGCATTATAATCGTATCGTCGATACGTTCCAAATGAGCCTAATATTGAATAGTTTTTGATATAATTATTTTTATTATATACTATTTATATATAATACGATTATATGAAGCCAAAACACTGACATTTGCAGAAATTACATTTTAGCCTCCTAAACTTATAATATTTCTTCACTTTATAGTTTATACGTCTTAGTTTTCTATACTTTATTTTACATTTTAGTAATATATCGTATATTGGCTAGAATATGTTAAAAAAATACGTTTTAATTTTAACAAATTACGTCATTATAATTATATCATCGATGCGTTCGAAATGAGCCTAAAATTAAATATTTTTTGATGTAGTTATTTTATTATATATTATATATAATAAAAAAAATTATATACTATATATAATACGATTATATGAAGCCAAGACATAGTTCATGAATAGTAGCTACCGGCATTTGCAGAAATTACATTTTAGCCTCCTAAACTTATATTATTTATTCACTTTATATCTTTTAGTTTTCTATATCTCATTTTACGTTTTAGTCATATATCGTATGTTGACTGAAATACGTTAAAGTGTCGGTAGCTACTGTTCATGAACAGTCTTTTGGCTTTCTGATAATTGTTAGTATTATTAAAATCTCTTAGAATTAATTTTTTAATTTTTTAATTATTTTTGTTTATTTTATTAAACCTTTCGTATGACAACATATGTATAAACTTTATGTTTCATATAAATCCATGTTTCTACTTATTATCAAATCTATCATATTTTATAACCCGGTGCGAAGCCCGGGCTCTTAATAACTAGTTTATATATATGTTCACTATATTCAATCTCCAATATTGACAAATCATAATTTTGGCCTACAAATCGATTCATCTTGTAAAGATATATCAAACTAGTTTCCATTTTTTTTAAAAGAATATAACGAGTGTTGTCAAATTAAGCAGCGCATAACAATGGATAGAAACGAAAATCGGAAAATAAGTCTCTCATCTTCTGAAAACAACGATGAAAATAAAGAAGTAATGAAAATAACATCTACGGTTGTTGAAAATATTCTTATAGTGGTAGCAACATTTGCAGCTGCTTTCACGGTGCCAAGTGGTTTTCAAAGCAACGAGGGCACCAAACAAGGCACACCCTTTCTACTTAGAAAACCCGCTTTCATTGCATTTGTCATAAGTAATACTATAGCATTCTCTTGTTCGTGCTCAGTATTATTTGGACACATGTTGCTAATATTCAACCGTGCTCTAAACGATGAACCTGATTCGAAAGAAGTACTCTATATTGGTGCAAGAATAGCGGTAATGTTTGGTCTCACAACATTTGCCATGTTGACAATGGCAATTGCTTTTGTCAGATTTCTCTATATATATATATATGTTGTGCTAACTCCATCTCTTAGTCTCGCTATTTTCTCATGTATCATGAGCATCTTTATTATTGTTGCCATGATGGTGTTTCCCTCAAAACTTGTGCTTTTACTACAAGCATTACGTATACCGAAGAAAACATGATCAATGTTTTGTGTCGGAATAAAGCTTTTGTAATATCATATCCTTTCTTGCATGATGTCGTACCTTGGTTTCTTTTCTATATTGAGCTAAGTAAATGTGTGCATATATTACGTCATTTGGTCCAATTATAACTGACCCATCTAATAGACCGTAGTTAGATTGGATTGGATCGGGTACAAAATCTCAAAATCCACATTAAATCGGTCGGTTTTTTAATGGTATTCGAAAATACAACAAATTCGAACCAATCCAATCGAATTCTCATCAAATTACCATGCAAGTATTTACAATTTTATGATATTGAAAAATATAGGAATTATTGGTTGAAATAGTGGATTGGTTGGTTAAAAATCGGATTAAAGATCACTTGTTTTTATTGAATTCCAGTAGACGAATATCCCTAGTGTTGAAAAGATTTGAGTGACTATCAATTATTAAAAGTGTTGATCAACTTGTTTAAAACATTGTTCTATTTAAAATTTGAGACGAAAGTTCAAATAAGAAATGAAGAAATTAAAAATGAATATAATGGAAACCAGTCAAGAACTTCTAGTGTCTGAACCATAGAAGAAGATAATAAAAAACTCTACTAGAAAAAGAAGTATTGATGACGATACTCAGCAACAGTCAAAATTCATTGTTAGGTGTTGATCCAGCTTTTCTAAGACATGATGAAATAATGATGACTATGATCTTACTTAGTTATATATAGTTAGTTTAATTTTAGCTTGAAGAATTATCATTGAGTCTGTTTAGTGATAGCTTCTATTGTTCAAGCCTTCCACTATAATTTATGTTCGAGGGTAGGGACCCACTAAGTCTGTTCAGCGACCCTAATAGAAAATAATAAATAGCTAAGTATCACTCCCTGAAGACAAGAAGATATCACGAGAGAAGAACCATCCTCAAAGAAGTAGCTGATGATATAGTCTAAACTGTTCGTAATCTAAAGATGGATTCAATGATAACGGCCTAAACGAATTTGATTTTATGTTCGAGATCGACTCGAGCTCAAGTATTATTAAGGTCGAGCTCGATATAAACAAGATCGAGTAGCTCGTTAAAAGCTCGACTCGCTAACACCCCTAAGCATAACCCTTGTCCCTAATTTAATGAGCCGAGCTTTATAACACCAATGTTTGACTCGACCCGTTCGAGAACTCAATTAAATTTTTCGAGTCGAGTCGAGTCGAGCCGAGCCGAGCCATTCGAGCATACCTTTTTTCGAGCCAAATTTGCTCATGTATTTATTAATAATGTATAAAAATATAAAAGTTATCAAGCCCAAGTTGATAAACGAGTTAATTGATCACGAATTAGAACCCATAAACGAGCTTCGAGCTCAAGCCCGATAACTCAAAAAATATTCGAGCTCGAGCTCAAGCCTTACATTGAAAAAGTTAATCGAGCTCGAGTCGAGCTTGAGCTCGAGCCTAGTTTTATTTTTTGAGCTCGGCTCGATTAACCTACTATTCGACTCGGCTCGGCACGGCACGTTAACTTAGAAAGTAGTCATGTATCATTGGATGAAAACCGGGTGCAAATTAAAATAAGATGTTTCGATATCAATTTCCTTTTGAAACGCAATTCGTAAGAGGAGTGATCAACAGTTCAGATCCACGTCTTAGTTTACCTCATCTTACACGATCCTTCGCCTAAAAGGAATACATTTTTACTCAACTCTCAATTTGAAAAAAACATTTTAAGATTCTATCATTTGAAGCCTTGTTAAAAACCTGATATAGCTCCCATATTCCACTTTCAAGAATTATGTCTCCACCAACAAAACTATACAAATTACAAGCCTTTAACCATGAACTCTACCTGCTGTCATCTTTAGGACCCAAGAAATTAGTTGAGATTATAAGCTAACCTTGACACTCATGTTTAACCAAAATATAAATAAAAATACAAACATACCCTAACGAAAAAAAAATTTAGAGGACACAATGAACTCAAAATCGAATGAGTCCTAAACACGGAAGGACTGGTTAAGGCACCAGGGATCGCTTAATCGGTTTGCCCATCTCTAGACATCACATTAACTGTTATGATGGTCATGTCTCAGAAGGTTATGATGAACATAGGAGCCATAAGTCGGATTTTATGCATTAGGAATTATGTAATTCTCTATTGAGAGCATCGTATACCGTTTGTAGTGATACCCCTTCAACTATAAGAACTTTGTCCCTTGATTTCGACCCAGCACCCAACGAAACCTGCCGTTTTTTTACGCCGATAACCTGTATATGGGAGCAAAAACAAGAAAGCTGAGCATCAAGGGATGAGAAACTAAATTTCTATTAAAATTTTGCATATCAACAAGTAAACATTCCCTCTACATGATAAACTTTTTCCAGTTCCTCAATTCACCAGTCACTCCCAATTCACCACTCATTAGAATATTGCCACGTGCGTGTCCTATTTCGGGATCATGGAATTGAGAATCACGGATTCCATGATCATTTTGAAGATTTCTTACAATTTTGGTCCAAATCAAGGGTCAAGGAGTTAGGATCAAGGATTCGATGGCTATTTTGGTAAAGTTGGGAGAGAAATGGTTAGGGAGTGAAATTGTTGTTGTAAAATGGCTAGTTTGGCCAAATTCCCTCCCAAGTTTCTTTGTTCCGAAAAAAGAGTTGATTCAAAATTTGACATCAACATTCAACACAGATTTATAGCTAGCTTATATGAATCAAATGGATAAAAGGATAAACATGAATATTCCAAGAATTGTTTGCTTATTTGAAGAAGGATAAGAACAATATCAAGTATAATTAGATGAAGAGATTGTAGGGGATAATCAGTAACGAACAATATAGATATGCTTAAATCTCTGAAAGGCGTGTGAACCCTTTCAGATCGAATCAATTCGGTGGTTCTTCCGAATTATTCAATCGGATAAAATCCAGAGATCGAGAATTTTCTGTATGTTGTATCTGAGATCCTTTGAACCAGCGAGAGAGAAAAAACGACCAAAAATTCACGTATATATCAATGAAACGGAAACGGGGTAACTGCCAAAAGGCAGTTTTTCTGGTTTTCAACGTGTCAAAAAAATCCAATTAATTTCCGAAAATTAATTTTCTGAGTAATTTTTGACATAACAACTTAGTGGAAATAAAAAATTTCCAGCTCGACCCCAGCCAGGGGCTCTGCCCCTTGGACCCCGCTAGGCCTGTAAACGAACCGAACGTTCATGAACCGTTCGTGAATTTGTTCGGCGGCAAGTTCGTTTATGTTCGTTCGTTTAATAAATGAACGAACATGAACAAGATTTTACGTTCGTTTAAATAAGCGAACGAACACGAACAACGTCCTCGTTCGTTCAATTATGTTCATGAACGTTCGATTATGTTCGTTCGTTTATGTTCATGAACCGTTCGTTTGTTTACGTTCGTGAACTGTTCGTTTATGTTCGTTTATTTATATTAGTATATATACTTATTTATAAACTATATATTTTTTATTAAGTGATTTAATTATTTAACTATGTTATAAGTAAAGTTAAAATAAATACCACACAGCCTTTTCTCGACTACAACCCTAGCTGCTACCCCCATTTTCCAACTTTAGTGTCTACAACTCAACTTTCTCCTCTCACGTTCATAGCCTCTTCCTCTCACGTTCACAGCCTCTGTCTCTCGACTCGATGACTGCAACTCTCCTCTCACGTTCACTAAAAATCACTAGCAACATTTCCTTCGTTTATGTTTGTTTGTGTTCGTTTACGTTCGTGAACCGTTCGTTTAAGAGTTTAATGAACGAACACAAACGAACATGAACATCCTCATGTGCTAAACGAACGAACACGAACACGATTTTTCGTTCGGTTAAGCGTTCGTGTTCGTGTTCGTGTTCGTTTAAACTTAAACAAACGAACATGAACAAGCTCCGTTCGTGTTCGTTCGGTTCGTTTACAGGCCTAGACCCCGCTACCAGGGGCGCTGCCCCCGGACCCTCATTCCTTAGGGGCTTCGCCCCTAAAATCATAATAAATTCAAGTAGGTATGCACTCCGCATCTCCAAGCCTAAATGATGTCTTATTATGATGAAATTGGTCAAACAAGTTAATCCAATTACACTAAAATATCCAATAGAGATCAATCAATCATATGACGATTTAGCACAATGGTTGTTTAGATAGTTTCAGTACGTATTGGGTGTTTTACAAACTCAGGTTGTAACACATGGTGTGACATCAAGCATGCAAAAGACAAGTCAAAAACAATTGGGAGAAACAGTCATACAACATTAGAAATTGACTACTAAATAGAAACATTAAGAGCATTGAATTAACTTAATTACAAGATACTTAGTAGACTAGGAATACTTATGATTTATCATTGACACAACCATCTAAAACTTTATGGTATACAATTATAAACAAGTCATCAAAGATAATTTCTTTAGCTGCAATTACACATATAAGTTTGATGAAAATCTATCTATATTAACAGCAATATTCAACTTTAGTGAGATCAGGAAGTAAAACCTGGGATTCAAATACTAATGGAAACAAGTGGATTCAAGTCTCAATTTGATGAAATTAATTACAACAAAATGATAAACCAAATGCTCACCACCACCACTCTGAAATCCTAATTTGAGATTGGTGTCTTCCACTCTTCGAGATACGCTAGCTTATGAATTAGGCTGGAGGATAACCGGTATTGTAACCGGTGTTTGGTTCCTCAAATTGCGGTATTGTTAGATTTATTTGTTAGTTGTGTCAATTTGTAATTAATTCAAATTATGTTCCTTAAATGTAATTTTGTTATTTTGGCCCAAGTGTTTAGGCCCAATGCTTTCTAAGGCCTTTTGGCCCCTTTTAGTTTAGTATAAATAGGAGCTTAATTCTTCATTTGTACTTTCCACTTCCTTACAATCATTTGAGAGCTTATGAATCATTTGATGACTTTTACACTTAGTCTATTTTTCATCATGATCATTACCATTATTCCATCACTCTAGATCTTGTACTTAAAGTTTACCATAGAAAATCTAAGTGTTCATTGTGGTTGATTTGGAACCCACAATTGGTATCAGAGCCTACCACTTGCTCTTGATCCTTTGAGTGTTGGTTCCGGTGAAAAAAAAAATTAGTTTCGTCGTTGAGGTTTTGGATTTTCAGCTTCGGCATTCCCGAATTTTTCTAAGTATTTTCAGCTCCAGCACTTAGATTTGGGTTTTCTGCTCCGGCACTTTTGAAATTTTTCTAAGTGTTTTCAGCTCCAGCACTTCTGAAAATTTTCTAAGTCTTTTTAGCACAAAAGGCTAATACCAAAGCCCACATCGGAACTCATACTTGAATATTTTCACCAATCCAACTACCGGATCAAACTAAGTGGTTTAAGATCCGTAATCAACCATGAACACACGTGATGCTTTAGCGATCGAGTCCGATACCCGACCACCGGTTCTCCATGTCCATAAAGATGAATCTGATGAAGAGATGAATGACATAAAGAAGACCTTGGCATTGATCACCAAGTCTATGTCTAAGAGAAACGCAAGAAAACCTATGTCTTCTAACAACCATCTGAGAAGAGGTGAACAGGGTGGTAGAGTTAACTACCAGAAACTTGAGGAGAAAGCTAAGTCTGAAGACAAGGGAAAGGAAGTAAAGAAAGATAATCCTTGGCTCAGAATGTCAAGTGATGATCAGGAAGGAGGTCCCGTATGTATGCTTATCCAAGATGAGGCACGGGACTTGACAAATGATGAAGGAAGAGAAGATCAACTATGTCTGATGGCTAACCATGATGAGGAGGAGCTGTACTCAGAAGAAGGAGGACGTGATTACGACGACCTTGACTCAAATCATTTAGAGTCACCTTCTGAGGTACTTCTTGACCCATACATTGAACTTGAAAATCAACTGAAAGATCTTGCTCTTAAAGTGTCTGAATATGACAAGAAAATCAAAAAGGCAAATAATTTAACTGCTATAGCAGAATCCAAATTAGCTAGTGAGCATGCCTTAGTTGTGAAATTCTCCATTGAACTAGCTCATTCCAAAGAAAAGGTAACCACTCTTACTCTTGCCAACAAAACCTTAGAAGATAAAGTTGCTAGTCTGAATGATAACATCTCAGACTTGCAAAAGAAACTTCATGAGGATGAGATTCTAAGTAGAGTAAGTGTTCAAAAGTATGAAGCCATTTTTGCCCAACGAACAAATCTCTTTGCAAAAATAAAAGATATGGAGGACAAGTTCCTAAAGAGAGGCCAAACCGATCAAACCATTCATATGAACCAACCCAAAGAGTTCAATTATTACAATCCAAAGGAAGGCATTGGATATAAAAGTCCATGCTATCTTAAGCGTGCCATATCCAAGACTCCTACCATGTATGACCTTCGGTACATGAGTCTTGGATACAAAATTGTTTTCATGAAAGAGTTTGATGATCCTGAACAGTTGAAGGAAATTGAGAAAAAGGAAAAAGCTAGAAAAAACAAACAATCATTTCCCTTCAACTATACATCTCTCAATGCCAGTTATGCAACGCGTGAGATTCCTTTGTCTAAGGATTACATGCCTAGCTATACTGAGGCTGAGATGAATCAGGAAGTTCCAATCCTTTCTAAAATTTTCAATGATAACAGAACTTTCTTTGAAAAGAGGATTGCTACACTTGAGGCTGAACTTGAGGATGAGAGGCGCATGAGCCTTAGGGAAAAGGACTTGTTCTTGAGTAAAATCAATGAACTTGAAACTGCCCTCAAATCCAAGAGTCCATCAAAAGATAAGCAATCCACATTTGGAACTCGTGATAACTCACGTCATCATCACCATACATTGAATGTTGATGCACCGGATTTTAGACCTTCAAGTACTTTTTCTCAAAACTCACAATCTATGGTACTTAGGTCTCCAATCTACACCACCATTTCATACATGGAAGACTTAACATATACGGCACCTAAATCAACGGTACAAATTTCTGAAATTGTATCGGATGATTGTAGCAATAGGGTTGGTGAGAATGGTAGATCATCAGGCTTGTCCAAACCAGGAAACGTGGATCCTCCTAAACTAACCCGGAAAGACAAAGGGAAAGACAAAGTGATTACCCTTGAGTCTGAAGTTGCGAGTTCATCTCGTTCAAATGTGAATGTTCCTAAGAAAAGCAAACGTTTTCGAAAACCAAAGAATACTTTCAATCCAAAGGAACAATCACACAACTTCCATCCGAGGAAAAATGTTTCTCATACTCATACTCATACTCATAATGTCAAAGGCTCTAATCATGCTTCTCCAAACATGACAAATAACCATATGAGACAGGGTAGGCATAGAGAAAAGGAGAATGGATCAAAAGAAGGCGGTCGTCCAAAGCCATTTGCACATAAGCCTAGATTTGCAAAAAACAGATTTTCCAAAGATGAATTTCATAGAGCTCATAATCATATACCATATACTGCATTTAACTTTCATGTTTGTGAACATGTTACTTATGGGTATCGTAGTGACTTTTGTTGTCAAAATTGTTTTCACTTTGGTTATTGTGCAAATGCCTTTGTGAATGAGTGTTATGCTCCTAATTACTTTGGATTCTATAATCACCATAACCACTTTCTCATGCCAAGAAAAGAAAATCCAAGCCCAAGAAAAAGACTCCTAAAAAGAGCAAAGAAGAACCCAAACCTGTTGGTACTAATCCGAAAGGACCCATTCCCAAATGGGTACCTAAAAATGTTTGCACTTGATTTTGCAGGCCGGTCATTTGTGATTCATAGACTCAGATCATTCCAAACACATGACCGAGCGAAGGGAACTTCTAACTAATATTGTGGGATCATTCTTGTATATCTTGTTTTTTACTAACTTTTTGATTTGAGGGGGAACGGAGACATAATCGTTACTGTCCCGAGGGGGAACAAATAAGTATTCTATCCCCTTCATACATGTGTCTTTGTTCACGTGCCTTTGTTACTAACCATTTGGTATAAGTGTGCATCTGTCAAGGGGGAACATTCTTTTGTATTCATGTTCCAAGGGGGAACGTTGTCTGCCTCTGCATGTTCCGAGGGGAACACTGACAGGTATACCCGACACTTAGTTACCAAGGTAAGTCTTTTATATTCTATGTTATATATACATATCTATCTCAAAAAAAAAATATTTCGCCCTTCCGGACCTCCGGCCATCGGTCTTGTCGTTTCATTACTGATCTTCGGAGGACCAGGTAAGTCTTCTATTTTATTTTGTTTTGAATTAAAAAAAAACGAAAAAAAAATTAAAAAAAAACGAAAAAAAAAAATCTTTTTGTTAATTAAAAAAAAACAGTTTTTTTTAAAAAAAAATCCTAAGATTCGTGTTTTCGATGGTCATTCGTTGAAAACCTCGTATCGTTCGGAGTTGAGATTTTAACTTAGTGGCATTTTGTCAAATTTGCTTGTGTTTTTCGGGTTGAAATGATTTCTGGGTTCTTAAGAAAACAAGTGTTGGAATTTGGGGTTAGGTCTCGGAGTTTTATACTTAGTTTTTTTTTTTGTAACCCCAAACCAAGTTCCAAAGAATTTATCCTTCGGAGTTTCTTTTACTTAGTTTTTTTTGTGTGTGTTTTTTTTAAGAACTCCGGAACTTCATTAAGTGCCGGAGTCTCTCCCTTAGTTTTTTTTGTGTGTTTTTTAAGAACTCCGGAACTTTTTTAAGTGCCGGAGTCTCTCCCTTAGTTTTTTTTGTGTGCTTTTTAAGAACTCCGGAACTTTTTTAAGTGCCGGAGTCTCTCCCTTAGTTTTTTTTTGTGCTTTTTAAGAACTCCGGAACTTCATTAAGTGCCGGAGTCTCTCCCTTAGTTTTTTTTTGTGTGTTTTTTAAGAACTCCGGAACATTTTTAAGTGCCGGAGTCGCTCCCTTAGTTTTTTTTGTGTACTTTTTAAGAACTCCGACACTTCATTAAGTGCCGGAGTCTCTCCCTTAGTTTTTTTTTTGTGTTTTTTAAGAACTCCGGAACTTCAATAAGTGCCGGAGTCTTTCCCTTAGTTTTTTTTACTTAGTTTTTTTTTTCTCCAAACCTTAGTTTTTTCTATACTTAGTTTTTTTTTTCCTCAAACATTAGTTTTTTATACTTAGTTTTTTTTTTCAAAACCTTTGTTTTCTATACTTAGTTTTTTTCTTCCCAAACCTTTTTTTTATACTTAGTTTTTTTTTCCCCAAACCTTAGTTTTCTATACTTGTTTTTTTTTCTTTCCGAACCTTAGTTTTTCTATACTTAGTTTTTTTTCCCAAATTTTTTTTATACTTAGTTTTTTTTCCTCCAAACCTTAGAAAACTTTTTTTTATACTTAGGTTTTTTTTGTTTTCCAAACCTTAGTTTTCTATATTTAGTTTTTTTTCTCCAAACCTTGGTTTTCTATACTTAGTTTTTTTTTCTCCAAACCTTAGTTTTCTATAATTAGTTTTTTTTATCCCAAACCTTAGTTTTTTTATATACTTAGTTTTTTTTTATCCTAAACCTTAGTTTTTTAAATCTTGAACCATTGCACCATAATGGTTTCGGGATTGCTTTTTGTTGTTTAAGCTGCAAATCCCGGACCGCAGATCTCAAACTTGAATGTGTCGTGGTTTCTTGACTATGTGTTTAATTTTCTTAAGTGTGCTTCAGCGTTGTGTTTTATCTGAATTGCATGAGTGGTGGGTGAACTTAGGCTTTTGCGAGTGTGTATGCATTGGAATTGATTTGTGTGTATGCATTGAAATTAATTGATCTAGCATCATCATATGCTCGGTTGGTAAGATCTATTGGGTTTCATATTCTCCAGACTTGAAAATAATTTACACTCAATGTGTTGTGCTATTCTTTACCAAATCTAATGATTTAGTACACAATAACACATCTCAATGTTGTGTGTCTTATTTCTCATGTTATCTCCCTTATGCCGGTACCTCAATACTAACATCCTATCTTTCAGGTACAATGGCAAACCCGAATTTCTCAAATCCTCATTATTCTGATGATGGTCACACCACCACTTGCTCCCAATCACAACGGGAGGACATAGCAGACGGAAAAAAAATCAAATCCAAAAATATATATACATATATATATTAAAAAAATAAAAAAAATACAAAAAAATGGAAATTCAGTATTTGGGTTCGGAATAAGATTCAGACTGGTATCCAAGCCTTTCTTAATGGCATCCAGGCTCTGTCTGAAGGCATCAACACCTTTCTTTGGCATCCAACACTTTTCTTTGATATCGACACTTATCATGGATACCATCACCACACCTCTTTTGGATACCAGCACTTTATATGCCATACCCAAATCATCCCTATGCCTTACCCATCATTCCATATGCCATTCCCCAAACTCCATATGCCTTATCCCAAACTCCTTATAGCAATCCCCAAAGATTCATGATATACCGATGGCGATGCCACTTGCATTACTTGATGTTATCGATCATCATTCACCATTGTGAGAGCATATTTAGGTTTATCACCTCTACCAGCATCTCCAGAGCCGGAGACTGGCACCCCGGAGGTATCCTCTAGGAGAGTGAGTGAGGGTCTCGAGCGTGGTCATTCATCTGGGGTGATGACCAAGGGTGTGAGGATGAGGAGTCGGGGGGATATGACGGGGGTAGCTTAGGCGGTGATGATGATCGCTTCGGAGCTAATACCTTACATGCTTATGACATTCGCCAAAGCCCTTCACTTTACCTTTTGGTGGACTATGATTCTGATGACTTCGGTGATGACCACCCATCTGAGGGTGGGACGACATAAGGTTTGAGGGAGACCTAACAGTCGAAGAAAGTGAGCAGAGCGAGGGAAGTAAAAGAAATGATGAGTGGGAGACAGGACCAAAGGTTTTAACCACTCCTTCCTTATCCATAGGTAGACGCCGGGCAGCCACATCTGCTACCCGTATACATGTGTTGAGTACGGGTATTGAAGTAGACACCTCCCACCCAGAGGTGCAACTGCACGCCCCACCTAACCACTCATCCATCTCTCAAAAGGTGGATGTTTCATTCCACGGGGATAAAGCACAACGGCTATCAACCCTCACTTGGAGGGTAATGATATTGAAACTGGAGGATCCCTGCACCCGATCCCCATACTGCCAGTCTATGTGACGCAGTCTCTGCTCCACCAATCACGATTCTTAGTGACGTGATCGGAACCCCGAGAGTGGTGTCCACGACGGGCATTTCACGAGGACCGCGGGAAGTCCTACCATGGTCACTATCACGCCAGCCATGAACGTAGGCCACACCGTTGATTCAGCGGTTGTGCAAACGGAACGTCTATGTGACACCGAGTTACTTACCCGGCATCCGTTGTCAGGGAAATTTTGGACAACGCCCTAAAGGTTGTCCGTGACGAGTTTGTACATCACCACCTCCGAGACCGACTGCACCCGACTACTCGATTGATGAGTTGAGGGATCTTCTTATGGCGAAATTGATCTCCCGTGGGAATCTCCACGAGGATAAAACCAATCTTCTGGGTTATCTGTGGCGGTCGGCTTACACATCACTTCCCGTGAACCATCCCGAGCCGGCTACCTCCTCTTCTCAAGAGGTAGTTTCATCTATCCAGCGGCTCGAAGGGAAGCTTGCCTTTTGACGACGGAGGTACGAGGTGACTTGAAAGTGGTCAAGGGTTCCATATCGGCTATGGGGTCACAACTTCGAGCCCTTGAGACTACTTGTTGTGCATCAGCCGAGCCACCAAAGCGTAGACACGACGACCGAGGTAAACCCGATCGCCAGTGAGGGGGAAATCCGACAGAAGGCTCGGCTCGAATTCCCAGTTCCGACAAGCACATCTTCCGGCGCCGCGTCCGACACTCATATCGGCTCCGCTGACCACGACTCATAGCCTGGTTGGAACTCGATGACTGACATTGGGATGGGTCGAGAGATTGTGATTTATGTTAGCTCAAAACCGGATTACATTTCTTTGATTCCTATCGCATGCGTTCCCGTTACTGATGATGAGCTCAAGAAGATTATCAACCTTGATGATATCTCCTCAGACGACGACGATGAGTACTCGCAGTTGCCAGTCTCCGAGCTGACCTGTGTTAAATTGGAGGATGTTTCTTCAGATGACTATGAGTCTGGCATGGAGAGCAACAATTCCGACTCTCCACTTCTTATGTCTCTGTATCAGTCTCCTCCGCCATCACCTCACAAATCACCTCTCCTATGCACGCCGTCTCCTACACCTTGGGAATCTCCAAGTGTGTTGACTCGATCACCTTCTCCAGTTCCAAACATCTTCCCGACATTGATCACTGTCCGATGTACAAGGTGTTAGACAAACTTGCCTTGGGTATTGTTTATCTGAGCAATGTTCCTTGTCAACTCAAGTCTTACTATGGCTTAAGGAAGATTGAGGGACGACCAGCCAAGAAGCGAGAAGAGAGATCGCCACCGCCACCGCCTCGGAGAAATAAAGGACCATCTAAGAAGAACAAGAAGACCAAAGCTTCAAAGAGAAAGTCATCGAGCAATCATCGTCGGAAGCGAAGAAATTGACACAAAGGGGGAAATTGTTAGATTTATTTGTTAGTTGTGTCAATTTGTAATTAATTCAAATTATGTTCCTTAAATGTAATTTTGTTATTTTGGCCCAAGTGTTTAGGCCCAATGCTTTCTAAGGCCTTTTGGCCCCTTTTAGTTTAGTATAAATAGGAGCTTAATTCTTCATTTGTACTTTCCACTTCCTTACAATCATTTGAGAGCTTATGAATCATTTGATGACTTTTACACTTAGTCTATTTTTCATCATGATCATTACCATTATTCCATCACTCTAGATCTTGTACTTAAAGTTTACCATAGAAAATCTAAGTGTTCATTGTGGTTGATTTGGAACCCACAGGTATATATGGTTGTATTCCGTAATCAGCGAATCCGCTCGAACCTCTTGAACCACCGGCACCCCTCGACCCACCTCACGACCGATCGACCGGCACCCCTCGAACCTCTTCCTCGTGAACCACGGGACGACTTGTTTGGATTCATGATGTGTAAAATTTGGTGTGTAATTTGGTGTGTAAAAGAGTATGGAGAAGAAAGTATATTAATTTGGTGTGTAAAATTGTGTTGAGAATGAGGTAATTTATATAAGGTAAAAAAGAAAAAAAAAAGTTAAAAAAAATAATAAAAGTTTTGACCGTTGGAGAGCCGTTGCCAAACGGCTTCCTGCACCCGATTCAGCTTCAGCCCGCCGGGCTCTCACCCTCGCGCACCGGTGCCCGTCCTACCCGCCGGACTCAACCCGCGGATACCCGATGACCGCTGCACATAGTCTAAGAGATTAAAAATAAACTACATATCTAATTAAAAGTAAATGTGACTTATAAATTAAAAAAAATTAAATTAAGGCGAGATTTAAGAAGAAGTGGATCTACCAATGAATGGTTAATGCTACTTGTTTAGAAATAAATACAATACTTTTAACTTCAATTACTTATTTATTATAAACTAGATTATATATCTTCGTACAAAGTTTTTTAAATCTAAAATTATAGTGGTATAATTTATTAAAAAACAATAAACGTTTTTTAGTTAATCCATTATTTTGTATTTAATGTGATGACGACGAAAAATGAAAACGTAAGAAAATGTTAAATATATTACTTCTTATATATTCTTAATATTTAATAATAAGGTTAAATAAAAAAAATATTCAATATTGGGCTTATTTCGAAGATATTGATGCGGCGATTATAGTGATATATATCGTAAAAAAAGAAACGTAATTTTAATGCATTTTATTTGATAATATATGATTATTTATGTTATATGATAAATGTGTAAAATCAAAAATCAAAAATTAAGAGATTAAAATTAAATAAATAACTAATTATATGAGTATTATATAAAAAATAGAAGATTAAAATTAAAATAAATAACTAAATAGTAAGGGATAAATAAGAGGATACATGTATCAGAAAAGCCTAAATGAACCAAAAGTGTAAAATGCGTCCAGATACATGTTTAAAACGGGAAAATTCTAAAACCTATTTACCAGACGATGACACGTGACAACCCAATTACTCTTTTATTATATATAAAATAAATATAGACAGGGTCGTTTATTTACTGATGTATGTCACTTTTTTGTAATCAATACTGATCGAATTATTGATCTTGTTTTATGATAACTAGTTTTGATCCCGTGTAATACACGGGATAATTTCAAGAAATTAAGTCATGCCAAAAACCTTATATTACAAATATGAATTGTTGTGCTATTGATCTTTTAACATCAATATTATTTTCTATCAAATACATTAATTATATTAAAAAAAAGTACAAACTTTATTTATTTTTAATTTAATTCAACTGAAATCAAATTATCAACAATGAAAATATAACAAAGACATTTTATAGATCAAACTATAAACTATCTTTGACTTTAAAATGACGTTAATATACTTTCACATATAAAGAGAAAGGTATACATACAAAAGTGTACTTGGATTGAAATATAATAATGGATACGTTTAACAATAATTTGTTATAAAAATATTAATTAACTATTATATTAAAACTCAATGATTATCTTCATTATATTTAAAATGAAATATTTATTTTTCTATTTGATGACATTTATCATTTAGTTACTCACAATACAAATATAAATTATTATATAATGTGGAGAAGAAAACTTAGTTATGCTTCTACTGATGTAGATCAAAAAAGTAAATCATGAGAAAATCAAACCATATGATTTAGTTTATCATAAGAAAACAATTACTCAAATTTTCTTACCATTCTTCAAATAATTGCAAAAACAAAAATAAAAAAAAAATTATGCATGAATGTTCTTCGAAAAAATGGTTGACGAACTTACCTAAGACGTTTGCAAAAAGAGTAATGAAGGAACTTGAAAAATTAAAATGGAAAAGGTAAGGTTTATACGGTTTTTGTTGAATCTGCTTAATATTTAAATATCAATTTAGAGAGAGAGATAGAGATATAGATGACATCATACCAATAGATAGAGATAAAGTTTGTTATATTTAATGCTTAGTATTTAAATATCAATTTAGGGAAAGAGATAGAGATATAAATGACTTCATACCAATATATAAAGATAAAGTTTGCTATATTTAATAGATAATTTTGGATTAATTTTTAATAATTTTAAATTTTGAATCAGTGCCATGTGTCAACATATGACACATGACACATATGCATATGATGTGGCAACGACTCACCAGAGCACGACACGTGTCAATGAGTTACTCAGAGCGCGACACGTGTCAAATCAGTTACTCTTTTATTATATAGATAGATATTTATAGCAACATAAAAAATTATAAGATGCTCGGATTTTTATGATAATCCAAGATTTTAGGTGGAGTTTGGACAACTCCAAGTGGTCAAGTGGTAGGTAGTTTATAGACTATATATAGTAAATTACGTCTTCAGTCCTTCGGTCGAATATCAATTTTTGTCTTTTATTTTGAATTTGTTATAATTTTGTTTCTAGTGGTTGTACTTGTTTCCTTTTTTATTCCTCTAATAACTATTATTAAATAAAAGATTTATGTTACAAACCATGTATCATAGTTTGTTAAATAACACTTTTCATTCTTTATAATTTCAAAATTACAAGATGTTCATCATGGTTTAATAAAACTTCAATTTTTGTCCCAACCTCTAATGATCGTTAAAAAACTTTCACTAAATATAGTATTTTTCATTCCTTCACCAACGTTTTGTCTTTTACGCAAGTAAAAATAACCAACAACGATATTATTTTTACTTCTTTATGACAGAGGTGGGTTCCAGTGAGAAAACAGGTTTTGTACAAAAGTACGTAGGGATCTCCACCCTTTAATCAACATAATTGAAGATTAACACTAATAAAACGCATGGAGATGTACCAGATCATTTGCCATGAGGGGCACAATTCATGGGTAGGGATGAGATTAAAAATGATAATGGTTCTAAATCCCTTTTTACGCTTCTCGTGTAACTCTTTTTCTCATATAATTCATCATCTTCTGTAGGTTTCAAATCAACACCAATAGATGAACACAATCAAGATATATTGTTCCCAAATGATTTGAAAGTGTAAAGTACAAATGAAGTTGAAGACATTTATTTTATACTACTACTAATGGACTAGGCTTTTAAGAAATGATGGGCCCTAAACAATGGGCCTCAATCACAAATTACAAATAAAGAAACTAACTTCTAAAATATTACAAATTGACACAACTAACAAAATATCTAACAGATATCTTTCTCGTTTGGACCCATATATATATATATATATATATATAGAGAGAGAGAGAGAGAGAGGAAAATTCAAATGTGAACCACTTTTTCACTATAAACATGAGGACGAATCTCAACCACTCATCTAGTCAATAAAGGCTGCTTTGACCGATCCTCACTTTTTAATACACTCTACCCTCCCATGAATCGCGTCAATCCTCCGTGATCGTGTCCATCGTAACTGAAGATGTGAGAAAACGTGAGGGTGATTCTCAGCCACACATTTTCGGTTATGGTGGACGCGATCACGGAGGATTGACGCGATTCATGCAGGGTAGAGATGATTAAAGAAGGGTGATCTGGTCAAAGCCGACTTTATTGACCGGATAGATATTTGAGAATCGTCCTCGCGTTACCTTAGAAAGTTCCTTTCTATCTACACACACACACACACATATACAGACAGAGAGAGAGAAAAGTTTAAATGTGTACTCGATTTTGGTTGTGAACATGAGGACGAATCTCAACCACTCATCCGGTCAATAAAGGCGGCTTTGACCGGTCCCTCCCTATAATAATCTCTACCCTCCTATGAATCGTGTCAATCCTCAATGATCGCGTCTACCGTAACCGAAGATGTGTGGTTTAGATTCGTCCTCACATTCACAACCAAAATTGAGTTAACATTTAAACCTGACCCTATATATATATTACTAAAATACCCATTATCTAATAAATTTTTTACAATAGTTAGAGAGAAGGGTTAAGTTCAGGTGTCTCTACTCTCTACAAGCATGATGGCTATATTGTGATATTAAAATTGCAGAGACAAAAATTGTTATTTTGACAAATCATATGGACCAAATTTGTGAATTAGAGTTTTTTCTTTTTTTGAACAGTCGGGTTTATAAAAGAGACCGAAACTAGCAAGAAGCTAGCCCAAACAAAAAAGAGATCATCTCGGATTACAAGACCACTCGTTCCAATTCAACGTACTCCCATGACTACTTCTATTACAAACCCACGAGTACACGATAGACTGGACGTCATTCGCAGCACGAAGGGAATTGGAACAAAGCATTGTGATGGTCCCTGTGAATTAGAGTTAAATAATAACTGGAGTTAAATAATAAATGTGAATTAGAGTTAAATGTGAATTACGACAAAAGTTAGTTAGTTCCAAATGTGAATTAGAGTTAAATAATAAATGGAGTCATATGGACCAAAAATGTAATTTACCTTGGTTTACATATAGTGTGATGTTGAGAAACCACCATATTATCATAAGAAACCAATTTTTCTGAAAAGAACCCATTTTACCCATCGTTCATGGAGAAGCTCGAAGTGTGTCTTGAAAAAGGAGATGAGTTGTGTCATAGATCGAGACACATCCCAATAATGAGTTCTCAGCTTATAGAAGAGGTGAACAAAATCTATAAACAATATCAATCGTTAAACGTATTAATTCGTCATACGTATCCACCGTTGACCTACGCGTCGCTTCTTGGACTTGAAGACATGGTTTGGGGTTTTATAGAATGTGCGAAACAAACCAATACGAATCTTCACACCAAAGAAACCGGGGAACTTCAAAAGTTCTTGTGGCTTCGTGATTCCGGGAACCGGAAAACAGCCTTCGATATCGCGATCGAAGAAGAGCATGTTGGCATTGCAAAGCTATTGTTGGCAAATGCGTCTATGGAGTGTTTACTATTAGAGAGGAATTGTGTGGGAAAGCTTCCGGTTTCCATGTTACACGGCTCCCAACACGACGCGTTCATTCTTTCAGTTTTGGAGGCAGCAACAAGAGGAGAGGTAGACGATCCGAAAGCATCAATATTAATATCGATTGATGATCAACAACAAGGTTAGCTTAAATTTCACATTTTAGTTACTGATGTATTCATTCATTAAATCAAACCATATTCTATAAAAAAAAATGTTGAAAAGCAAGATAATTTTTTTAAGCACAAATACAACCACTCCCAGCAAACACATGGGATAAAAACAAGAAAAAAGCCTAGCTCCACTATATATGCTAAACAGAGAAAACAGCAGAAACACACACACCCATTAACCAACAGAACACACAGAAAGCATGTTCACGAGACGTGAACAACACCGGTCGTAGACTGCTTCCGGCCCTCTAATGGCCAGATCGCGATACACCGATGGCATGGGTACCCGATTTAGATGCGCTGCTTCGATCGAAAAAATCCACGGTTACCCTTAGTTAAATATCCCCCAGCCGATTTACCGTCAGACACGAATACGTGGCAGAAGAACTCCCTGTACCTTTCTCTGCCAATTATCGGAGTTGAGTGATGCAGAAATGAAAGAAAGTGGGTTTTTATTTGCTAAAATGTTCCAACGGCCGGGCTTTACTATATCATTCTATAAAATAGAAAAATATGGAGAAATCTTATGAGAATAGAGAAACATAAGTTTAGTATTTTTCATCAATAACATAATTTATTGTTTAAAATATTTTTTAAAATAATAAATTTAGTGTATAATTTAATAATATAAATGATAATTTGTTGTTTAAAAGTTGTTAAAGATGAAATTTTTTCATATTTTGTTGGTTCTTGTGAGGAAAAAGAAATATTGTTTTAATATGATCTTGTTGATTTTCATGTTATTTTAAATATATATTGTTCTTGTTTGATTTTCATTCTCTCTCTCCCCCCCCCTCTCTCTCTCTCTCTCTCTCTCTCTTATATATATATATATATATATATATTGTATAGAGGAAAGTTCAAATGTGAACCACTTTTTGGTTGTGAACGTGAGGACAGCCGAGAGCGCGACACGTGGCGACTTTGAGTATGGTCCCCCCTTTAATTCAGTGCCCTCCCATGAATCGCGCCTAGTCACCCGCCGTGGACCTACGTGGTGCCTAGTCATCGGCCACATGTCGTGCGCTCGGCTGTCCACATATTCACAACCAAAAAGTGGTTCACATTTGAACCCACCCTATATATATGCATATATGTCTCTAATAACTAATATTGTTACGTTTTGTGTATTTGTCCTATGGTCAACGAAAGTTATTAGGATTTCAGTCATGGTTTTCCAAGAATTTATCATTTATCATCCGATTCAAATTGTAGTATGGTAGTTTAATTTTGCCTTACGTATGCTACACCTTCACAGAATCAAAGGTCTACACTGAGTGTAAAATGGACTCGCATTCGTACCCAGTGTCACTAGTAAATGGAACGCGGAAGTCTTTGGACGAGCTTAGTCAAGGAAAACTTGAATTGACTCCAAACAAGAACACTATTCTTCACCTTGTTTCCAAACTCGGAGACGTGGAATATGTTAAGGATATTCTTAAAGAACACCCTTCTTTAATGTACAATCATAATTCTAAAGGGGAGACTCCAACATATGTTGCCGCAATGGAGGGACATGTTGATATTCTTGAAATAATGTTTAATCGTTTAAAAAGAAAAGATGATATGGAATTGCTCTTGACGAGGAAGACAGACAAACAGACAGGGTTGCATATTGCCATAAAAAATCATCATATTGGAGTAGTTTTTTGGTTGATGAAGAAAATGCCCCAATGTGCAAATCATGTCAATGATTTCGAAGAAAGCCCGCTTTATCTTGCTGCGGAAAGAGGATATCATGTCATTTTGAAGCTAATGACGGGGATGTGTAATGAACGAGCTTTCAAGGGGCCAAATGGTTTTACAACATTACATGCAGCAACCATTTCAGGATCACAAGGTAATTCTGAAACATAAAGTTTTATGTAAATGATGATATCTTGCATGTGTGAAATATGTTATGTTTGGGAGGAGAATTCAACCTAGCTTAGCTCTAGAAACACCAAGCGTAGCTAAAATAAGCTCTTAAAAAACATCTTGAATATAAAATGACAAATAGTGTTAATTAAAATCTCTTTTCCAATATATTTCCGACTCTCTCTCTCTCTCTCTCTACATATAGAGAAAGGTTGAAATGAGAAGTGCTAAAAAAATGAGAAGTAAAGAAGTAATCTTCACCACTCATCCGGTCAATAAAGGTGGCTTTGACTGGTTACGGTGGACGCGATCACGGAGGATTGACGCGATTCATGGAGGGTGGAGATGATTAAAGGAGGGTGACCGGTAAAAGCCGTCTTTATTGACCGGATGGGTGATAAAGATCTCTTATCTACTTCTTATTTTTTTGCACTTCTCATTTGAACCTAATACTACAGAGAACACTAATTAAATACTGTTTATGAAGTTATATCGTTGATGGCGAGGATGCGTACTACGTATCTTCATTGCTCATCTGAACAAATAAATCCTATATGTGTTAACCGTATGACCGAAACTTGTCTTGTTCATGGTGTTTTGGTTCTCAATTAATCTCATTGTGTTAAGTTCTATCATTGAATACTCATGTAGTTTTAGAATAGTTCTAACTCTTAATTAATAACTATTAATTCTTCTACATCCTACCCTTACTTGCAACCACCAAAAATCCCATCACCAAATTATTGATTTATCTTTTTGTTATGATGTTTTCTACTTGTTAGTGTCCCACATCGGCTAGACTTGGACCAAATCTTCACTATATATGTTGGAACCCCCCTTCTCTCCTTAAGGGCTCTTTTGGAGATTAATCCTGGGGTTCCACATATTCTCACATGGTATCAGAGCCAAGGTCTACCACTCTAGGGACTGACACGTCGGCACTCTCCTAAGCCGGCACTCTCCTCGCCGCTCCGCCCTTCTCAGCCCTCCATCTAGCCTCGTTGGAGGGGGCGTGTTAGAGTCCCACATGGCTCTTTTGGAGATTAATCATGGGGTTCCACATATTCTCACATGGTATCAGAGCCAAGGTCTACCACTCTAGGGACTGACACGTCGGCACTCTCCTAAGCCGGCACTCTCCTCGCCGCTCCGCCCTTCTCAGCCCTCCATCTAGCCTCGTTGGAGGGGGCGTGTTAGTGTCCCACATCGGCTAGACTTGGACCAAATCTTCACTATATATGTTGGAACCCCCCTTCTCTCCTTAAGGGCTCTTTTGGAGATTAATCCTGGGGTTCCACATATTCTCACACCACTAATTCCTTAAAATGTAATATGTGTATTTTGGATTTTGGTCTCAGAGTGCATTGAGCATTTACTATCTGTCAAGAGTGATCTACTTTATGATCAAGATAAGCATGGTTGGACACCATTGCATTTTGCTGTTTTCCACAACAATTACCTAGCAACATCTGCACTACTAGATGCTGACAACACTGTTGGATATCAAACAATTACATTAGATGGCGTAGATACGTGTGCAATACATATTGCAGCTAGCAAAGGTTATCGTGAGATAGTGGATGTTCTTATGTCTGAATGTCGTGGAAGCACAGAGATTACCGATAGTAAAGGGCGAAACATCCTTCACGTGGCCATCGATAACAAGCAAATTGAAGTAATCGAATTCATCTTTAGAAATGAATCACTTACTACAATGCTTATGAACGAAAGAGATGGCAATGGGAATACTCCCGTTCATTTGCTGATGGCTTCCGACCTTGAGATGAGTGAATTGGTAATGGACTCGAGAGTCGACATTAACGTGCTCAACAATGAAAAACTTTCACCTTTGGACATGGCATCTTCAGATGAAAAAAGAAAAGCATTGCTAAAGGTACACATTTTAATTTAGATTATAAATGTTAATCAATTTTATCAAATAATCAAATTCAGTCCATGGAAATCATAATCCTCATTTATCAAAGGATTTAAACGTTTGTTGGTCCTTTCACAAACCTACATTACGTCAGTAGGTATCAGAGTAGGATTCGCTAGTCTTTTTCACTAACCATGGTAGATCAACAGTCCACTATCAAAGCAGATTTAGCCGAGTTGAACATGACCTTTACCGCAACACTCTTTAAACTGACGACGGCTATTAACAAGTTCCAATCCAACATCGTACAAATCAATTTACCCTCGAAATAGATTTAGCAACTCCTTTTGTAATGATAAATCGAACTAGTATTCAATTTCTTTTTCGATGTTTAACGAGAGCTTACAAATTATGCAGGGAATAACAAGGGGTAGAAACAAACCTGACAAAATATTTGCCATATCTTTTGAACCAGAAGACATTGATGCAAATAGAAAAGAATTGAAAATAGCACTTACGGTTGTTGAAAACATTCTTATAGTGGTCACTCTCATAGCAACCGCAACATTTGCAGCTGGTTTTACGGTGCCAGGTGGTTTTAAGAGCGACGAGGGCTCCGAACAAGGCACACCCTTTCTACTAAAAAAACCCGCTTTCATTGTTTTCGTCATAAGCAATACTATAGCGTTCTCTTGTTCTTGCTCCGTTTTATTTGGACACATGCTCCTAGTATTGAAGCATGCTGGAAACAATGAACCCAAAGAGGAAGAACTCAACCAAATCAATGCAAGAACCATGGTTATGTATTGTCTCACAGCATTTGCCATGTTGACAATGGGAATTGCGTTTGTTACAGGCTTATATGTTGTGCTAACGCCGTCCCTTGGTTTGGCTATTTTCTCATGCGTCATGAGCATCTTTATTATCGTTGTCCCGTTGGTGTTTCCCACGAAGACTAGGATTTTACTATCACTGTTATTGACATAATATTGTAGAACACACAATCAATGTTTTGTGTCGCCTTTATTGCATGTTGTTGTATTGTACCTTGATTTCTTTTCTTTATTGAGCAGAATAGACAAGCCATCTGTTCTAATTATAACCGATTGACCCAATAGGGACCAAGGGTTGTTTACTAAATTTTCAATTAAGGTGCTGTCCGGTTCATTTTCTGTTAATACCTGTATCGATACAACTATCTGTCTGGATATACTTAGCTGTGTGTTAACACATAAGTTGTTGTTCGGTTGTTGTACTGAATAAATAGTCTGAATAATATAAATGACCATTTTACCCCTTCTAAATTTTTTTAGCTTTTTAACAAAAAAAATTAATTTCTTGTTCTTCATCCCAAATTCCCAATCAAGATCAAAACAATGAACAAAACCCATGAACATCAAAATTAAGATTGCAATTTTCTTCCATATGATTTAGATATTACAATTTCATCCTTATGATTTGTATTTAATCGTTACTTTCATTCTTATGTATTACAATTTATTGTTGTTTTGATCCTTATAGTTTACAATTCTTTACTATTTTTGTCTCTTATACTTAAAGGTAGGAATTAGTCCAAAAACAAAAAAAGAGCAACAAATTGCAAACCACATAGACGAAAATGACAATTTCTAAACCATATGAACGAAAATGTTCATCATAACACGCATCACAAAAGTTGGCAAGATATCATGGCAAACTGGGTATAGAAGGAATAGGAATTACTTTTTAGGTTAAGTGGTTAACCAACAAATAGTCACCAACCGGATACACATTAAAATAAGAAGTACCAGATCAATTTTCTTATAAAACACAATTCATAAGAGGACATGTGATTAAAAGTGATTAACAACTTAGATCTACTTCTCATGCTACCTTAACTTCTTACACGATACTTGGCCTAAAAGGAATTCATTTTTACTCAATTCTCAATTTGAATAAAAGAAAGAAAAAAAAAACACTATTAAGATTACAAGCCTTTAACAAGCCTTTTTCCTTGCTGTTAGTTTCAGGGTACATGGAATTAATTGAGATTACAAGCTAACCTTCACACTCATGTTTAACCAAAATAAAAATAAAAATACAACACATACCCTAATGAAAAGAATTCTGAAAAAGAGTTCAAGAGGACACAATGAACTCAAAATGGATTGAGTCCTAAACATGGAAGGACTGGTTAAGGCACCACGGACCGGTTAATCGGTTTGCCCATCTCTAGACATCACATTAACTTTTATGATGATCATATATCGGCAGACAGTAGGCCATGATGAACATAGGAGCCATAAGTCAGATTTCATGCATCAGGAATTATGTAATTCTCTATTGAGAGCATCGTATATCGTTTCTAGTGATACCCCTTCAACTATAAGAACTTTGTCCCTTGATTTCGACCCAGCACCCAACGAAACCTGTCGTTTTTTGACCCCGATAACCTGTACATGGGAACAAAAACAAGAAACATGAGCATCGAGGGATGAGAAACTAAAATTCTATCGAGATTTAGCATATCAACAAGTAAACGTCCCCTCGTTACACGAAATATATATATTTAAAATCAGAAGAAAGCAGCATTCACATGTGCATAATAATGCAAGGCCAGATATTATGAGAAGCAAAACAGGGGCCAGAAAACTGGTTGATGGCCAGAAACAAAGAACAGTGGAAACAAAACGCCAAAATTTGCACATCATCGTCTTTGATGATAACAAGATTTAAGATCGAACTGCCAACTCCCGTCCACCAAGGGCTGGGCTGCATAATCCCAACTCCTAAGAATCCTTGAGTCATTTGTTCATGCTAATGAGGACAGAGGTACACCCTGACATTGACCGCTTTGAGCTCTTCCCACCCAGTTATCGCTAATCAGTCTAAGCTTATTCCCCTCCTACAGCTTCCCATATGTTATTAACACCCACCTCCTTGCTTATCTCCCTGAATAGAAACTTCCTAGCAAAAAGATTCCTAAATTGACCACACACTCCCAATTACCCAAATTACCCTCTACATGATAAACTTTTGCAGTTCCTACTTGATTACTAACTTATCATATGAATTCCCCAAGGAATACCCTAGAACAAGATAGCATTCTCCATAATGTACTAAGCCTCCCTTGCATCTTGTAAAAGCCTCATGATACATGTTAAAAGCCATAACTAGATTTGCACATGAACCGGTCCAAGAAAAGCTTGATCCAGTAAAAGCTTGGTCAACAAGACCGAAAAATCCCGAACCCGTATGACGTGGCAAGATAAGGACGAAACGCGGAAAGGCGGCCTGGCCAAGTACGATAAAAGTCTGGTATTGGTCTTGTTTGATGCAAAGAAAGTATGGTCTAAGCTTTTGGTCTTGTGTTCTTGGCTTTTTAAAAAGGGAAAGAAAAAAAAAGACAATGGATTTAAATAAGGAAAAAAACTAAGAAACCAAGGCGGTCTTCATTCAGTCCAGCTGTTATTCATCTGAAAAAAGACGGTTCTTTATTGCCAGTAAGACCATAAGAAGCTAGGGAAGTCCATTGCTTAGTTAGTCAAGCTCAACTATTATGTATCCAAATTTCTTACACATCAAATTTGCAATCATGAACTTCAACCATTCATGATTATGAAGTCCTTTTGTTCCAAAACAGGTATTTTAAGTTTAATTTAGCAATCCATAAATACGCGCATCAAAAATATGAAAAAGAAATTGGGGCACCGAAGTCTCTAGAGGTTCATGAGCACATCTAAAACAAAAGATCAACCAGAAACAAGAACCCCATCAGAATTATAACAATCTAAGATATTATTCTTTTCTAATTTGAATCACCAAAACAATAATTGGAAGTTCACAAGTAAACTGTAACATACAATCGAGCTTATAAATTTTTAGGATGGTTAAAAGCTCATTCGTCAATAGTGGTGAAACAACGTTAGCTGCAGCAATTTCTACGCTCTTCAAATTCAACAAGTTCATGGATTTGCGTACACATTTTACACCAAACACATACACAAGATATAACATTTCTGCAATAACTTAACCTCCATAGTTATGGCAAAGGACTGACCGAGCTTATGTAATCAAGGAGTGCAGCATTAGCTTCACCATCTTTAGCTGGTGCATCAATTTGTACTCCTAAAGCATCATCGTCCAAATCTATATTTGCAATATACTTAATTAGGAGACCTTGGAAGAAAAACATCAGTAGCAGAGAAAAAGAGCAAATTAAGAAAGACCTGTGATGGTGGCAACTTTTGAACCAGGCTTGGCATGAATGGTGACAGCAACTGAAGACGGAGGAATGAAGCGCATACATGCCGGAAACTTGGTAGCATCAGGTGCCGAAGATGTTAACTCCGATGACTTGGCTTTCGCTTTGCCCTTTTTTGCAGGGGCCATTCTGGTTCTGAAATCCGAAAGACCCAATAGCGTTCACCTATCATTTTAGACTAACACATTATTCATCACATGGTTTCTATTTGGCAGGAAAGTTTAAAGCATCTACTTCATATTCAATAAAAAAAATTCTTAAATATAGACGATACACAAAAAAGAAGTCCATGCTCTCAGTTTTCATTGTTTAGAAAAGGGTTATGTTCACTAGAGTGTATCCAACTTGTCACCAAAAGTTATTGTATGTACCGCACTTGAAAAATTCCCTTTTGACGTATCAAACTTTTAAAAAAAAGTAATATTGTATGTATTGTGTTACGTGCTAAGCAGGTAACCTGTAAATTTTATAATTTTGATTTTTAAACATGCCACGTCACTGGTTAATACCAGATATGAACAAGAATATGGTGATGATGATGATGTTTGAATGTTTATCTTCTCCAACATACCATCAAGAACAAAAATCATACATACTTGAATTTAACGTATTAAACTCTAAAACACAAATAATCAAGAACCTAATAAACTCTAAAACACAAATAATTTTAACATGGTGATGATGATGAACAAGAACATGAAGATGAAGATGAAATCCAAAAATTCAAAAGCCCATCTGATTATGAAGATGAAACTCAGAATCAAGAAGCTAAAATTGTATATACCAAGAACCCTATGAACCAAACCCTAACAGAGGTAAAACCCAGAATCGAAAACCTTAAATCGAAACATACCAGATCGATTGAGATATGGTGAAAACCCAAATCGATGGTGGCGATGGTGAATAGATCGATTGGAGTTCACATCGACGATGGTGATGGTGGCAACCGTAAGTATTCTGCAACTAGTTAGGGCTCAATTAGGTTGAAGATTCGTTCCATCTTGCTCGCTCAATTAGGGATCAGAAGGGTTTATGGCGTTGGTGGTGACGACGGCTGTGGAGACGGAGACGGCGGTGGAAACGGAGGAGGTAGAGATGCCGGCGGTGATGGTGGCGTTTGTGGTCGCGGCAGCCGGCGGTCATGATGGCGTTGGTGGTAGCGGCGGGTTTGGAAAGGGTTTGGCATATTTGGATTTTCTTTTTCTTTTTTAATTTTCTTGTAATTTAATTTAATTTACTATTATTTTAAAGGGTTAATTTCATATATACCCTTATTAAAACTTAAAATATCATATTTGCCCAAGCTAATCTAGAAACATCACATATGCCCTTCCTAACCTATAAAAATATCACAGTTTAATCTATAAAAATAAATTTTGTTTGTTTTTCAAACAACCATTTTTGCCAATTTTTAATCATTTTAAGTTAGATTAAGTTATCAAAAATAACTTCTTTAACCAAATAGCTTATCTAGTTAACACCAAAACCCAAAGTTTTTGTAGTTATTGAAGAGGAAAAAACCCAATGATTTTCGAGCTATGATGATCGGCGGTGGACAGAGGCGATTTCAAGCTAGTATGTTTAAAAAGGTTTCGAGAAGGTGAAGTGCACAATGCTGAGGTTGGAACAGAAGACGTCCTTCATGAACAGAAGACGTCCATTGAAGGATTGGTCTTCTGTCAAATTGATCGAACCAAAAGTTTGTGGTTTTTTCTTTGATAATAAATTTTGTTTGTTTTTCAAAAAAAATTACAGCAAAGCTAATCTCCAATTCTTGTAGAGTATCTCATTTGGTTCGATCTGATTGGACAAAAATAGCCTTTTCATTTTTGTGGTCTAACCTGCAGGGTGGTAACTGGTAAGCAACTAAGCATGGTGGTGGACGAGATTTACCACGTAGTTGTAGCAGACCTCTTCATTTGAAGTTCCTCACATCCTTTAAATTAATTAATTAATTTATTAATTGTTTTCAACTCTTTTAATTAACTAATCAATTGTTTTCAACTTTTTTTTTGTTTACATGATTACTATACAAACCAGGGGCGACCCTGGGGGTGTGCCGGCGGTACCGCCGCACGGGGCCTCCGGCTGCGGAGGGCCTCCGGTTTTTTCAAGCATTATATATGTATATACATATATATTACAAGATGCATTAAGAGACAAATTTTTCTATAGCCTAATGGTAACTGCGTTTAGGCTCTACTGGAGAGATTAGTGTTCGAATCTTGGGAGCTACATTTTTATTGCTTTTTATGATTTTAAAGTGTGTTTTCACTTTTCAGCATTACACACCTCTGGTGATTAATTCACTAATTCCTATTGATGCCTTTTTTTGTGTGTTTTCACTTTTCAGCATTACACACCTCCGACGATTAATTCACTGAACCCTATTGATGCCTTTTTTTGTCAATTAAAAAAAATATATTAAAACCTATTTTTAAATTTTGTTTTAATTTCCTTAAATAAAATAAGTATATCATGTTTTCAAATTTTATTTCTCTCCAAGTTTATTATTTTTGTTATTCTTTTATGATTGTCATCTCTATAACAAGTTCAATCTCTTATCAATTTTTTGATTTTTTTTCATGTTTTTAATCCTTAGAACTATGACAAGTATTTACACATTAAACATAACACATCCATTGCAATACTAATTTTTTTAAAAGAGTAAACCCTTATCCAGTTTCGTGTCTTGCATATAGAATTTTGTTGACCATCCATTACAGCTGAAAGAAGCTTTTCAATACTAAAACTTTTGAAATTTTATTTGCGATTAACTATGTCTCAAGAGAGATTAAATGTTTTGACTTTGATTTCAATTGAAAATGAGTTTCTCATAAATCTTGATTATGAATTTATCATACACGATTTCGCTTTCCAAAATGCTAGAAAATCCATGTTTAAAAAATAGTAACAATTAGTTGTTTGTTTTCATTTGAAAAATGTGCATGATAGTTCCAATTTGTTTTTGAAGAATGAAGGACCAATTATGTTCACTAATAAGGTATTAAACTATGCGTGTTATATATTATATTTGTTCTTATTATGTTATTATTTTCAATTTTGTTATTAATTAACTTTTTTATTTTATCCAACTGATCAATCATTTGAGATTTTTGAATATTAGTTTAGTGTTGCAAATGTTAGTTTTATTTTTATTTGGATATTGTTTATGAACAACTTATATTTCCACACTTTAAGGATTTTATTTTTAATTTTGTACTAAAATATTTCATACACAACACAACAAAAAATTATAGGGCCACATTTATGTCTTCGCACGGGGCCTTTAAAATGTCAGGGCCGGCCCTGATACAAACTGTTATCTTTTTTTCAATGGGACGAAAATCATTGAAGTCTTTTTCTCTTCAATAACTACAAAAATTTTAAGTTTTGGTGTTTACTAGATAAGCTATTTGGTTAAAAAAGTTATCTTTGATAATTTAATCTAATTTAAAATGATTAAAAATTGGCAAAATGGTTGTTTGGGTAAATATGATATTTTTATAGGTTAGGAAGGGCATATGTAATATTTATGGATTAAACTTAAAAGGGGTATAATAGTCATTTAACTATTTTTTATTATTAGATTTGATTTAAAATTGACAAAAAATGATATTTGGATAAATATGATATTTTGATAGCTTAGGAAGGGCATATATGATATTTCCATATTAGCTTGGGCAAATATGATATTTTAAGTTTTAATAAGGGTATATATGAAATTAACCCTATTTTAAAACACACAAAAAAACAACTTAGCGTCCAGTTAACATCCACGTCATTAAAACAATTTATTTTGTAATTAGTCGTTAGTTGGAATTCTTTTATTATTTGACGGTTTCGACACCCGTCACGACTCCAAAACCAATGTAAACTTTCGAATCGAGTCCAAAACCAATTTGAAAACCAAACAAACCGGTTTGTATTAGATTATTCGAGTTCGAGTCAAGTTGAATTTCAGTTTTTACGAATAGCATTCAAATACTAAACACCCCAATTTTAATAGATTTTAACCTAAAACTTTGGAAAAAAATCATGTTTTCAATAGTTTATAGAAATTATTTGATTATTTTTTTTTATTAAAGTTGTAATGATTTATAATCAACCAATAAAACAAAATGTCATAATAAAATAAATAAATAAAGTAAAAGTAACAAAATCTGAATATGTAATTTGAGAATAAAAAATATAAAGATTATCTACTGTAAGAATCAATCATGTATTTTAATCAAATATTTTTTTATGAGTTAACCACTTAATTTAACAAAGTAAGATGGAAGGATGAAAATGAAATGAAAATAAAACTATAGAGATGAAAAAAAACAGTTTTAAAAGTCAAGGAATAAAAGTGTTGTTAATATTTGCTTTTGTAGGCTTTTGTTGTGGACCAAGAATGAAATCTCTCAAACCATAGGGACTACAATTGTAATTTACTGTATTATTTTATTATTTTTATTTTTCAGCATGACAAATATTGAAAATTCTTAGAGACCAAAAGAAACATTTATGAAAGCATAGGACTGGAATTGTAAATATCAAGAGAGTACTGTTATGTTAACCGGTATATTTCAAGAAGAGATATCTCAATTTTAGTATAAGATTTATCTCTTCATTAGTTTTCTGTAAATATAGAATATCTCAATAAAAGATATCTCCTAAATAATTTCCTTAAATAAGGATATTTGTATCTATATATTATGAGGAGAATGGAATGAGAAGACAAGCAATTTCTCCAATTCTAACTTGGTATCAGAGCCCCATATACATCTACTTTTTTCTTCCATTCTCTAGTTTCTCCAATTTTTCCTTATCACCATGACCGGCGCTCCCTCATTGGAACCAAAAGACAACCCTCCCACCCCCGGTTTCCACCCGGCTTTTGCCGTCAATAACATCAAAAACTTCCTCCCTCTAGTTCTTGACCAAGAAAATGGTCAATATGCGGCTTGGGTGGAACTCTTTCACATCCATGCATGCGCATATAATGTTCTTCATCACATCGATGCCGCCACACCCCGCCCGTCTACTGTTGATGATGCCACATGGAAACGTATCGATGCCATCGTAAAACAATGGATATACGGTACAATCTCCAAAGACCTTTTCCAAACAATCATCAAACCCGGTGCAACGGCCCAAGAATTATGGAAGCGACTTGAAGAAATTTTTCAAGACAACAAACACACTCGGGCCGTGTACTTAGAAGAACAATTTAACACCACTCGGCTCGAGAACTTCACCAACATGTCTGATTATTGCAAACGACTCAAACACCTCGCCGACCAACTCGCCAATGTTGGTAACCCTATCACCGAGTCAAAGATGGTTCTTCAGTTGATCTCCGGGCTCACCAAAGGCGAATATGATACCATTGCTACCATGATTCAACAAGCCGACCCGCTTCCCAGCTTCAACAAAGCCCGATCTCAACTTCTACTAGAAGAAACAAGACGCTCCAAACAAGAAGCACATGTTCAACAAGCACTCGTTACCGGACCGCGTTCCCCCTCACAACAACCGACGACAACCGGCCCATCTCCCATGACCGATCAACTCCCGGTGCCAACAACAAACCAGACCGGTCGTGGCCGTGGTCGGGATTCCCAACCGCCATCTGGCCGACGGGGGCGTGGTCGCGGACGTGGAAGCCGGCCTTCTAACCTCCCATACCGCTACCAACAAAGTTGGCCTCAATGGCAAGCCCCCGGGTCGTGGACTCCACCACCTCCGTGCCCTTATTTCACGGCACCATACCAACCTCAGTTTTCCCGCTCACCGCAATCCGGTCTCCTCGGTCCTCCCCCGGCTACAAGGTCTCCTTCCTACCATCAACAACAAGTTATGTTCACCCCACAATACGGCACACCGATGACACCAACTGACTTGGGCAATGCATTCAACACTCTGTCAATGTCTCAACCCGATGATACTTGGTACATGGATACTGGTGCTACATCTCACCTTACTAGCAACCCTGGTATGTTCTCCAAATTTTTTAGTTCGAGCACTCCTGCATCTATTCAAGTTGGTAATGGTGATCGCATTCCTATTCATGGTTATGGCAATACCACTACGCCCTTTCCCCACCCTCCCTTTACCCTCAAACACGTCTTATACACACCACACATTATCAAAAATTTAATTTCCATTCGTAAATTTTCTCGTGATAACCATGTATCTGTAGAATTTGATCCGTTTGGTTTCTCCGTGAAGGATCTCGGTTCGGGGACAATTCTTTCGAGATGCAATAGCGAGGGGGATCTCTACCCGTTCTCATCGTCTCCTTTAGCATCCAAGTGTTGGGTTTTAACGGGTCGGATAAACAGATAAATAATTACGCAGCGGATAAAAACCTAACCCGAACAATGATCCATCCGTAGTTTATTAAACACAATTATATCAAGGGGGGTTTTCTCGCGTTTACCTTTAGCGATCCAAACTTTTCTCCGCAAGCTAGTGAGGGATACACCGCTACTGCACCACCGTGAGACTGGCTGCTAGACCGCCTAGGATTTGATCGGAAAAACCTCCCGGTGTGTGTGTGTGTGTGTCAACGCCGACAAGAGAGAGAGAGAGAGGTTTGGGATTCTTGGCGAGAAAGTAATTATGAAATCAGTGTTATAATTCTATTACCCTAACCCTATATTTATATAGGTGATTATGGTAATCATATTAAGAATCCCAATCCATAAATAACTATCCACAATAACTTCCTTAATTAACTCAAACTTGTTAATCAAGTAATTATATTTATCTGATAAATAATAAATAAACAATCTATTATTTATTCTTTTCTCTCTATCAAATAATTAAACTTAATTAATTATTTCCACACGATAAATCCAATAGGTCTCGGGTTGGGTGTGTAGCAGTGTGACCCACTAGTGTCTTATAACATTGGACATAGTGATCCTAATTACTGTCTTGCACATAATCCTTTCAGACTCCCACTTGTGCCAGACAAGTAACTTAACTGTCACTATTAGCCTAAGGAGGTCCCTAGCCAGACACTTAGGTTAACCAGGTTATAAGATCTCTTATAGCCAGAGATACGATTCATATTTGAATTGTACACAGGTTCATTCCTTTTACACACGATATTTTAAAGTGAGTTTTGACATGGAGCTGAGATAGTTCAATCATAAACTCAAGTATTTCCTGACTCTGATCTCGATTGCCTGCAGTAACGGATCTTCCAAATAGCCCACTGTTATTCTACCCGAGCGTGGCCACGCATTTCTGCCAATCTTAATCGTCAGGGGGCCCAGAAATATCTCTCCCATGTGGGAGGTGTAAATCCCATCTTGATTATCCGCATCTACAACCACGGCTTCCGCTGCATCTAGTCATACCCCTTATGACCACCCAGTTACGGTGCGGCGTTAGAGCATGCTAAGAGTACAGTAGTCCTCATGATCATAGACCAGATATCTCAGGTCAAAGGACAACCTATCATCAAGTCAATGCTTATGACAAAGGCTCCATGAAGCAGACTTGAAACTGGTCACATCCAATACCTATTCACTCTGATAAGTATCTATGAATGTCTAACTATATCAACTGTATATTAAACACTTCATAATAGCGTTATAACCCTACTGAGATTCCCATCTCAATAAGTTGCTACGGAGATTTAGATTTTTACGAACTCATGAAAAATCATGGATAACCTTAAATATGCGAAAAGTAATTTTTCTTGAAACATCTTTAAAATAGTATCTCTTTATTTCCAACACACTGTGAAATAAACTTTCATAATGTTTCAAAAATTACATTGATAATCGATAACATAAACTAACTACTAGTATCCAGGTACTGCATTCCTATGGAACTAGTATGGCCCTCATGCTTTGCTCTAGCTAAAGGCTTTGTTAGCGGATCTGCAACGTTCTCATCCGTCGGAATCTTGCATATTCTCACATCTCCTCTTCCAATAATCTCTCGGATGAGGTGATATTTCCTGAGTACATGTCTCGACTTGTGATGTTCTCTGGGCTCCTTCGCTTGCGCTACTGCCCCAGAGTTATCACAGTAAATATCAATGGGTCTAGAGATACTGGCTACAACTCTTAGATCCGTGATAAAACTCCTGAGCCAGACAGCTTCCTTTGCCGCGTCTGATGCTGCAATGTACTATGCCTCTGTAGTGGAATTCGCTATGGTATCTTGCTTCGAGCTCTTCCACGAGATCGCGCCTCCATTTAGGGTAAATACATATCCTGACTGTGATCTAAAATCATCTTTGTCGGTCTGAAAACTAGCGTCAGTGTAGCCTGTGACGCTAATCTCGTCTTCAGATCCTCCAAAGACCAAGAACATTTCTTTTGTGCGTCTCATGTACTTGAGAATGTTCTTGACAGCCACCCAATGGGCTTCACCTGGGTTCTGCTGGTATCTGCTCGTAACACTTATCGAGTAAGCAACATCGGGCCTTGTACATAACATGGCATACATAATTGATCCTATCGCTGAAGCATATGGGATCAATTTCATCTTGTCCTGATCTTCACTAGAAACAGGACACTGTGCTTTGCTTAGCACTATGCCATGCTGCATTGGGATAAATCCTTTCTTGGATTCGTCCATCCTGAATCGTTTCAGGATTTTGTCAATGTATGTACTTTGACTAAGCCCGATAAGCCGTCTAGATCTATTCCTATAGATCTTTATACCAAGTATATAGGCGGCTTCTCCAAGGTCTTTCATTTGGAAACACTTGCTTAACCAAGTCTTTACACTCTGTAAAGTTGGTACGTCATTTCCAATGAGTAGAATATCATCTACATATAAGACCAAGAAGGTTACTATGCTCCCACTGAACTTTGTGTAAACACATGGTTCAAACTCACTCTTGGCAAAACCAAATTCTTTGATTCGCTCATCAAAGTGTAAGTTCCAACTTCTAGATGCCTGTTTTAATCCATATATGGATTTCAACAACTTGCACACTTTATTAGGATTCTTTGGATCTATGAAACCTTCCGGCTGTTCCATATAGACGTCTTCTGTTAACTTCCCGTTCAGGAAGGCCGTCTTAACATCCATCTGCCAAATCTCGTAATTGAAGTACGCTGAAATGGCCATCAAGATCCTAATAGACTTTAACATTGCTACCGGTGAAAAAGTTTCATCATAGTCAATACCATGAGTTTGCGTGAAACCTTTTGCTACCAGTCTAGCTTTAAAGGTGTGCACGTTACCGTCCATGTCAGTTTTCTTCTTGAAAACCCATTTACGTCCAACAGCCCTACAGTGTTGGGGTAAATCTGTCAACTCCCATACTTGGTTGTCGTACATGGACTGCATCTCAGCCTTCATGGCCTCCTGCCATTGTTCAGACTCACTGCCTGATACAGCTTCTCCATAGGAGGTCGGTTCATTCAAGTCTCCATCATCCCGAGAGACTAAGAACCCAAGATACCTATCTGGCTCTTGCCTTATCCTAGTGGATCTGCGAAGGTCCTGTGTTTGCACCTCCTCAACCGTTTCTGGTTGAGTCTCAACATATTATTGTTGAGCAACTGGCTCAACTATCGGTGAAGTGTCATCTTCCTCTACCTCCTGTAGATCTACATCATTCCTGGTATCCTCTGTATTGAGGAACTTATCCTCCAGAAAATCACCTCCCCGAGCTACAAAGACTTTGTTCTCGGTAGGATTGTAGAAGTAGTATCCCACAGTAGTCTTGGGATATCCTACGAAGAAGCACTTATCTGATTTGGGTTTGAGTTTTTCAGAAGTTGGTCTCTTGACATATACTTCACAACCCCAAATCTTTAGAAAAGAAAATTTTGGTTTCTTGCCTGTCCAAATTTCACATGGTGTCTTTTCTACCGATTTAGTTGGCACTTTGTTCAGTATGTGGGCCGCTGTTTCGAGCGCATGTCCCCAAAATGACACTGGTAGTGAGGAACGACACATCATTGATCTTACCATATCAAGCAAGGTACGGTTTCTCCTTTCTGACACACCATTCATCTGGGGTGTGTACGGAGGTGTGAGTTGTGAAACAATCCCACATTCTATCAAATGATTGTTAAATTCCTGACTCAGATATTCCCCACCTCGATCTGACCTTAGGAACTTGATCTTCTTGTCAAGTTGATTCTGTACTTCATTCTGAAATTCCTTAAATCTTTCAAAGGCTTCAGATTTATGTCTCATCAAGTAGACATAACCATATCTACTGAAATCGTCAGTAAAAGTGATGAAGTACCGGTATCCTCCTCTAGCTTCATGACTGAAGGGACCACACACATCTGTGTGTATAATTCCCAACAAATCATTTGCCCTTTCATTATCTTTGTTGAAGGGTTGCTTTGTCATCTTGCCGGATAAACAAGATTCGCAATTGTCAAACGGTTTAAAATCGAAAGACCCAAGGAGTCCTCCTTTCTGGAGTTTCTCTATGCGTTTCTTGTTTATGTGACCTAGACGACAATGCCAGAGGTAAGTCTGATCCTCAATATTCTTGGATCGTTTACTTATATGATAGACTTCTCTATTTTCTTGTAGATTTAACACGTATAGACCATTAGAGGGAGTTGCTTTGAAATAAAAGATATCATTTTTAAAGCAAGAAATAAGTTTATAATCATATTTATAATAAAAACCTTGGTCTACAAGTAAATCGAAAGAAATAACATTTTTGATCATTCTAGGAACATAGTAACAATTTTCAAGTTCCAATACTAGACCCGAGGGTAAACTAAGACTATAAGACCCTATAGACTCAGCTACAAGCATCTGGCCTTCGCCGACTCTTAGGTTCGAACGGTCCTTCCCCAGCATCTCCCTTCTTTTGAATCCCTGTAAATGATTACAAATGTGATTACCACTGCCTGTATCAAGTACCCATGATTCATAAGAAGTGATCAAACAGTCTATCATAAAGATACCTGGTGCATCGGGTAAACCGATGTCTAGCTGGTCGATGTCCATCGAGTGAGCACAAATATCCTTGCTACCGCATTCTGGGCAACTCAGATCTCCCAGCTCGTCAATCCAATCCGTGTCCATGAGGTCAGCAGATGCTGAAGTTTTCGGCTCCAAACTGGCCAAAATTTCCTCATGAAGCTTTGCCACGTCTCTCTTTGGTTCTCCAATGTATGCACTAACTGTGTTACGTATCTCATCCGTGTGAGAGAACCACATGAGATGCACAAGTTCCTCCTGGACTACCTTGTATCCCATGCGTGACAGACTTTTAAAGAGCTTCCTCATCTCTAGGAGATGCTCTTTAACAGATTGACCCTTTTCCAGTTTCAGAGAATAGATCTCTTTCATGATCAGATACTTCCCACTCTTCTTATAGAAACCCACCTGGTTCTCTATATTCTTCACGACCTCATGGCAATATCTAACCCTCAAATCAGTAGTAAACTCGGGTGAGGTAGAAAAGGACAGAATCGACATCACATCAGATTCGTCAGCCATGAATTTGAAGTATTCAGCAAAGTCCTTTTCAGGAGCATTGCAACCGGGTCGTGAAACGGGTTTCTCTATCACGTACCGCTTACCCTGTGCATCCAAGACATTGTCAAGGTGCATTTTCCAGACTGGAAAATTTTGGCCTGTAAGCTTCCATTTCCCCATTATCAGGCGGAGAGATTCCTCAGGTGAATAAAAGATAATAGCAGACATCTACAGACAAATATAAAATTCCGATTTAGTTATCTGATTGTATTTCTAATAAATTATTACCTTAGAACAATAATTATATTAGACTAGAATCCATATTTCACATGAATTGACAGGCGGTTTGCTCACGCAAGCCAATCCATGCTATTTCTGGTAGGTAACGCCTTATACCAATCGCATCTTTAAACGAAGATACGACTTCTAGATCGTCGGGACATCGGATACTTGAATCCGTGCATATTTAGTCCCTCTAGTGTGTTTTGGCCCGGTACCACCCGGTGAGTTGTAACAACTACCAAAATAGATCGCACCATTTTGAACTGGATGTACTCTGGTCGGTACCCCCCGATATCGCAGAGTCTTTTCACCCCCTTCAGCTTGGGGTTTGAACGTGGGTACCCAAGATTTTATCTTCGAGCCCCAACGTACCTTTCGCCAAAGGTGTCCACAAATGGATCACACTAACTGATCTAAGATTTTCCTAAGGATTTAGCCAGTTTTTAGTTTTGAAAAAGACTGGTTCGAAAAACAAACTGTAATCGAACTCTTTAATCTAATTTCATAAAATTTTGTTTTTATCTAAGACTAAGCAATCATAATCAACCACGCAGATAAAAACAAGACAGTGTCATAGCTTTTGCCCAGATCTATTGTCAGTCTCGTGAGCCAACACGAGAACTGACGGTCCAAAATCCTATGTGACTAAACAACCACAAGGCATGAAATCTTGGTGCTCCCACTGGCTCCAACATCTCCGGTCGTGTTTCCGCGAAGCTCCGTCTTCAAGTTTTACTCCTTTGGAACTATTCTAATTTTACAAAATTGAGTTGCAAATGGCACGCAGGCCTTCCATCTAGACTATTTAAAATTATAGTACAAAAGGGTTGTAAATGGCTCGCAGGCCTCCCTTACCATGAATAGAGTAATAAAACGATAGTAAAGCATTAAACACAACCATAGGTCTTTGGGCTTGGCTATGACAACAAAACTAGTTTAAAATAAACTAACTAAACTGATTTCGATAAAACTGGTTTTCCGTAATAATCTAAACTGGATTAGAATAAGATTTTAATAATAATTTCATAAAATTAAATTGATAACAATTAAACGATTAAAACCTTTATCCAATTCGAGAAATTATTACGATCTGATAACTATCCTAACTGATAATTACCAAAACGCGTTTATCCGTCGGTTCGATAATGGTAAAATAAACATTATCAATTATCGGTATCGGTTATCTTGGATGATGGTAGCGGTGAGAACACCGCCACCACCACCTCGCCGGCGATTTAAAACAAACAACCACCACCGCGGCTTCGGCCGCGGTTGTGATCGTGAACCACCCTATCGCCGCCAACCGCGAGTATCACCATCGACAACCGCCACCACCACAACAGCAGCAGCAGTCGGCTGCCACCGCCGTGGCGTGGCCGGCTGTCGATCGCTCAAGAGAGCCGACGCACGACGGCGACGCCAAAGCGCCACCGCCGTCGCCCTCCTCGCCTGGTCGAACAAGAAACACCACCGCCCCGCCACCGGTGATGATGAACGGCGCCAAGGAACCGCCTCCGCCACCGGCGGCCACGGCCGACAGCAGCAGCGCAAAAACCCACCACCGCCGTCGCCGTTTCGGCGTTCAAAACAATAGACCGCCGCCGCCACCGTGGCTGCCTTAGCCGATCGGTGGCGCGGCTGCTGTTATGGGACGACCACCACCACCATCGCCGCTATGGCTTTGGTGGTGAGGTGGTTTTGCGGTTTATCGCGAGGGACGGTCACCACCACCGTCGCCATCGCGGCTTCGGTGGTGAGGTGGCTTACGGTGGTTTAAACCGAACACCACCACCGTTGCCGTTCACGGCTTCGGTGGTGCGGTGGTTCGCGGTTACGACTCGTCCGGCGATCGGCCTGGTGGTCCGGCCGGTTATCACCGCCGTTCCGCCGCCGATTGCCACGAGTTACCGGATAAACGATAAAATCAAATTTAAACAAAAACGCGAAATTTTCAGATTTTATAAAACCTAAAACCAATTTTATCAAAACTAAAACAACAAAACAGGTTTGATAAACGTACGGAAGTGGCTCTTATACCACTGTTGGGTTTTAACGGGTCGGATAAACAGATAAATAATTACGCAGCGGATAAAAACCTAACCCGAACAATGATCCATCCGTAGTTTATTAAACACAATTATATCAAGGGGGGTTTTCTCGCGTTTACCTTTAGCGATCCAAACTTTTCTCCGCAAGCTAGTGAGGGATACACCGCTACTGCACCACCGTGAGACTGGCTGCTAGACCGCCTAGGATTTGATCGGAAAAACCTCCCGGTGTGTGTGTGTGTGTCAACGCCGACAAGAGAGAGAGAGAGAGAGGTTTGGGATTCTTGGCGAGAAAGTAATTATGAAATCAGTGTTATAATTCTATTACCCTAACCCTATATTTATATAGGTGATTATGGTAATCATATTAAGAATCCCAATCCATAAATAACTATCCACAATAACTTCCTTAATTAACTCAAACTTGTTAATCAAGTAATTATATTTATCTGATAAATAATAAATAAACAATTTATTATTTATTCTTTTCTCTCTATCAAATAATTAAACTTAATTAATTATTTCCACACGATAAATCCAATAGGTCTCGGGTTGGGTGTGTAGCAGTGTGACCCACTAGTGTCTTATAACATTGGACATAGTGATCCTAATTACTGTCTTGCACATAATCCTTTCACCAAGTTCTCCACCTCTCTTGCCGCCATCTCCCCAAATACTTGGCACAACCGTCTTGGACATCCGGGAACTCCAATTTTTGATTTTCTTAGAAACCAACATTTAATTTCTTGTAATAAGGGAACTAAAACCCATTCTTGTGTTTCTTGCTCAATAGGCAAACATGTTCGTTTTCCTCTTTTTCCATCTAATACAATTACATTTGCTCCTTTCGATATTGTGCATGCTGATTTGTGGACATCACCCATACCGAGCACTCTTGGTCATAAATATTATTTAATATTGCTCGATGATTTTTCCCATTATCTTTGGGTTTTCCCCCTTAAATACAAATCCCAAGTTTTTCCTTTTTTTCTCACCTTTCGAAACTATGTCAAAACGCAATTTCAAAAGGACATTAAAACCTTCCAATGTGACAATGGGCGAGAATTTAACAATTCGCTATTTCACCAATATTGTGCCAACAATGGCATGGTATTACGTTTCTCTTGCCCTTACACGTCTCCTCAAAACGGAAAGGCTGAATGGATCATCCGGACCATAAATAACATAATTCGTACATCCCTTCTCCATGCTTCCCTCCCTCCTAAGTTTTGGGTGTATGCCTTGCATATGGCATCATACACTCTAAACATCCTTCCATCCCCTATCCGTCAAAATAAAACACCAACGGAAATTCTTTTTCATCGTATTCCCACATATACTCACTTACGCACATTTGGATGCCTTTGTTTTCCAAATCTCTACCCTACCACCCCACACAAACTAGCTCCTAGATCCAGCCCTTGTGTTTTTCTTGGGTACCCATCCAACCATCGCGGGTACCTATGTTATAACCTCACCACCGACAAACTAATTATTTCCCGCCATGTCACTTTTGATGAGAACACATTCCCTTTCTCCAATATTCAAAACTTCACTTCCCATGACTACAACTTCTTGGATGACTCAACTCCATCCCCATACATTACCCATGCCTTAAACCCATCTCGGCCACACCCATATATTAACCAACCCTCTACCACCCCTACTACCTCACCTCCACCTGCATCCAACACTATCTCTTATTGAAATATATTGGTTAACATGTTCATTAAACATTTATGATACTTGATTGCTTGAGGTTTCTAGTTACAAAAGTAACTCTTCCTGATAAATGTTATAGTATATAATTAATAGAGTGAATAGTGAATCTCTTTAATGATAGTTGATTGCTTGAGGTTTCTAGTTACAAAAAATATGCATGGGCAGTGAGAAGATTCGACCCCTGGTCACACCTCAAATACGTCTAACTTTGATCATAGTAGACCACCAGGCTAACTGGTTAACTTGGTTATATGTTTAGTTTGAATATATTTAAGGAGCACCCCTAAAAATCAAGCGGGTGCACCTATGAAACGCCTATATTTTTTCCCTTTACGACAATCAAGTGAGCGGATACATAGGACCCCCCTCGGGCCTTAGTAGGTCCGCCCCTGCATGTGATGTGCAAGGAGTATCTACTATGCCCTTAAAGACATACATCAGAAGATCTTCACTCCACTGCCATCAAAATCAAAGAAAGATTTTGGGGATCCATGGATATCATATATATCCAGGATCGGCTTTCTTCGAATAAAATCTAAAGATGACAATGGAACGGGTATTGGTAATCCAAGTCTCATACCCTATTATAAAACCATATCCCATACGGTCCCGTCCCGTTGGTTATCCTATTATGTTTTCATACAACATGTTTGATGTTTCCTATTTCTCCGATCCAATGGGGGGAAGATTTTCGTTCAGTTATTGGTGACGAAAGAAGTTTGGTTGGTGGGGATGAAGAATCCCCATGGGAGTAGTCTACAGGGTTGTAGTTGTTGGGTGCACTTTCGAAGATCGATAAATACGTATTGTCGGTTCTAGATGGTTGTGGTAGGTTGGAAAGAGCCTAATAATAAAGGGAGAATTGCACCTATATCCTTACAAACTTAAGTAATTACACCTATATCCTTGTAAACTTTTAAACTACATCGATATCCTTGTAAAACTTAAGTAATTACATATGTATCCTTATACCTATTTTATTAATTTTTAAACCATTTTAAAATCATTAATAGATATTCTTAATATAATTTAAATGTCAAATCCCCAATTTACCCTTACCCTCCTCTTTTTCTCTTCAAATTCCCAACCCTAATCCCAAACCAAGATATCACCAAGAGCATCTTCATCGTTGAAGAGATATGCAGCTTCATCACCAAGAACCAATAACACATACATTTTTCATCACCAATACACTATCAAACCATAAAAAAATCTATTGACGGTGAGAACTCAATGTCGGAGAGAGAGAGGAGTAGCCATTGATGATTGGGAGCCCACCATTGTTGACCAACGAACCAATTTGGGGTGGAATGATTTTTCCTTGGATCTATTATGATTTTTTTTTAAACTGCAGCACAAATGTAATAAGCAAAAACCAAGATACAAAAGTTTACATCCAACCAAAAGAAAAGGACAACAAGGAAATAAGGCAAAAAGCCACCACCATCAAAAACAAAAAGCTAGATAGAATTAAATGGAAAAGGAAGTTTATATGAGGTAAGCCAAACGATTCCATTCCGTGAACACCAACACAGCAGCAACAAAAAAATTGACAAAAAACCCAAAAAAACGAATTAACTTCGAAACACTATTGCGCCCTAATAAGTGCAGTGCAGCACAGCAGTGAACCAGAGAAGTAGCAATTTAAAATCAAACATCATTTTACATTTAAATTAGGGTTGAGAATTTGAAGAGAAAAAGAGGAGGATAAGGGATATTGATCTAAAAGGGTAAGGATAGATTGGGGATTTAACATTTAAGTTATACTAGGGATATTTATTAATGATTTTAAAATTAATAAAATAGGTATAAGGATATATGTGTAATTACTTAAGTTTTACAAGGATACAGATGTAGTTTAAAAATTTGCAAGGATATAGGTGTAATTACTTAAGTTTGTAAGGATATAGGTGCAATTCTCCCAATAATAAAAATGATAAATTAAAAAAAAATTAACAATTTATATTTAATTTTTTAAAGAAAATATGTTTAAGAGAACTAAACTTAAACAAAAATATGTAGCTGTAATTATTTTATCAAAGGCATAATGATCATAGATGTAATTATTTTGTTTAAGGGACCTGATTCATAACTTAGATATAAGCACGTGGATGAGATCTAAGATTTACTCTATAATAAATTCAAGGTCTTTTATAATTAATTTATAATTCACATAAATATCAACTTGTATTATTTCATGAAGTCAACTACATCAATTTATATGTAGCTCACATGCATCTCTTCATGTATAATTTATATAATCTTAACATGCATTATTACATATTAGTTAAAGTCGACCCTATGGCTTGCACGTTCTCAGTTGACTACTTGACTTTAGTATATAGTCATTCACATGTAACTACTAATTTTTATTATTGTTAATTTTTATATAAAGTATCGATCTTAGCTATTTAATATAAACAACAAAAATAGGTATTTGAGGTAGAATCATTATAATGCATCAAAGTCACTTTTGCTAAAATACACCGAGTTCCAATTGGGGTTAGGATTTGGTTAGTCAAGTATTTACTTTGTTGCAGAATATTATTACAACAAATATTTTTTTCATGACGTTTAATTGTATACTGTTTAAAAGTATTTTATAGACAATGTTTACATTGTCTCAAAATCGATGGTATCGATTATGGTCTTTTCATTCGATGGTCAAAAATACAAAGTCCAAGCAACAAATTAAAAGGCAATAGGCTAAAAAACAAGGAAACAAATCAAGATAAAAAAGAACAGATATGGAAAATATTTGGCTTCCAATACATTGATGATTTAATTCTTGAATTATTAGGTTGTTAATTTCATGTTAACAACTTAATTATGTTAAATTTTTATAGAATAAAACTCATAGGTTGTTCAAAGTTATCGTATCCAGGGCGGAGCCAGGAATATTATCTAGGGGGTGCCTAGAAAAAATAAAATAAAATATGTGTGTGTGTGGTGGGGGTGGGGGTGGGGAATCCTAGGTTCAAATGAAAACTCAAATCTAATTGTGAATGTGAAAACAACCGAGAGCGCGCCATGTGTATTCGACTCAAATTCAATCTGAATATTATAAGATTATATTAATCGAAAGAACCACTCTTTTTAATCTTCTGTATAAGGGAAGATTCAGGTTCTCTTTGTTGTCCCACATTGGATAGCAATGACTCATAGGAGTTCCTCCTGATAGTTTAAAATCCTAGAGCGCCTCAATGGTTCAATTGTATAAACGGCCCTAGTTTTGGTTGCTTTATATAAAAAGAAAATTGTTAGGAAAAATAGAGGGTAAGGGAGAGCCATTGCACCTTCTACTAAGGTGGCTGCGCCCTTGCGCCCTTGGTCGTATATATCAACTTTCTATAAAGATACTGACGTGTTAACATGTCAGTTTGTTGTAATATTTCCATTTCCAATTTTAACAAATTGTATGTAAAAGAAAACTGTTGTATTAAATAAGCCTCCTTTTTTTTTTTACAAAAAATGATTTGACAATAATGTTTTACTTAGCGTGTAGTATATTTGGTTGTGATTTTTAACTTTAGAACATATTTTATGGTATTTTTGCTTTTGAAGCTCCATTTTGATTCAATTGTGTTGGAAAAATTATGAGTTTTTCCAAATTATTTATCATTTGAGTTCGTATTTAATTTATTTTCAGAAATATCCCAAACTTTATGTTATGTCCAAATTAAGTGATGGGTACGTCACACAAATTAATTAGTTAAATAATTACTACCTATTGGATAAACCTATATCTAAAAACTGAAATTAATTTTATTAAGTCATAATTCAAAGTGATGGTCATTGTCATTGATGTTATATATATATATATATATAGGGGTGGGTTCAAATACAAACCACCCTTTCGTTGTGAACGTGAGAACAGCCCAGAGCGCGACACGTGGCAATCTGAAACGGCGGGTCAAGTCATATTCAGTCTGAATAAAACTGCATGTTAGTGTTATTCATACTGAATAACGCTTGACCCGCGGATGACCCGCGGCTGACCCGCCCGCGTCCAATTGCATCAGAGTGCATGTTAGTGTTATTCAGTATGAATAACGCTTTATTCAGTCTGAATAACTAAGTCGAAATTTTTTCAAATTGCCACGTGTCGCGCTCTCGTTTGTCCTCACGTTCACAATGAAAAGGTGGTTTGCAATTGAACTTTCACCTATATAATATATATATATCTGAAGCTTCATGCGAGAAGTATATCAATTTAAGAGAATGGGAGGAGCAATCTCAGCCACTCATCTTCGGTTACGGTGGACATGATCACGAAGGATTGACGCGATTCATGGGAGGGTAGAGATTATTAAAGGGGGACCTGTTAAAGTCGTTTTATTGACCGGATGAGTGGTTGAGATTCGTCCTTACGTTCACAACCAAAATTGTGTTCACATTTGAACTTTCCTTTCTCTCTCTCTCTCTCTCTCTCTCTATATATATATATATATATATATATATATATATATATCGGGTGGGTTCAAATGTGAACCACTTTTTGGTTGTGAACGTGAGGACAACCGAGAGCACGACACGTGGCAGATGACTAGGCGTCACGTCAAGTCCACGGCAGATGACTAGGTACGATTCATGGGAGGACATTGAATTAAAGAGGGGGACCACACTCAAAGCCGCCACGTGTCGCGCTTTCGGTTGTCCTCACGTTCACAACCAAAAAGTGGTTCACATTTGAACTTTTCTATATATATATATATATATATATATATATATGGGAATAAAAACATATTCAAGAAATGTTAACTATTTATGAGAATACAAGAAGTTTCGCTTATGTATAAAATCACATATAAATCTTTCGACTAGAATGCAAAAACAAAAATTGTTATTCAGATAAACCATGTGGACAAATTTGTAGTTTACTTCTTTATGACAAAAAGTTAGTTAACGGAATCAAAAGTGGAAAAAAAATGACAAACCACCGGTGATCGACTAGTTCAACAAATAAATTAGAATTGTTAATATGTTATAATTATATGGACCAAAAATGTAATTTACTTTGATTTATATAAAGTGAAACCATATTCATTCATTACTTGCTTCAATATCTTAAGAAACCAACTATTCTTCATAAACCCATTTTACCCATCATTCATGTGGAATCCCAGGGCGTATCTTGAAAAAGGAGATGAGTTGTGTAAAGGAAGTCCCATCCCAATGAGTTCTCAGCTTATTGAGGCAGTGGAAAACATCTATAAACAATATCAAGCTGAAAACAGATATTCGTATCCACCACTAATATTCGCCTCCTTTCTTGGGCTTGAAAATATGGTCTGGGGTTTTATAGAATGTGCAAAACAAACCAATACAAATCTTCACACCGGAGAAAATGGGGAACTACAACTCTTTGTGTGGCTCCGTGATGAAGGTAAAACAGCCTTCGATATCGCAATAAGAGAAAATCATGTTGGCGTAGCGAAGCTATTGTTGGCAAATGCATCCCTAGAGTGTTTACTATTAGAGAGAAATTTTGATGGAAAGCTTCCGGTTTCCATGTTATGCGGTTCTGAGCATGATGAGTTCTTTCTTTCAACTTTGGAGGCAGCAAAAAGAGTAAGGGTGGACCCACAAACGTCAATATTAATATCGATCGATGATCAACGACAAGGTAATCTTTAATTTCACGTCGTGCTGATAAATGTATTCGTTCTTTAAATCAAACCATGTTTAATAACTAACAAAGCTTAGATAATACATACAAATAAATTAAACTGTTTCCACCGTTATTAATCGTCATTTACAATATGCAACTTAGGGCATGTTTGGTAGTGGCTTAATAGGCTTAATAGAGCCTTTAAGCTTATTCGCTCAGCTCAACATGGTTGTTTGGTAGTGACTTAATTGGAAAATCCATTCGACATTTGATCAGTTGAATTTTCAGATGCAATCCAGATGCAGATGCAAACACCATTCGATTGATTTTTTTTGGGTTTAATTTTCATTTGCAGATCCAGATTGATCAAGGGACATATTTAGGTTTGATTTTGCATAAGATATCATAGAAGGGTAATATGGTCATTTTCATTACTAAGACAATCCATTCAGCATAGCTAACAAACAACAATTTTATTGAATGCATACAGAGACAACTTTCTAATCAACTTTATTCATTCAGGACTTAAATGAAAACTCAACCAAAACATGCCCTAGATAAAACTACATAAAAATCTTTCTTCCTCAAATGGAAACCTATTTCTCTTCCACCTTGGGTCCAGCCTATTAAGGTTAATTAATTATTTCAAAAGAAAAAAGTTTTAAACATTTTAACAGTGCACTTGCTTAATTATCATGAGTCTGTACTTAAAATATTAATTTTTAACAAGGATGTGGAGAGGGTAACTTCGAAGGTTGTACCTTAAAATATTTAGATTACCTTCCAAAAGGTTGTAACTTCGAAATTCATTTGATAGTTTAAATTTCTAACTTTTAAATGGTTCATATTATGAAAACTAGTTATTTAAGAGCCCGGGCTTCGTGCCGGGTTGTAAACTGTGATAGATTTTATTATTTATATGAAACATAAAGTTTATACCTATATTGTCATATGAAAAGTTTAATAAAATAAATAAAAAGATTTAATAAATTAATAAATAAATAAAAAAAGCTAATTTTAAGAGATATTAGCCTAAAATTTTGGAAAAATATCATGTACTTATCTATAGTTAAATGAAACTATTTGATTATTTTTTTATTGAAGTTATAATAGTTTATAGTTAACCAGTAAAACAAAATCTCTTAATAAAATAAATAAAGTAAAAAGTAACTAAATGTGAGTTATGTAATTTTAAAATAAAAAATATAAAGATGATCTATTATAAAGACCAAATATGTAATTTAATTAAATTTTTTTGGATGAGTTAACCAGGTAAATTAATAAAATTGGATGAAAAGATGAAATGGAATGAAAAAAAAATCATTGGGATGAAAAGAAATGTTTATAAAAATCAAGGAGTAAAAGTATTATATATATTAAACTATAGGGAAAAATGCATGTTGTACATAAGTCTAAAAGTAATACGATGAAAAAAAAATGTAAAAATTTTAAGGACTAAAAGTGCTATATATATCAAACCATAAGAACTAAAGTTGTACATAATTATAAAACTTACTGTTCATCCTTCCTGTATAATGTTAGATATTATAATTTAAAAAACTAGGTGTTCTTAAATATTTTGAACTTGAAAGAGATAAACCAGCAAAACCAACATATTTATGTTTTAACTTTTAACTTCTAACTTCTGTATTTCAATCACCATCCATTAGCGATTGTCTGTCCTCTCTCTGATTTGTATTTTCTAAGCATATATTATCTGTATTACTAATTTGTAAATTGCTTTTATTTAATTATCGATAAGCCTTATTCACCTTAAATTCTTAGTTTTCTCTTAACTAATTTTATTTTATTATTGATTGCCTAAATTCTAGATTTCTTCCTAATATGATTTTTTTTTTCCATTTGTTTAGACCCTAGTGTTGGTTTTAATTTTGGTAGTTAATTTTCGACTGTAAAAGTTTATATTTAGTGCTTGAAGTTTTGCATATACATAAGAATAAAAAATTTGAAACCTAGATAAAAAGATGGACTATCAAAATTAAAAACAAATTCTAGAACTTAAAAACACTTTAAGGGAATCAATAGATAAGCAAAAAATCCCTTGAAATAATGAACTTCAACTAAAAACACATTGGATGTAAAAACATAGCCTTTATGGTTTGTTCAAAATATCAATGTCAATTTCATTTCAAAAGATGTATCTTATTCCTCGTAACAAATAAAATCAACTTTCTTACTAAGTCAAATGGCAAGGACTCCCACTCCCCATATCAACTGCACTTTTTATTAAGAAAATTCCTACTCAAAGTACATTAATTGCACTATTGGTCCTTATTTTAAAATAATTATGGATTTGGTCCCTATGGTTTACATTATATTGCACTATTGGTTCCCAAACCCTAACTCCATGTGAAATCAATTTGTTAAGCATAGGGACCAATAGTGCAATATAGTGTAAACCACATGGACCAATAGTGCAATGTAGTGTAAACCATAGGGACCAATAGTGCAATATAATGTAAACCATAGGGACCAAATCCATAATTATTTTAAATTAGGGACCAATAGTGCAATTAATGTACTTAAAAATTTACCAGTTAATGTACTGAACCTGCAAAAATGGTAACTTTTTAAGTTGAGTACATACAATTATAAAAGATGACAATTTGGATACATTTTGGTGTAGTTAACCCTATATATACATACATACATAGAGAGAGAGAGAGAGAGAGAGAGAGATTTTGTGAACCAAGTATATTTGTAAACATCATCTTAGCCCTCCAAATATTAGATTGATGGTATGGATTATCATTTGGTAACAATCCATGATTTTTTGGTAACTGCCATGATTTTTCCTTTTTATTTATTTAATTTGGGTAACTACATGGAAAAATCTAATTGATCATTCATGATTCACGAAATTCACACCATATATTTGGTTTAGAAAAGAAAATCCCTCTCTATATATGACTAATAATTGGTAGTGTTAGTTATTTGTCCTATGGAAAATGAAAGGAAATATGGTTTCAGTTAATGGTTTTTAAGAATTTTATGTGTCATCCAATTTAAATTTTAGTATGATAGTTTCTTATGTATGCTGCACCTTCACAGAATCCAAAGTCTACATTGAGTGCAAAATGGATTCACTTTCATACCCAATGCCACGACAAAATCCAACACGAAAGTCTTTGGACGAACTTGATCATGGAAAGCTTGAATTGACTCCAAACAAGAACACTATTCTTCACCTTGTCTCCAAACTTGGATATGTGGAATATGTGAAGGATATTCTTAAAAAACACGCTTCCTTAATATACAGTCACAATTCTAAAGGGGAGACTCCAGCATATGTCGCTGCAATGGAGGGGCATGTGGATATTCTTGAGATAATGTTTAATCATTTAAAAAGAAAAGGTGATATCGAATTGCTCTTGATGAGGAAGACAGACAAACAAACGGCGTTGCATTTTGCCGTAAAAAATCATCATATTGGAGTAGTTTTTTGGTTGATGAAGAAAATACCAGAATTTGCTAATCATGTCAATGATTTTGAAGGAAGCCCGCTTTATCTTGCTGTGGAAAGAGGATATCATGCCATTTTGAAACTAATGTCGGGGATGTGTAATGAAAAAGCTTTTATGGGGCCAAATGGCTTAACAGCATTACATGCAGCAACCATTTCAGGATCACTAGGTAATTTAAAGTTTTTTTTTTATGTGAATTATGATATCTTTTTTAGGATGTTATTTAACTTTATATTTCTTTTTCTTTTTCTGAAAACGTTTATTCATGTGATTAGTGGACATGAATAAAACAAAGGATTTTAACATAGGTGAATTTTATTCCTAGTTGAAATTGTCGATGATCAACTTTTTATTTAACTCAAATTCTTCGTACAATTCTTGTTACATTAAACATTAATTCATTTCAAATAAATTTACTTTATTTATGTCTTTGTCTCTCACCGCACCTCAAGGGTGCTGATATTGCCACGGCTAAAATTAATTATTCCACAGCATTCTTTACAAAATTACCTTTTTACCCTTTTTATTTCCACAGCTAAACTAAATGATTAATTCTAAATAGAGAAATATCAGCCTCCTTCCATCCTAGAAACTCCATAGTCGCACCTATTGTCGCCTGATTCAATCACGAAACTGAATAATCACCATTACCGTTGCCGGAATCGCTACTGCCGTCGCCGGAATCCCACTGTCGTCGTCGTCGCCGGAATCGCCACCGGCACTGTCGTCCGTCGGAATCGCCATTGCCGTCATCGTCCGCCGGAATCGCCACTGCCGTCGTCGTCTCCGGAATCGCCAACGCCGCTGTCGTCCGCCGAAATCGCCACCGCCGCTGTCTTCGCCGGTAACAGTCGTCATTGAGTCATCTGCTCTGAAAATAGTCGTCGTTGGTGGTATAATAAAGATTTACAGCAAAAAGAAACGAAATTTCTTGGTCGTTTCAAAAGCAATGGAAATAAAGAAAGAAAAAATAGAGTTAACTGGGTTTGATTTTACCATTTCAAAAGGAATGGAAATAAAGAATTTTACTGGTTAAAGTCAATATTTTAACCATTTTCTCTCTCCTCTCCATTGTGGATGTCAGAATTTTAACTTTTTCTCTTTTTGGAATAGTCATTTAAAAGAAAAAGGGTAGAAAGGTAATTTTACAAATATTGCTGTGGAACAAGTAATTGCAAGCCGTGACAATATCATTTTCCTAAATTGATCATTGGCTTCACCTGATCGATGGAAAGAAATGAAATAACGAAATTAGGGGGGAAAATAATCCTAATTAACTCTATTATTTTAAGATATGGGGATATCATTTCTTATAGTGAGATTGATTAATAATGACACCTTATATTTGTTGGAGGTCTTCAGATAAGAGATACCATTTACAGCACCTTATATTTCTGGAAGTTACGCAAGAGCATCCACGCATTTTATGGTTTATTTTGGTGTTTTTATAATACAAAATATTCTTTTTTTCATTTCAGTTCATATGAAAATTATTTAATACTTCTAATTAGTACTTGATTATAACAGCTTCTTCACTAATGATATTCAATCACGTAAATAGGTGTAATGATGATATTCAATCACATAATTTGATTATCTATTTATCCTGTTGTTTTCTATTAATTTCTTAAAGATTTATGTAGGTAGTTGTCAATGGATGATTTTTCTTTAGAATATATATAATTGGTGTATCTTGGATTTTTGTCTCAGAGTGCATTGAATATTTACTATCTGTCAAGACTCATCTACTTTATGAAGAAGATCGACATGGTTGGACGCCGTTGCATTTTGCTCTTTTCCACAATAATTCCGTAGCAACACGTGCCCTACTACGCGTAAACAAGACTTTTGGATATCAAAAAATTACAGTAGATGGCGTAAATAGTTTTGCAATTCATATTGCAGCTAGTAAAGGTTATTATGAGATAATGGATGTTCTTATCGATGAATGTCCTGGAAGTACAGAAATTACTGATAGTAAAGGAAGAAACATCCTTCATGTGGCAATCGATAATAACCAAATTGAAGCAATTAAATTCATCTTTCGACATGAATCACTTGGTACAATCCTTATTAACGAAAGAGATGTCAATGGGAATACTCCTATTCATTTGCTAATGGCTTCTGATTGTGAGTTGAGTGAACTGGTATTGGACTCCAGGGTTGACGTTAATGTGCTCAACAATGATAAACTTTCACCTCTGGACATGGCATCTTCAGTCGAAAAACAAAAGGCATTGCTCAAGGTACACATTTTTCTATGACTTGATAAAAATAGCTATTTTTAATAAGTTATTACTTTCATAAGTTTTCCCTTATCCAAACATCTCTTACAAAATTAACATAAAAAACCCTTAAACTAATATATTATAACTTTACAAAACCCTCGGTAATCTTTTTCTCAAGTGAATCTCAACTTCTCATTCAAACCGAACCTATAATATTATACATACATACATACATACATACATACATACATACATACATACATGGAGAAACTCAAATGAAAACTCAAATCTAATTGTAATATATACATGATGTATATAATTCAGTCTGAATGTTGTATATATAATTCACCATGAAACATGCATAATATATTCAGTCTGAATAGTCAACTTTATTATGACTGCATATGTCATGTGACACGCTCTCGGCTATCCTCACGTTCACAATTAGATTTAAGGTTTTCATTTGAACTTTCGTCTCTCTATCTCTCTCTCTCTCTCTCTATATATATATATATATATAGGTCAACTTACACACATCGACTAATGCCTCATGCAACCAAGGATGGCTTAGAGTCATTGCAGATGAATTTCCATGGCTAAAAGGGGCCTTGGCTGTGCCAGGATTTGAACTTAGAGTTAATGAAATTTTCCACAAAATATCCTAAGGATTTACCAGTGTGCCACAACTCGAGTGATACTTGGTTTATTGATATTCATTATCATAATGCAGTACTACAAGTCTACAACAAAATTGAGTTTATAGGACATAAAAAACGTCCTAATAGAGCATTTTATAGGACCCTTCTTTAATAAGACCAAACAAAACAACTTTCGATCTAAAAGTGTTATAAAAATGTTTACAGGACACTTTTGGGCGTTGTAACAAATTTTTATTTTTTTTAAATAAGTCATCATATTAACTATTTTATAGAAAATTATCTAAAAAAGTGTCCTATAAACACAAATGTCCTAAAAAATAGGTTTATAGGAAAATTCTCAAAAGCTTCTAACAAAATTAGTTAATAAGATAATTATTTTAAAAATGTTCTAAAAAACTTGTTACTGATGGGAAATTGTCCTCAATATTTCCCCAACAAGCCAAGTCATGAAAAATATAGAGAAAAACAAAAGACAAAGAAGAAGACAAGAACTTACGTGGAAACTCCAAAATCGGAGAAAAACCGTGGGCTTCCAAAAAGAAAATCCATTATGTGAATTTTTTTTACAATTACACAAATCTAATCTCTCAAGCCTCACCCAATAACACCCACACTCTTAAAGATTTAACACACAACTTTCTATTCTCTAAAACAAGAGATCAAGAAAGAAAGAATAAAATACTTAAAGTGTATTTTATTGGGATGCTTTGAAACCAAAGCCTTGGACCTCATTTTATAGGCTTGAAGTCTTTTTTCACGTTCATTGTTTCACCGGTATGGGACAAAACCTCCAAGACTTTTCTTTCATTCTAGCCAAAGTTTGCAACAAACTTCACATTGGCTAAATAAAAGAAAATCTTCGCTGCAACACCGACAACCATTGTCTAATTAAACCAACAATCATAATTCTAAAAAACAGAGAACTATCATACTCCACCATAAAAAATTGCTGAAAATTTTATGGGGCAACTTCCTCGTTTGGTTTACTTGAAAGTTCATCAACCATCGACATAGTCTAAGGTGATTGTAAAAAAATTTCCTCGTTAGGTTAATTTTAGCCATTAAATTTCTTAGTCTAAGGTGATTAAGTAGGTTGCATGGTTTGTATTCTAAGTGAGGTTTGTAATTAAACTAATTCCCACAAAACATACAAACCAATTTTACTCCATCTAGTTTAATAAATATCTAATTAATTTTGTTTCCTTATTTAAAGCCACAATCATAGTGAATGAATATTATCATCTTTCATATATGGGGAGTGATATTTCCATGGAAGAAATATTCTTCCACAGCAATATTTATCAATTTACTTTTCTACCCTTTTTATTTATTATCAGCCCTCTACATTCACTCGTCCACCCTCCTTTGATATTCCCTTTTTTTCTCTAACCAAACCTTCAAAAAAACCCAAAATTCAAACCCTTAAATCCACCCATCGGAGATGCTCAACCCTCCGTTGATCGCCACCGTGGTCAGCTCTGCCGGAATATTCCCCCTCCTCCTCTTTTGCCTAACCAAACGCCTCTTCCACCCAAATCAACTACCAATACGGCAACATCTTTACAAAATGGGATTTCAAAACTCCATAATAATAATCAAGAAAACATTTTTAACAACAAACAATGATAAAAAACAAACTACTACGTTCTCCGGCGAGAGATTTCGTCAAAACCCTATTTTAATTGGTCGAAAAACCCTAATCTAATCACCGATGTCATAGAAATCAGTTGGCCAGGTTCAACCAGGTTCAGCCGATTTCATGCAAAAGATCTGGCTTAATGCAATTAATCCCCACCACGAGTTCTTCAATGGCGGTGGCATCAGCGATCATATCGGCGTTACCGTTGTCAGGACCGGCGTTAGGGAACTCGCCGAAGTTTCCTCAGGAGGCTTACTTCGAAATTACGGCGACTATGAACCAGATCCGGCGAAGATAATGGTGATTCCGGCGACTATGAACCACATCCGGCGAAGATAATGGTGATTCCGACGACTATGAACTAGATCCGGCAACCGCAGTGGTGATTCCGTCGACTGCAATGGAGTTTTATGGATGAAAGGAGGCGTCAATACTATCAGCTACTGTTTACTTGTGGAAGGAAGGAGGAAGATTTTCTCTCTCTAAAAATAGTTAATGTAGCCATGGAAATAAAAAGGATAGAAAAGTAAATTGATAAAATATTGCTGTGGAAGAATAATTTTCTTCCGTGGAAATATCACTCCCCTTCATATATATCTTAATAGAATTAATGAATCATGAGACCAAATTGTTTTTATGACACTGGTGAGATAAAGACTTTACACATGAAACTTCACAGCAATACACTGTGAAAGTAAAAGAAAATATAATCTTCATAGTGAAAACACTAGTTTCTATTATATTCATCCTCATATATTGATAATAATAATTTTGGTTGACCAATCGATTCATCTAGTTTCCTTTTTTTAGAATTTAATGAGTTTTATTAATTTTTGCAGGGAATAACAATGGATAGAAACAAACATGAGAAAATAAGTTTCTTATCTCCTGACCATGAAAAGAATGATTGGAACAAACAAGAATTGAAAGAAGCGTCTACAATGGTTGACAATATTCTTATAGTGGTGAGTCTTATTGCAACAGCAACATTTGCAGCTGGTTTTACGGTGCCAGGTGGTTTACAAAGCAACGACGGCTCCAAACAAGGCACTCCCTTGCTACTTAGAAAACCCGCTTTCATAGCATTTGTCATGAGTAATACTATAGCATTCTCTTGTTCTTGCTCTGTTTTATTCGGACACATGGTGCTGGTACTCAATCGTGTTACAAGCGCTGAAGAACCTAATGATGAAACAGTAGACCTTATTAATACCAGAGTAGCAGTTATGTACTATCTCACAACATTTGCCATGTTGGCAATGGCAATTGCTTTTGTCACAGGCTTATATGTTGTGCTAACACCATCCCTTGGTTTGGCTATTTCCTCATGTGTCATGAGCATCTTTATTATTATTGTCCCGTTGTTGTTTCCAGCAAAAACATATTTGCTATTTTAGTTAAGTAACTTCGTATGGAAGAACACATAATCAATGTTTTGTGTCAGAATGATGCTTTTGCAATATCATATCATTTCTTGTATGATGTCGTACCTTGATTTCATTTCTCTATTGAGCTAAACAGATGTGTTGGACGCTAAATGGAAGTTGTCTAGAAGTCAGAGGGCCGTTATGTTAATTTTCTTTAATAGTTTTAGTTTGTAATAATTAAGTGCTACCTTTTCTATTTCCTTAAACCCAAAGGGGGTAAACTGTAATTTCCTTTTATTTACCCTATAAATGGGGAGCTTTACCGGTATACCCAAAGCCCCACCCCCACTTTGCAACCATACCCCCAAAAGGCCATTATAAGGGCCGTTATACCAAAACGCCGTTATAACGCACTAAAACGCCGTTATAACGTACCAAAACGCCGTTATAATGCACCAAAACGCCGTTATATCGCCGTTATATCACCGTTATAACGGCGTAACGGTGTGGGTATATTGTGCAAAGTGGAGGTGCGTTATGGGCATATGAATCTATTACCCCTATAAATGGAATTGTTCTATTCCATTTTTTGATTGTGTGTTAAATCGGCAAATTAATCATAGCCGCATTTATCAATAAAGAATATTATCTCCATGTTCTTGATTTCATCACCATCTTCTCCATCAGTGTTTCAAGTTTTCATCATCAAATCTTAAATGGAGTGAGCTCACATCTTTTACACTGATTTTGGGACACACATCTGATATTAGGTCAATGTTGATAGATTTCTCTCTCAATCTCTACATTTTTCCGCTTTCTGAGTTTTTCAGTTTTTTTTTGAAAAAACTTTAAAATGGTAGATTAAATGTTAAGTGATTGTGAAAAGTGCTTTAGACTATTTGTCAAATCTCTTGGGTTGTTTTCCCTCACTTTTCTCTAAAATTTTAAGAGATTTTTAGCTGTTTTTGGACTGAATTTCGGTGTTTTATTGGTATGTTCGTTGATGCGGTAATTATCGTATATAAAAAGCGTAACAAGTTTTAACCTCTAATTCCTAGCCACCGTCTTACCACATATACAGGCAAGCGTACCTGATCGTGAGTAATATAGTGTAGGAAAGTCCAGGTATCGTATCTACCACTGGGAACGGTCAAGTTTTATAGACTAATGATCCAAACTAGTTTAATCAACCTAAAGCTTTTTGGGGGTTTTGTTTTGGAAAAGTATTTTGAAATATAAAAGACAAATAATAAATTAACCTAACCAAGAAGTGAAAAACTGATGAACAGACATACATTGGAGATAAGTGAATCCATTATGGTTTACTTTCACAAGACATAGATTTATGATTGTTGTCAGAATTTAAGCAATAATGCACCCAAACATGTATATCTAAGATTATCAACTAGGTCTCGGTCCTCCTAGCCCAATACTTAGGTCGTTTGTCAGGCAACCTAGCACCGGAAATCCGATTCTAATTCTATTGCAAGGCTCTTCTACTATCTGGTCACTCTTGGTCCAAGTAACCTCTTAACACACCCTATTGGTCCAAGGTCAAGCTAAGGTAGGTTGATTATCCTTTCGGAGTCTATCTGCTGTGGTCTAACAAATACACCCAACCGATTGAATTCAAATTGCCAAACAATATAAATTAAAACGGAATCAAAGACAACATTCAACAAATCACGCATCTAATTAATAAACTAAAATTCAAAGTATTCAAACCATAATAGACACACAAGAGGAATCAACACATAGACATGTCAATTACAAATGCTTAGACAAACCAACTAAAGACCGGTCGATCCGGCGTAGCATCCCCTCGAATCTCCTCCGTAGTCGTCACATCGAGCCTCCATCTTCTCGGGTTGGAAACCCTAAGCGGCTCCCAACATCTAACCTAGGAGAGTAGTATAGAAAATTGGATTTTCTGGATTTGATTCGATGCCTCAAACTGAATGACCAAGGCCTGTATTTATAAGAAAACGTCCAGGGGTCATCTGGCGATCGCGAAACGGCGAGTTTGGCGGCGCCAGATGCTTAGGTCAACTCCCGTTTTCAATTTTGTCGAATCTGGCGGTGCCAGATTTTTGGTTTGGCGGCGCCAGATGGTTTGGCGACGCCAGATTTAGAAACTCGTGAACGCCAGATTGCTATTGTGTTGACTTTGTGCATTTTTCACGTTTTCTCGCCCTTTTTCGTACTTTTCCGTTCCACGGCCTCCAAGACCTACAAAATTAGGAATTAAACCTTTTTAAGTCAAACAGCATCATAATTACTCTCAAAATGAAGATAAAAGTGGGGAATTGATGCGAGTAAAATATGTATAATTTTGGAGTTATCAAAATTCCCACACTTAAGATTTGCTTGTCCTCAATCAAACATCTGATAAAATAAGAAAGATAACGACAAAATTATTCTCCACCCATGATCATGCTTTGAAAGAATAAGGATAGTCGCAAGAAATCAGGCACAATTCAGACACTAATCAGAGCCTCACAAGTTATCAAAGTCATGCTCAACCTTTTACCCTCACAAAATATGTATCAAGTGTATCTCTCAAGGGGTAATATGTTATATATAGTGATCACACTGATACTCGACATCTTACCAACGCATATGCTTGTCACCAAATCTCATCTCCACCACTGAAAAGTTGTCAACCGTCAAGAGGACTTTAGGGTTGTAATGTTAGGCTAAGGGTTAAGGGTAGGATAAAGGATATTTTTAAGTGACTAAGGGTTGTAGCAAAAACCTGAAAACAATTCAGTTCAAGATCCAAATTACTCATCTGACTTTTGAGATTTTTAGAGCTCGGGATTTCTATCACTATCACTTTTATATCGGCCTAAGCATATTGCTTATTTGTGGCTTCGATATTTTTCTTTTCTTTTAAGCACATCGACTCTTTTGATGCTTCTTTTGAATGAGTCGTTTTCTCTTTTTCTTTTCTTTTCTTTCTTTTTTTTTCTTTTCAAGCTCTCTATTTTTTTTTTCTCAGAGCAGCAACTATGTTGCTTTTGGGCTCTTTTGCTCTTTTTCTTTTTCATAATCCCTTTCTCTATTTGTCAGATTCATAAAACGGACCAAAAACATGAAAAGCTTCCAAATTTAAACTACGGCCAAAAGATAGATAAAATGAATGGGCTAAGGATATATATATATATATGTGGGTAAAGAAATGAAAAGGCTAAGGCTTCAAAGGGGTTACAAGGGATAAAGTGTTAAAGATGAACACTTTCACAAAATAGGCTAGGCAAATCAAATAACCTTAAGATGAGGTTATCTGACGAAGGCTAAGTGGGTTGAAATGAAGGCCTCTATCAGTGCAATAGTGACATACTTTCCTTATGTGGTCTCGACAAGCATCAAATGACAAGTTCTACTTGGTTCAAAGTCGGCATCCTCACAGAAATGAATAAGATATATCAATTTAGGCTCAATCTCTCAACGGAATGGGTAAGGATCACTCATGGCAATTAGCATACACATGACTTTTTCAAACTCATAAAAACTACAAAAAGTATCATCCTATATGCAAGACTCTTTTGACTTCCACAAAATTTTTGAAAAGATCATGGATTTCGAAAAAATTATGCCATATAATTCAAATCATATCAGATAAGCAATTAAGCACAATAAGGACAAACAAGCGAAAGTTTACTTAACCCCCCTTCCCACACTTAAAAATTGCAGTGTCCTCAATGCAATAACAATTAAAGCATATGTGGAAAGGTAAAAAGATAAAGAACAATTAAACCATGGGTTAAGAAATCAAAACAGGTTAAGTCTACTTAACCCCCTCCCCACACTTAAAACTTGCATTGTCCTCAATGCAACAACAATTGAAAAACAAGTAGAGAGGTGAAAGGAAAACAGAAACTTCCCGGGTTAAGAGACTTGAAGCTGACGACCGGCTCATGAAGTATAAGAGACTCCGAGGGTTTACCACACCAAAACCTACAAACAAAACACACTAAAAAGAAAAATGTAAAATAAAACCTAAGATAGATAGGATGACAACCCAAAATCAAGTCAAGTCAAATCGCGTTACAAAACAATGTGGACAGAAGCTTTATTTAAAAAACTTTATTAAACATCCTAACCAACACGCGAAAACCAAATCCTCATCACCATTAGTCAAAAATCTCTTTTAAAAACAAATCCCAACTCTCATTTTCAAAACATTGGGCTTGGACTATTGGACTTTGGAAAACTATTGGAAAAAGTTTTCCCACACTTAGTGATTGAACCATATCAAGCTAATTTGAAGAATGGGAACCCATCAAAATTTGATTTTGAAAATTGTTGCCACATGGGGTTCCCACACTTAAAACTTGATTTATCCTTTTTTTTACACAAAAATAATTTTCTTTTAAAAACTAAGGGATATGTTGTCTCAAGCAAGTTATGTAAAAATATCAAAGTAAAGAAAAACCTATTGCTTGAGAAGTTAGAAAAAGTATGGTTTATCACTTAATGTTTTGAAAAAGCCAAAGTCTTCCCACACTTAAAGTTTAAGATTCTCAAGGGTCACACTTGTGAGAGCCTGTAATTCAAATAGTATATTAACCCCATTGCGGAGTTTAGATTTATAATAGTAAATTATAAATCAGTTATGATTTTTCAGTATAAACTCTAAAGTAAAGGTTTTCTATGAAATAAAAATAATTAATAGGTTTGTATATTTATTAGTTAAATAAATATATAAAATGATTAATTTATTCAGTAAAAAATAATTTGTTTTTAATTGAGAAAATTATAATATATATATATATATAGATTTCGATTTATATAATATATATATATATAATATTATTTCCAAAATATAAACACAATTGGTTTTTGGTATTATCTATAATATGGTAAGTTATACCATATATATAATAAGGTTTAACCAATTTATCAGATTTTATTCAATAAAAAGAAACCTAGAAAATTCCCCCCCCCCCCTCCTTTCTCTCTCCTCTTGATCGACGGCATACACCAAACCCAAAACCAGTTTTGGTTTAGCGTTTGATCGATCAGACTACTTCACGGAAAGGGTTGTTTATCGACTAAAAGGTTTTCGTTTGACTTCATCACGGGTGGAAACCTAGGACCCTATTTCAAGGATTGTATTATGAAGCTCAAAGACACCACATACTTTGAGAAAAAGGTCGCCCTTGTTGGGTTTTTCCTCGTATCAAACTGACACAAGTCAACTGTGAATCTCAAACCTAACTGAAATGAGAAACACGAAACAAACCCGAAAAGATCAAAACTTGATCAAGGGTTATCGAAAACCATATCTGGATCGAAATCCATGGTTTAGACAATCAACCCTAGCTGGTTTGATTAATCGGAAGCAATTAATGATAAAACCCAAAACAACACACAGATCTTGTTTATCTTATTTACACATATATTATGAGTTTAGAACAATACCTCAGAAGCTCAAGATTAGTCCACCCGTGATGAAGTCAAACGAAATCCTTCTAGCCGGAATAACCCCAACTAATCACAAACAAGCTGTATGCGAATTTGATCGAAATAAACACAAAACCGAATCTGGTTTTGGGTTTACTCTTGGCGTCGACCAAGGATAGAGGAAAAGAGATTGGGAGGATTTTCTAGGTTTCTTTTTGGTTAATCAATTGAATGAATGAAACTGTTTGGTTTAACCTTTATTATATATGGCATGAGATACCATATTGTGATAATACCAAACCAAACTATATTTATCTCTTTTGAAACTAAATATTTATTTACTTAATATTCAAGAAAAGATATTCCTTGTATATATCTATATATAATTTCGATACTATATATATACATATCAATTTCCAAATAAATAATTCCAAGATAAATATTTAATTAATTAAATTTGTTATATATTTATTTAACTAATAAATATATAAACCCTATTAATTAATTCCTTTAACAAGAAACCTTTAATTTTGGAGTTTCTACAGGAAACACCCAACTGATTTATAATTACTATTATAAATCAAACTCTCCGAACCGGGTTAATATACTATTCGAAATACAGGCCCTCACAACTGTGACCCTTGAGTGTTTCATAACGTTAGATGTGCGATCACTGGTTTGTCAACTTATGCACATAATTACTAACAACTTTGTTGAGAAAGAAGGAAAAAGGGCAAGGTATTGATGGCGGAAGAGGAGAATTGGATCTGCGAAGATGAGAGCTCAAATGAGGAGGAACAGATGGCACAAGGACACTGCCTAATGGTAGACTTTGATGGACCAAACACTGCGGGTCCTTCTGAACAATCAGAAGATGATGTCTCAGAGGTACCTTCTTGTCCTGATTTATCTGATACAGTCAAAATATTGGATTCTAAAATTTGTGATCTTGAGAGTGATCTCCAAACGAAAAGAACACTCGTCACAAAATTTAGAACACATAGTGTTGTTTATAAGAGCTCTCTCGAGGATAGTTTTGTTGAATTTCTTCTCTTAAATAACCTCTGTCTGTAATTACTTTAATATAAGTAAAAGATTAAAATATATTTGGAGTGATATTTATTAGATCTCTAAGGCTATTAGTATCCCAACTAGGGGTGTAAACGAGCCGAGTCGAGCCGAGTATCAGGTAGTTCGAGTTAAGTCGTTAGTATCGAGTCAAGTTTTATTCGAGTCGAGTTTTGACCGAGTTTTGACCAAGTCGAGTTTTAACCGAGTTTTGACCGAGTCGATCTCGAGTAGCTCGCGAGTTATCTTGGCTTAAGCCGAGTCGAGCCGAGTATCAGGTAGTTCGAGTCGAGTCCTTAGTATATCGAGTTGGGTTTTATTCGAGTCGAGTTTTGACCGAGTAGATCTTGAGTAGCTCGCGAGTTGTCCCGACTCATTTACGCCCCTAACCCCAACCCTTCTAACTCTCTCAATCTCACTACCACATCAGTTGCCACATGAGCTTTTCTCCAACCATTTCATTAACCCTCTCCAACCCGTACTCCAACCCTCCCAACCCTCTCACTTTCTAATTTATTTAATACAAATAAATTATAAAATTAAATAAATAATAACATTCATAATAAATTAAAAGTTCTAATATTTAAAAAAAATACAAGAAAAACTACAAAATTAAATAAACTAAAATTTAGAGTTATGGTTTGATTTTAGCCGGGCCTTTTCGCCAATACTGCTTCCAATTCGATGGTCATGCGGGGTTTTGTAAAACGCCAAGTCTTGTTCGAATATTGCATCTAGTTGGACTTGGAGCTTTTGTTGTTCGATATCCGCCAACTGTCTATCGAGTTCAAGTTTTTTCAACTTGTACTCCATTTTCTAGGATAATTGTTTATTCCACGACTAATACATCTTGGCCGGGGGTACGGTAGTTGTTGGGTTTTTGAGGATCCCTCACATCGAACTGATACGAGGATCACTGTGGATCTCAATCCTAACCGGAAGAGATGCACGGTAAAACCTAATGATCAAACCGACCAAAAAGTATAAACTTTATCAAACCTAACTGGTTTGATTGATGCGGAAGCTTAGAATTAAAAACCCGAAAACATTCGATTGATCTTAATCGTTTTAATTATTTAATCCCAATAAAAGGGTTTTGGTTAATTTACCTGGATTGCTTAAGTTTGATCCACCCGTAAACGATCACACAAATTGCCTTCTAGTTGGCTGAAATCCCGAGATCACGAAACAAACTGTTTTGCGAGATGTCAACCGAAAAACCGAACTCTGTGGGGTTGTGGTTTTGGCGCTGGTTTTAGGGAGAGAGGAGAGAGAGAGATTTTTCCTTTTTTCTTGAATAATCAATTGAGTGAATTAATAACTGGTAACCCTTATGCTTATATTTATAAGGTAGACTTTCCTAGTTACCATACAACTCAATAATTATCTTTTGGTAATTATCTTTTCTTTCTCCCAAAGAAAAGAATCTTTACTAAACTAGATAATTATTTCTTATTAATTAATATTCTATTATATATTTATTTACCTAATAAATATATAATTCATTTCAGACCTTTAACTTTGGGTTTTCTTACATAAAATACCCAACTGGTTTATAATTAACTATTATAAACCCAATCTCTCCAAACTGGGATTATCTTATTTGATTTACAGATCCTCACAGGTGTGACCCTCAAGTGTCTGATAACATTGGATGTGAAATCACTGGTTTGTCAACTTCTGCACATAATTACTAACAGAAGTGTCAGCCTGTTTACTCTTTAGGGCCTTTTTCGCCTTGCCCCGACCTATGGGTCGTTGAGGTTGCGTAATCTCTTCTTGAACGTCGTCGTCATCTCACCAAAGTGAGCATCGGAAGACCGGACGTTCTGGTACGTTTTATTGAGCAAGAGGAAGACCCGGACATCAGTGGAACCGTAGCCCATTTGCGGCAATGTCATAATATCTTCCAAGAATCTTCATGGAGGAAAACATGCCCCTCCAATGCCTGGTAGTGGGAATGGATCATCTGTAGAAGTTCCAAATCATTTCTTCCGCTTGGCCTATTGATCTTGTGGGCTCGGGCTCGTGTGAAGCTGGAGCTAATTGTTTGGTTAGGACCCCTTGCGTTTTCGGAACAAGTGAATATGAATCACTTGAATCAGAACCCTCCACAGTTTCACGAGGTACGTAATCTGGGTAATGCGTATTTCCACGGTATAATCCGTATTATAATTCATTATAATGATATAATCCGGATTAATAACCGGATGGACCAAATTGGGTAGGAAGTTTGGATTGAAATATTGGGACGAAAGTTGGGTAGAGAAAAATGTGCCGGAAAACCGGGTAGAGAAAATTGGGGAGGAAAGAAATTTGGATTGTAACCGGTATTGTAACCGGCGTTTGGGTCTTCAAATTGCGGTATATATGGTTGTTGAGCGTAATCGGTGAATCCCGTCGGACCTCCCGAATCACCGGCACCTCTCGAACCACCCGCACCTCTCGAGCGACCGGCACCCCTCGAACCTCTTGCTCGTGAACCATCGACACCACGAGACGTGTTGTTTGGATTCATGATGAAATAAGATGAAAGTTTAGAAGTTTATAGAGAGAAGTTGAAGAAATTGGTGTGAAAAATAAGTTTGGTTTGAGGTTGTTTAAATAGATAATAGAAAAAAGAATTTTTTTTTTTTTTTTAATTCTAGCCTTTGCCAATGGCTATTTTAAAAAATATTTTTTTTTTCTTCCGGCTCTAACGGCTACCCCAACCCGACACCACCCCAAACCCGCTGAGCCCGCAGCCCACTGAGCCCGGCGGGCTCGAAACCGCTAAGCCTAGGATTGCAGTACGCATAGCCTAATCGGGTTCTTTATCCAATTATTTTGACTAAAAATGTTTCTTTTAAGAAAAGAGAGATGCTAAAAAGATTTTTCTTTGACGAATAATAGTCCCTTTATTTTAAATATTTAAAAACCAATGTACTCTGATTTGCTTAAATATGCAAGTTAACTTCTATTCTAGCTTATAAATAAAATCTTCAATAGACTATAACCAGGAAAAGACAATCTATTAACGGTGGGAAAAATGGTGAATTTTTCATTCACAATTCTGAAAGCAAGATTTACATCCCTGATGGTTTACTTTTTCTTCTCCCATAGAGCAAGATTTTATGTACCTTGGATACTCACCATTTATAACTAGTGCTATACCCGTCCGTAGGCCGGGTTTTGGTCTGTGAAATATAATTAAGTCAACTTTTTAAAAAAAATGTATGGGTTAGCTTATCAACTTTGAGAAGAATTTGTGTTAATAAGTCATGTAGGAATTATTTTTCAAAAACACCATTTCATGGCTTCTCAAAATGGAGTTTTATAAATGCTTTTACATTACCCAAACATGCTTATTAACTTCTTCGAAAGCCAATAAGTCAATAAGGAGTTTCAAACTCAATCCCAAACACCCTCTAAAACTCCACAGTCTTGCAAATCTATCAACATCATTCTTTTGTTTTTTATCATCAATTCTCACATTAGTTGACGTATTTAAGTTAGATTTTTGACAAATAAAATAGAGAATTATACATATAAAATTTGTTAGTTTACAAAAACAATCTTATTGGTTTAGACTTCAGACTTTAGCACCATCTCTAAAAATCAAACTTCATAATTCAACCTTCTAAAAAACAAATGTCACCTTGGTGTTATTTTAAAATTATGTGGGCTTTTACGGGCTAACCTGGCCAATTTTCAGGATTTGGCACGGTTCTTTTAATCGGTAAAGTATAGATCACCGGTTCATATTTTAAGAGGAAAACGCGCTTTTGTTTGTAACCGTTTATTAGATTGGGACCAATTTTTGTCCTTTATATTCCAAAATCAATTTGACAGATGATCATTTATGCATATGTATGTGCTTTTTGGTGGTTTTATTTAACTGTAAACTTCAAGTAATGAGACATAACATTCGTTTAATTCTCTACTTCAAATAAGTAATGCTTAGGTGAGAGAGTGAAACTGTGTAAAGCTTTATACTTCTACTTTAGATTCACTTAAACTCAGGGTACAAAACATGACTTTAATCTAAACTCAGGGTAAATCTTCAAATATCATTCTATTATACATTTTTTATACTTAAAATGCTTATTGACATATTCAGATATGATGTTGATGATAAGGAATTTTTGTTGTTTCGATGAAAAGTAAAAACACCTCCTTACATCGGTTTGGCACTGATAAAAAAGAATTATTGAAAATATATGTTATTGTCACTCATTCTAGTGTGGTACCATTATAAGTTACCTCTTTCAAACTATATGATAAGTAACTTACAAAAAAAAACATTAGTTGTTTAAAATAAGCAATCTCAAACACCCACTTAGAATTGTTTTAAATTAGCTTTTACATTCCTTTTTGTTGACACCATTTGGCGATAACTAAAACCTTGAAAATTTCGAGATTAGGGAGCATATTAATCTCGAGCTATTAGACAACTTTCAGCTATAAAATGCAGTAAAAGTGTTCAATGAACATGTAGTTCTAACTTTCACGGTTAATACCAAATTTGCAAAGCATATGACCTAATATCAAATACATTCTAAATACCTCATAAAATCACCATCAAAATTCAGTATACAATAGTTTTTCAAAATTACCACAATCTATTCCAAGTCGCCACCCTCATCCTAAGCCTGCTTACCGGGTAAGCTTCTCAACCCTTGTCATGTACAATCAATAAGTTAAATAATATTTGGCTTACCCGATAAGCATTTTGTTGAAATTCAGTTAACCACCCCCCCCCCCCCTCCCTTCTCTCATCACCATCTCCGGTTGTGACCATGACCTGCTTCCAATAAACAATATGCAAGTTAAAGAATTAAAAACAAACTTGATATCAACTATGTACCAAATGATGCTGAAAAAAATGAATTGCAAATCTACATATGTTGTTTGGTATAGTAGAGTCCAGTCTCATCCTGTCAAGTGTCAACGCATCAAACGCACCCAGATATGTCATTACAAAAATAGAAATAACTGGTGTCATATTTTTCTCGTAACTTGTTAAAACTTCAATCCAACTTTTATCGGATATCAAACGAACAAACCAAACCTTGTATCCACCTAATAATCTAGATATACCTGTATGAATCAAGCAACAGAATGTTTCCATCAAAGTTCAAACACCGACGCCTCATGGTCCCCTGATTTTTTGAGATTAGCACCCAGCCATTCTCATAATGATATAGAAAATCCTAAATTTTTTAAGTGATCAACAGCACGTGCAGCCTATATTCAAAACATATGTAAAAAATAGTATTGTAAACCATTATAGATATAATAATAATAATAAACATAGAAATCTAGAATCCATGGAGGTGTTTCATTATAATTCAACAGACATATATGAGTTTTGTGTAGTTATTTTTGGCTTTAGAATTTAGCCAATTTGTACTAAGCATATTGCGTACATCCAAATAAGACATTATAAGAATCAAACATGAGACAGAGTCACAACACATGTCTGGATGTGTCTCACTTGCTCCAAAAGATAAACACATTCACTAACTCAAACTCAAATAAAGTTTATCTTAGCTCCAAAGGATAAACACATTAAGTAAGAAAATTAACACCACAAACATCTTTGAATCGTAATAATTGCGATAGAATACAATAATTCCCCAACTAACCTTAAGAGCAATTAAATTGCCTATTAAACAAAACAATAGGTAGTAGCATGTTTTCACTTACCTGATGATGTACTCCAATCAGCCTACAAAAATTGCTTACAACTCCCCTTACGCATGTTGCAATGCCGCATCCTTAGGCGACGAATAGTAGAGAAAACTTGCCGGAAGTAGAACACCATCACCACCGCTCTTCCTCTTGTTACTACGAACTTCGTCACTGTCACTCTATAAAAGAAAAGTAAGCATAAATTACAACATAAAAGGAACTTTAAGAAACAAAGAAAAACAAACTAAAGGTGCATTTAGGGATTGATCTGCTTACAAGACATGTCAATTTACAAAAAAATTTAAAATTTACCCAAATAACATATTGTTTATAAACCCAATTCCACTTTGTCAAATCAAAAACAACAAATGTTATAATCATTTATTTTTTTATTTTTTTTAACGGCAAGACAGAACTATTATACCCAAAAAAGAAAGCGAACATGGAGTCACCAAGCCAAAAGCAAAACACAAACACCAACACAACCAACCTGCCCAAAAAAGGCAAAAGAAAAAGAAGCAAAGGCTTATGAGACGTAAACCAACCTGAAACAGCAGCACAACCAACGAAAAAAGAAAAAAACAACCTCACCGACCCAATTAAAAAAGCCAGACAACATCCAAACTCGACCGGGCTGCACCCAAACAACAGCTTGCTGTCCAAACAGCAGCTGAATGATAGCCAAACAACGACTACACGAACAGCCAAACCGCAGCTTAACAGCCTAACCATGTTGTAACAGCAACCAAACAGCACTGAATGACAGCCAAACAGTTGCTTAATAGCCACTCAGCAGCGTAGCAACAACCAAACAGCAGTGTAACATCAACCAAAAGCAATCAGACAGCCAAACAGCAGTGAAACTCAGACAAAGCTGCTGATCTGCACCAACCACCTTCACTTCTGACCATCAACAAACGTTTTTGACCCAAAGCAAGCCTTCTTAATGCAACTCAGGCAGGGTCTGGCTAACCGAATCCGCGTTGCAGCCTTCTAAATACCCGGTAACCATTTTCTGCAACTTTGAAGCTGCTGTCCTTCCGTACCACGACCTGCTTTCGAGAGCAACTGTTACGTACCAAACGGATCGCATAGCCACGACCTCCAATCCAATGCGATCTCTGAGTCCCTGTTAATTAACCACTCATTTAACATCAAGCTTAACTTTATAATACAAAATACTTTGATCTATGAATTTCCCATATAGGGGTGTAAATGATGCAAGTCGAACTCAATTATTGGTATACTTGACTCTAACTTCTTAGTCCTTTCCCAAGCTCGAATTTAACTAAAAAATCGCAAGTAGTTAAATACTAAACTCGAATTGACTGCAATTTTCTAGTCTCAAATTCGAGCTCAAACTCATTCGGAGCAAGAACCAATTCCAAACTCAAACCTAAATCAAATCTTCTTTGCCACATTCACATCCAATAAGGTAATTTGACTTGGTAAGCCTTTATCCGAGTAAGCATTTGATAAACAACCCTTGAATTCCAATCCTGAAAATATAATAATTAAATGATGAACTTACCAACATTTAACTGAAATGCAGCACATGTACATTACACCAATGCAACCTTCTGTCTAAAATTAACTCTAATAGTGGAAGATGCAAGTGGTGACTTAACCCATGAACTTAAAAAAAAACCACACCTTTGTACACATTCTTTGAATCTTATTCATGCACCATTATCAAAGTGCTCCATCATTACTCATTTCATTTGACTTCAAATAATGAAATTTTTTTCATTTGATGCATACAACACTTAAACTACACTTACTTATAAAAGCTCATCGTATGTAAAGGTGAACAAAGAGTAGTGATGCATATATATGAATCAAACTACCATCTCCAAGAAAGCATTTAATGGGAGGATTAACGGGGTATGCGCGTTGAATATTCAGAGAGATTCAACTACATATACACTTATGACAGTTGAAGCTGAAAATTTCAATCAACTTTACAATTTTTCAAGATATTATTCACGATTCATATGAAATGTTTTTGTAGTTCATAAGCTGTGAATTTTTGTTTTCTTACGAATGACAAAAACTCATCAAATAATAACACTTTAGCTAGCATCAAATAATATATAGGACTTATTGGGTAAGTATTTAGGTAGACGACCCCTTAATGAAATTACAGTTTAAGAGCAATTAACCTTAAGAGCTAAAATTGAATCCAAACTGAATCTGACCTTATAGCTAAAATTGCTCTCCTCTATTTCTTCTACATTATTCTCCATAGCAGTAGTGGGAGAGCCATTCAACAAACCAACATAAATCAAAAAATGAGGAAAAAATTTGCTTCTCCGTCAGAATTCTTCTTGTACATGGTTGCAGCTAAACCCACATTCTCTTGTCAACGTCCCCTATGATGTGAATCTTCCGAACCCTATGCGAGAGAGCAGATGAAAAAAAAAATATTAGTAAAAACCCAATGCTGAGAAATGAGTAGATTAAAATTGAGAGATACGAAAAGAGATTCAAGATGAAGGGTTTATAATGTAAGTTTGAACTCCATAAACTTCTAAATCTCGGAAACCCTAATCACATCGTGGTATGATGATCTCCGTATCTGTGCAAAATCAATCAGCAAACAACAAACATTCAGTTAAAATTGGAATGACTGTAATCGAAATAATTTGGGACAATCGAAATGATTTGGGGATTGAATTGAAGTAATTTGGGGATGGAATTGAAACCTGAATGGCGCAATGGTCGTGATGATGATTGAGGCAGAGAGAACAGAGAGGGCCATTGATGCAATCCAAGCAGTACATATTGCATTCAGACATGTGTGAATCAGCGTGTAATTTGCATTGAAGAAGCTTTCACATTAACCTAATTTAGAAATTAACAAAACCTGTGTTTAGAAATTAACAATACCTGTGTAAAGCTCTATGCATTAAAAAATACAAATGTTTGGTTTTTGGATTTCTACTTTGCAAATCAATGCACTTGGTGAGGTTAATATTCAATGATTGCACAAAAATCAAATTCATAAATGCTCAAGATGTTAACCTAATTTTATTGAAGAGACCGATATAGAAATTAACAATACCTGTGTCTTCCGATGAAGAAGAAGAGACCATGATGATGAACGGAAGCCGAGCAGGAGACTATACATTCATCATTCTTTGAACTTCTAGAAAGATAGGAGGAGTACGAGAGAAATTAGGCTAACTATCCATTTCTTTCTGGTGAAACCTTTGTGGTTGTCAAAGAAATAGATAAATTAAGTGGAGACATGGAACGTGAAGCGAGGCGGGAGAGAAAGGAGGGACGTGCGGAGAGGTTCTGGACGAGAGAAGAGGGAGCAGAGAAGCTTATGAATAACTGTAAAAAATAACTGTAAATAGGTGATTTTAAACGGGCGAGATTGAAAGTTGATTTGATCCAATGACTGATATCCAAAGAGCGGTTTTTTTACTCACCGGGAACAATAGATATATAATTCATCGTAACTTTTATTCTTATTAATTACAGCTTATTGTTGTTTCAATTCTTGTAATTATAATTTATAATAACCAAAGGAGTGTTAGCCTAATGGTAAGGCTTGGGCACTACATAGTGGTGAACCCGAGTTCGAGCCCTGGGGGACGCATTCTAGAGGTACGGGGGCTTCGACTTCGGGCTGCATGCTTTAGCAGTCGGGCTTCGGCCCAAAATTGCCGAAGATTAGTCTGGGCCCAATGTGGTCTGGGATACCTCATTCAAAAAAAAATTATAACTTTTAATATTTTTGTTTCTTGTAACTAAAGGTAGGAATTAGTCCATAGACAGAAATAACAACAAACTGCAAACCATATGAATAAAAATAACAATTTTGAAACCTTAGGGACCAAAACAAAGATTATAACAAACCACAGGGACTAAGATCATTATTTACTCATTTTTATAATTACTTCTAGTTTATAATATCTAAATGCTTTTGAAAACCATATCAATCCATGTTCATCATAATATTCGTATCATTAGGTATAAAAGGAATATTAATGGGACAAGAGTTAAACTTACTTTTCAGGTTAACTTAAGAAGTAGTCACATACCATTCGACGAGAACTCGATGCACATTAAATAAGATGCATCAGATCAATTTCCGTTTAAGACGTAGTTCATGAAATGAAAAGTGATTAAAAGTGATCAATAGTTCAAATCCACTTCTCACGCTACCTTAACTTACACAATACTTCTAAAAAGAATGCATTTTTACTCAACTCTCAATTTTGAAAAAAAAAAAAAATTAAAACCTGATGCAGGTACCATATTCCACTTTCAAGAAGTATGTCTCCACCAACAAAACTATACAAATTACAAGCCTTTAAACAGGGATTTTCCTTGATGTTATCTTCAGAGCCCATGAAGTTAATTCAGATTACAAGCTAACCCTGACACTCATCTTTTAACCAAAAAGTACAAACATACCCTAATGAAAAAGATTCTGAAAAAGAATTCTAGAGGACAGAACTCGAGATCGAGCTGAGTCCTAAACATGGAAGGATTGGTTAAGGCACCAAGGGACTCGTTAATAGATTGGCCCATCTCTAGACATCACATTAACTTTTATGATGATCATATCTCAGAAGGTTATGATAGAACATAGGAGCCACATAAGTCTGATTTTATGCATCAGGAATTATGCAATTCTCTATTGAGAGCATCGTATACCGTTTCTAGTGATACCCCTTCAACTATAAGAACTTTGTCCCTTGATTTCGACCCAGCACCCAATGAAACCTGTCGTTTCTTGACGCCGATAACCTGTATATGGGAGCAAAAACAAGAAAGCTCAACATCAAGGTATGAGAAACTAAAATTCTATCAAGATTTAGCATATCAAGAGGTAAACGTTCCCTCGTTACAAGAATATATATATATATATATATATATTCAAAATGAGAAGAAAGCGGCATTCACATGTGCATAATAACGCACACCCAGATATTATGAGAAGCAAAACAGGCCAGAAAACTGATTGATGGCCAGAAACAAAGAACACTGGAAACAAAACGCCATAATATGCACATCATCGTCTTTGATGATAACAAGATTTGAGATCGAACCGCCAACTCCCGTCCATAAAGGTACAGCCTAACATTGACCGCTTTGAGCTCTTCCCACCCGATTACCGCTAATCAGTCTAAGCTTATTCCCCTCCTACAGCTCCCCATCTGTTATTAACACCCACCCCCTAGCTTATTTCCCTAAATAGAAACTTCCTAACAAAAAGATTCCTCAATTGACCACTCACACTCCCAATTACCCAAAGTACCCTCTACATGATAAACTTTTACTGTTCCTACTTGATTACTGGCTTATCATATGAATTCCCCAAAGAATAGCCTTAGATCAAGATAGTCTTCTCTATAACACCCCAAAACTCAAAACATTCTTCATTGACTGAAAGTAACCAAGTTCTTATAAAATAGCGGAAGCTCGTCCAAACCAACATTTAAATCTATCAAAAGTTTGAAACTTTAAACCATAGGTCTTACCAACAAAACATAAGTGTAAGAGTTTACGGAAAATAATTAATGTTTACATATCAAAACATAAAAGAGCTTAGAGTTTTCACATAACACTTTCTCCAAAAACCTCTTGACTGAACTGCCACCACGGAGCCTCATACGGTATCTTTCTCTTTTCCTTTCCGGGACGTACCTGACACTAAAAAGGATAAACAACAACGGGGTAAGCATAAAGCTTAGTGAGCACACACTTAACCACTTACCATCATGCACACACAATCACAAGTACATAGCAACTACATACATGTAAGTCTCCAATCTTCCTTACGGCTCAATACCATCAAGGAAGGATAAACGACACTGGTACCAGGCCTCTGCAAATTCCCTAGGGGTATCACTACCACCATAGGTACTCTCCCAAGTCCCCGAAGGAACACATCTCATAATAATTCCCTAGGGGTATTACTACCACCATAGGTACTCTGCCATGTCCCCGAAGGAACGCATACACATAATCACACATGCAATCGTAACCATACATACATAACAACAAGAGTTAAGTGAGGTACTCACCTGTCAAGAGTTAAGTGGGGTACTCACTTAACTCTTGTTGTTATGTATGTATGGTTACGATTGCATGTGTGATTATGTGTATGCGTTCCTTCGGGGACATGGCAGAGTACCTATGGTGGTAGTAATACCCCTAGGGAATTATTATGAGATGTGTTCCTTCGGGGACTTGGGAGAGTACCTATGGTGGTAGTGATACCCCTAGGGAATTTGCAGAGGCCTGGTACCAGTGTCATTTATCCTTCCTTGATGGTATTGAGCCGTAAGGAAGATTGGAGACTTACATGTATGTAGTTGCTATGTACTTGTGATTGTGTGTGCATGATGGTAAGTGGTTAAGTGTGTGCTCACTAAGCTTTATGCTTACCCCGTTGTTGTTTATCCTTTTTAGTGTCAGGTACGTCCCGGAAAGGAAAAGAGAAAGATACCGTATGAGGCTCCGTGGTGGCAGTTCAGTCAAGAGGTTTTTGGAGAAAGTGTTATGTGAAAACTCTAAGCTCTTTTATGTTTTGATATGTAAACATTAATTATTTTCCGTAAACTCTTACACTTATGTTTTGTTGGTAAGACCTATGGTTTAAAGTTTCAAACTTTTGATAGATTTAAATGTTGGTTTGGACGAGCTTCCGCTATTTTATAAGAACTTGGTTACTTTCAGTCAATGAAGAATGTTTTGAGTTCTGGCTCTGATACCAACTTGTAACACCCCAAAACTCAAAACATTCATCATTGACTGAAAGTAACCAAGTTCTTACAAAATAGCGGAAGCTTGTCCCAACCAACATTTAAAACTATCAAAAGTTTGAAACTTTAACCCATAGGTCTTACCAACAAAACAAAAGTGTAAGAGTTTGCGGAAAATAATCAATGTTTACATATCAAAACATAAAAGAGCTTAAAGTTTTCACATAACACTTTCTCCAAAAACCTCTTGACTGAACTGCCACCACGGAGCCTCATACGGTATCTTTCTCTTTTCCCTTCCGGGACGTACCTGACACTAAAAAGGATAAACAACAACGGGGTAAGCATAAAGCTTAGTGAGCACACACTTAACCACTTACCATCATGCACACACAATCACAAGTACATAGCAACTACATACATGTAAGTCTCCAATCTTCCTTACGGCTCAATACCATCAAGGAAGGATAAACGACACTGGTACCAGGCCTCTGCAAATTCCCTAGGGGTATCACTACCACCATAGGTACTCTCCCAAGTCCCCGAAGGAACACATCTCATAATAATTCCCTAGGGGTATTACTACCACCATAGGTACTCTGCCATGTCCCCGAAGGAACGCATACACATAATCACACATGCAATCGTAACCATACATACATAACAACAAGAGTTAAGTGAGGTACTCACCTGTCAAGATGCTAGCAATTCATACACTTCACAAGCTAACACAATCACTTCGAACCACCTAACCAATCACAAATACATAACACATCAAACATAGCCCAAAAGGACCACTCGATACTCCATACCGAAACACTAGTCTTAGCCATAGCTAGACTAGTCTAATTGCCCTTAAAATCTACCCAAAGTCATCTCATAACATCCCTAACATAAGCCCAAAGCCAAATCTTGAAAAGGGCCGCAAACGAAAAATATCGAAAATGCAACAAAAAGTTGCGCGACCTGGCCCCGCGACCTTGCATGTTGTAGAAGCTTCATGATACATGTAGAAAGCCATAACTAGATTTGCACACGAACCGGTCCAAGAAAAGCTCAATCCGGTAAAAGCTTGGTCAACACGATCGAAAAATCCCGAACCCGTCTGACCTGGCAAGGTAAGGACCAAACCCGGAAAGGCGGTCTGGCCAAGTACAAAAGAAGTCCGGTATTGGTCTTGTTTGATGCGAAGAAAGCACGGTCTAAGCTTTTGGTCTTGTGATCTTGTCTGTTTATAAAGGGAAAGAAAGCAAAAAAAAATAATAATAATAATAAGAAACCAAAGCGGTCTTCATTCAGTCCAGCCTTTATTCATCTGAAAGAAGACAGGTCTTTTTGCCAGTACATAAGAAGCTAGGGAAGTCCATCGCTTAGTTAGTCAAGCTCAAGTATTAGGTATCAAAATTCCTTACACATCAAATTTGCAACCATGAACTTTGACCATTCACGATTATTAAGTCCTTCTGTTGCAAAGCATGTATTTAAAGTTTGTTTTAGCAATCGAAAAATATACGCATCAAAAATACGAAAACGGAATTGGAACATGAGCACATCAAAGATCCTCATCAGAACTATAACAAGCAAAGATGAATTCTTTTCTAATGTGAATCACCAAAACAATAATTTGAAGTTCACAAGTAAACTGCAACACACAATTGAGCCTATAGATTTTTAGGTTATAAAAGCTCATTATTCAATAGTGGTGAAACAACATTAGCTGCAGCAATTTCTAAGCTCTTCAAATTCAATGAGTTCCTTTAACAAGTTTATGGCTTTGCTTACTCATTTTATATAACAAACAAGCACATACACAAGAAATAACCATTGCTGCAATATCTTAACATCCACAGCTGTGGCAAAGGACTCACCGAGCTTATGTAATCAAGGAGTGCAGCATTAGCTTCACCTATCATTTTAGACTAACACATTATTCAACACACGGTTTCTATTTGGCCGGAAAGTTAAACTGATCTACTTCATTTTCAATATACATTTCTTAAATATAGATGAAGTTTTCTTTGTTTTGAAAAAAGAGTTGACTCTAAATCAGTACAGATTTACAGTTTATATGAAGGAATGGATAAAAGGATAAACAATGGTTGTTCAAATAGTTTCAGTATTGGGTGTTTTACAAACTCAGGTTGTAACACATGGTGTGTGACATCAAGCATGCAAAAGACAAGCTTCAAGACAAGTAAAAAACAATACAACATTAGAAATTGACTACTAATTAAATAGAAACATTAAGAGCAAAATAGAAACATTAAGAGCATTGAATTAACTTAATTACAAGATACTTAGTAGATTAGGAATACTTATGATTTATCATTGACACAACCATCTAAAACTTTATGGTATACAATTATAAATAAGTCATCCAAGATAATTTCTCTAGCTGCAATTACACATATAAGTTTGATGAAAATCTATCTATATTCAACTTTAGTGAAATCAGGAAGTAAAACCTGGGATTCAAATACTAATGAAAGCAAGTCGATTCAAGTCTCAATTTGATGAAATTAATTACAACAAAATGATAACTCACCACCACCACTATCAATCGAATCGGATAAACAACTTTGAAATCCTAATTTGAGATAAAGGGAAAACCAATTTGGGGATGAATTTCTCTTTCAAAGAAAAAACCTAATTTGGGATGTTCGGAAATCTCTTCGACGCAAACCAAAAGATTTCGTGGTATTAATCGTTCTTAGCCATGGCATTAATACGCTAGCTTATGAATTAAGCTATAACTCAATTATAAAACCAGTTTTCTAGAAACATCGTACCACACAGTTGCGCCACGTGTCCGGTCAAAGGAGGTCAAAGTCGCCCCGGGCGACTTATACCGGGGCGACTTAAGTGCAAGGTTCAATTTTGCCATTTTTCCAAAGTGTAGAGGTCAAAGTCGCCCCGGGCGACTTATACCGCTTGAAGCCCGATTAAGACCCGCCAGGCCCGGCCCGGTAAAAAATTTGAACAAAAACATATTTTTAGAGTAAATTACATTGTTGGTTTTTTAAAACTCTCAAATGTGGTACAGAAAATTTATCTCCCGTCCTTTACTATGACGTACCACAAAACAAACGCACCCTTAAGACCAAAGACAACGATTTATCCTTGTAACTGTTAATAATTAACGGTTGCCATGCTTAAAAGACCAGTGGTGTGATTAATTGACATATAAAGAATGATAAAGACAAAAAATCTCAATTAAGGACTGAACTTGCCATTTTGACCTATTAATAAGGACGAACGATGTAATTCACATCTCTACCACAGAACATCTACGATGAAACCAAAAAAAGGTCGCCGACTGAATGTCGTTAGCCACGAGATGCGAGTTAAATTTTGAGTTGTTGAAAAGAACTACATTTCTCTTCTTCCACAACAACCAGAAATAAGCCTGTTTCACCGTGGCTTTGACGATCCTTAGTCGCCAAATATTCCTTACCTCAACCGCTTTACTACAGTCCATAAGAAGATGGTTTAGCGTTTCTGGATACGAGTTGCAAAGAGGGCAAAGATTAGAATCCAACGTGATAACTTTGTTAACGGGGTTAACTGTAGTTGGCAATTTATCCAAAGCCGCCCTCCAAGTGAAAATTTTGACTTTGCTCGGAACCATTTTGATCCAAATCCATTGAGGGCCACTTCTATTGAGGGACATGTCATCAAGAGCAAAATGAAGCGATGTAATCATGAAACTCCCTTGCTATCTAAAACCCACTCCCATTTCTCATCACCACTCCAATGGTCTACTCTTGGTAGAGATTTCAAGCATCACTTAATTCATTTGCTTCTTAAAGACCATGCGTTATGGTTGATCCGTGGGGTTCGGGTGACCAACAAGTAACCTCAGGTTCCAATGGGAACGCCACCACGGCCACCATCGGATTTTGTGGCTCGAGTGTCACCAAATTAGGGGTGTTCAAAAAAACCGCTGGACCGCTCAAACAAGTCGAACCAAGTCAAACCGGACCATTTTTGGCAGTTTAAGCGATCTAGCGGTCCGGTCTGGTTTGAAAATTTGACAAACCGGGCGGTCCAATATGTGATTTGGGGTTTTTTTTGGGTTGTTTGGACCAATCTAATCGCCAAATATGTATATAACTTATTTTTTTATATATAATCAATTATATATAAAGCACACACCCCGTCTCTAATAATTAGTATTGATTTAGGATTCTATCATCTCATACCTCTATAAATATGTATGTGATTATGTGTAGTTAAGAAATTTGTCTTAGCACTCAAACTATGTATATGTGTTTATTTTAAAGCCCATAAAAGGCCCAAACCGCCTAAATCAGTCGAACCAAACCGCCTAAACCGTAGGCATGGGAATGGGGCAGGTTTGGGGCGGGGACCCCAATCTCATCCCCGTCCCTGAGTCCTCATCGTCATCCCCGTCCGCTTCCCCATCCCCACTAGGGAATTTGATCATATCCACATCCTTGTCCCCAACGGGGAACGGGGACCCCGAACGGGGAAATGGGGATTTTATGTCCGTTTATATAATTTATTTTAAATTAAATATTTTGAGATACCATACGTGTTTAAATCTCACATATTTCTAATAAAAACTAAGAATGTATCGTGTAATAATTTATAGACGTAATCGTATAATAATTTATAAACGTAATACCAAAAAAAATTAAACTTAATCCTAAAATAATTTTTAATGACACACGTTCCAAAACGTATCAATTAATAGTCAAAACCACATAAACTAATATTCATAATTTATTGAAATTGGAACAACCATACACCGATATAATAGAAAAACAATATATAGTTTAAATTAATAAATAATTAATATATACACGGGGATAGGTATGAGGCGGGGCGGGGGAGTGCTAAACCTGTCCCCGATTTGAGAAAACAGGGATCCCTGTCCCCGTCCCCAATACGTGGTTTACCGGGGAATCCCCGTCTCCGATCGGGGCGGGTGGACTGCGTTCCCCGTCTCCGACCCGAGACGGGTGGACCGGGTTCAGATTCAATTTCAATTTCATTTCATGCTAACAAAACAGGTTTCAGATTCATTTCCGATTCCTAACAAATTCCAATTTATTTAGAGATTCCAATTTGCTTTGGAAACATTTTGTGAGCAAACGCCACCTTAGGATTAACCGTACTGAACTTAACAAAGTTATATGTAGGGGACCTAATCAATAACAAAATCAAAACCATAATGACCATACTTGTACTTATTTTATTTGGGTGACTCGATCCGTAATTTAGAGATAATTAACCACATGGTTGAGATCTATAATTTACTCTATAATAAATTGAAGGTCTTTTTATAATCAGTTTATAAGTCACACACACATATATATATATATATATATATATCAACTTGTATTATATAGTACGTACATGAACTCAACTGGATCATTTTATATATAGCTGACATGCATCTAACCATGTATAACTTATACGATCATAACATGCATTATTACATATGAATTGAAGTCGACTCTATGGTTTGCATGTTCTCAGTTGACATTAGTATATTGTCATTCACATTGACATTAGTATATTGTCATTCACATGTTATGTCAGTTGACATTAGTATATAGTCATTCATATGTAACATCTAATTTATGTTAGTATTATTTTCAAATAAACTATCAATCTTAACTATTTCATATAAACAACAAAAAAAGGTATTTGAGCCAAAATCATTACAATGCATCAAAGTCACTTTTGCTAAATTACATCGAGTTCCAATTTAGGTTAGGATTTGGTTATTCAAGTAAGTTTACTGGCGAATATTATTACAAGGAATTTTGTTTTCGCAAAGATATATTAGTTAGATACTATTTGAAAGTATTTTGTAAAAACTCTACACTGATGATTTCATTCTTAAATATTAGGTTGTCAATTTCATGTTTAACAACTTATGATAATATTTTATAGAATAAAATTTATAGATTGTCCAAAGTTGTCGTATCAACTTATTGTAACACCGAGATATAAGTCCATAAGATAACATTTGTTAGTCGTTCTATAAAGATAATATATTAAAATCTGATTAGTAATTAATTGTACTAGGAATGTTATGAATGTTCTAACAAGTCAATTTGTTGTAATACCTTAATTGCTATTTTTAACAATTTGTACTCTATGCAATAAAACGAAAAATATTGTTTTAAATAAGCCTTCCTTTACAAGAAGGATTTGAAAATGATGTTTTTTCTTAGCTTGTAGTATATTTCGTTGTAGTTTTTAATTTTGAAACATAGTTTATACTTTATATTATGTTTGCTTTTGAAGCTCTGTTTTTATTCAATTGTACATGTTGGAAAAGTTTTTAGTTTTTTCAAATAATTAACCATTAGAGTTTGTATTTAATTTAAGAGTTTTCTTAACCACTAGGGTGTGGCGTAGCGGTAAGTTCCTAAAGAATTCAAGGCCATGCGTGCGTAATTGGTGGCCATTGAGTATTAATCCCAGGGGAGCATATCTTAGCTCTTAACAAAAATTGTTAAGGATGTAGTATGGGCAAAGCCCAAATGAACCTTCTAAAAAAACAAGTGGCTAAGAGTAGAAAGGATATAAAATAATGTGATTAAAGAAAGTAAAAAAGTACATCAAAATAACAAATTCAAACGAAACAAAGTACATCAAAATAACAATCACATTTTACTTATTAGTTGGACATCGATATTCATATATATATTTTTTAATCCTTTTTATATTGTAATTTTGAAATTACAGCAACAAAAAATGTTATTTTTATAATTAAACTTAGAGTTAATTACATATTTGGTCCCTGTGGTTTGATGATTTTAACACTCTGGATCCATCGATTGAAATAATTATGGATTGCATCCCTGTAGTATGCGTTTTTTAACGTGTTGGGTCCCTGAAACTGACGTCGTCCATATTTGGTCTGTTAGACCCATCATGTGCAAGGCACATGATGGGTATTTTGGTCATTTAACTTATCTTTTTATTTTCAATTAAAATCATAAAGACTAAACATGTAATTCACTCTATTTTTATTTAAAAGCTCAAGAACCAAAATGTAATTCACTCTTTATTATATTATACACTAATTAAAATAAGAAAAAAAAAAATTCATCTAAAACCTAAACCCACGATCTCATATTATCCATCTTCTTCACCAAATATTTCTTCACCAAAACCCATCGCAGCCACCAACCAGTGCCTACATTCACCGGCCGCTCCCAACGCCGGCCATCTCCAACAAACGCCCAAATCCACCGACCGCTTTCAACGTCGGCCGTCTCCAACATCGCACGCCTCCATCGTCAGTCGCTGCCCTCCGAAACCACCACCCCCACCGTCGTCTCCGACGAAAACCTACACAACAGGTCGATAGCACCACCACCGTCCAAGAACACCGCCATCTTCCACGACCACCTACACCATCATCAACCGCTCACCTCTACCGGCTGCCTCCACCACCTCACCACCGCACACCTCCACCACATGCCGCCCACGTTACCACCGGATGCCTCCACTACCGACCTTCTGATCGACTTTAACTACTACTGCATCCCACCGACTTTAACTCTCCCAATTTTATCACCCCCACTTTTTGTGGGTTTTTTTTATTTCAAATTATTGGGTATTTTTTATTTCATTTGGTGTGAATTTTTTTTTTGGGTGGTGATAGTGATGGGTAATGGTGGTGGGTAAAGTGTTTGGTGGTGATGGGTAAAGTGTTTGGTGGTGGTGGTAGCGATGGTGATGGGTAAAGTGGATGGTGGTGGTGGTGGTAGTGATGGATAAAGTGGGTGGTGATGTTGGTGGTGGGTGGTGGATAAAGTGGTGGTGGTGGGTGGTGGATAAAGTGGTTGTGGGTGGTCGGTTAATGGGTGGTGGTGGTAGGTGATAAAAATAAAGATGATGATGATGACAACCTTATTGTTATTTTTTATTTATTTATTAATATATAAATAGAATAAATTTCAGTTTTGGTACTTGTAATGTAATTGAAAATAAAAAAAATATAAAATGACTAAAATGCCCATCATGCGTGCACATGATGGGCCTAACGGCGCAAAGATAGACGGCATCTACCAGAGGGACCCACAGCGTTATAAAACGCATACCACAGGGATGCAATCCATAATTATTTCAACCGAGGGAGCTAGAGTGTTAAAACCATCAAACCACAGGGACCAAATATGTAATTAACTCTTAAACTTATGTGGGCCAAATTTGTAGCTTACTTCTTTATGACAAAAGTTAGTCAAAGTAATAAAATAAACAACACATTGACAACTATGATGACTAAAATGTAATAGTTCAAAATATGAATTAGCGTTGTTAATGAGTAACAATTAGATGGACCAAAAGTGTAATTTACTTTGATTTATATTGTGATGTTGAGAAAGCATATTCACTCATAACTTTACCTTCACTATCATAAGAAACCAACTTTTCTGCATAAACCCATTTTACCTATATCATTCATGGCCAACCTCCTTGAAAAAGGAGATGAGTTGTGTAGATCAAGGCCCTTTCCAATGAGTTCTCAACTTATCGAGGAGGTGCAAAACATCTATAAGTAAATATGGAGAAGTCATATAATGATTGTCCACCGCTAATAGAGGCATCCTTTCTTAAACTTGAACATATGGTTTGGGGTTTTATAGAATGTGCAAAACAAACCGACACGAATCTTCACACTGGAGAATCCGGGGAACTTCAAAAGTTCTTGTGGCTTCGTTTTTCCAAAAACCAAAAAACAGCCTTCGATTATGCAATCGAAAGAGATCATGTTGGCATAGCAAAGCTATTGTTGGCAAATGCATCTCTGGAGTGTTTACTATTAGAGAGGAATTACGAGGGAAAGCTTCCGGTTTCTATGTTATACGGCTCCGAACACGACGAGTTCATTCTTTCAACTTTGGAGGAGGCAGCAAAAAGAGTAAAGGCGGATCCACAAGCGTCAGTATTAATATCGATTGATGATCAACAACAAGGTAACCTTAAAGATTTCACGTCTTACTAATAAATACACGTACTCATTCTTTAAATTAAACCATGTTTTATATTTTATTAAAGCTAGATATAACTATTTCGACCCTTATTAATGGTAATTTACAGTATGCAATCTAGATAAACCAATATAAAAACCTATATAACTATTAAGGTTAAGTCCCACATCAATATATTTGATTATGGCAAGAGAAAAGAAGTTAAAAAATTTAAAAGTACATCCGCTTAATAGGTCATGTGTAACATGGATTTGGTTTTGCACTGGTTTCACGATGGTTTCAACGGTTCACTAGGGGGTTCCCTAACCTACTGGTTTCACTTTCTCTTTTTCCCTCTTTCTTTCTTTCTCCTTATTTATATATAAAAATAAATAAAAAGTTAGATGGTATGGAAGTTTGTGTTACATAATTTGAAAGTTTGACGATAATTTGAGGACAGGATACTGGAAAACTGATGTGCTACTGATGTGGTACTGAAACCATAAAACCAGTATTAATCGAGGCAAAGTCTTGAATATCCCTTAAAAAAACAATGAAACTAGTACTTTATATGGCACCCATGGCCTCATAAGGTTCCTTAAAATATTAATTTGTAAACCAAAACTTATATCAAGAATTTGGAGAGGGTAATTAAGATTAGAGGTGCACAAGAGCGGTTTTAAAACCGATCCGGATCGGATTGGATCCGATCCGGTTTTTTAATGAACAGTAAAAAACCGGTTTGGAAAATATCCGGATCGGATCTGAACCGGATTTGAAGCCAAAATGTGTGTCCGATGTAACCGGTTGCGGATCGGATTAGAACCGGTTTAAAAAAAACCGGTTTAAAACTAATTCGGTCATTTTATTGAGTTTTTTAGGGCAGATGTTTTATTTTCAGACTTGTGTTTGTTTTTTCTCCTTCCATCGCCTCTGCCATGAGAGAAGAACACCTCACACCCTCCTCCTCCTTCCATCGGCTCTGCCATACGGTCGTCTTCTCCACCGTCGCTGCCACACCGTCGTCTTCTCCACCGCCATCACCACACCGTCGTCTTCGCCACCAGCGTCACCACTGCTTCGCATTCGCCACCGGCGCTGCTACACCCTCACGTTCGCCGGATTTTTGGGTTTACTTTCTGCTTGTATCCTTAAAATATGTTAGATGGGTTTGGTAGGGAGGAGGGAGATAGGGAAAATGGGTTTGATAGGGCAGGGTATATGGGTTGTTAATTTGTCTTTATTATAAAAAAAGGGAAGCATGGATGACAGCTCATTGTTAGCTGCAATGTTGGCCGGTTCAAACCAAAACCGGTTTGAAGAAAAACAGGATAACCGGTCATCCGGTTCGGTTCTAAACCGGATTAAAATCCGAAAAAATAACCGGTCCATTAAAAATCCAAAAACCGATCAGATATCCGGTTACAATAAAATCCGATCCGGATTGAAAAAAAACCGGTTGCAAAATAACCGGTTTCGGATAGTTTTTGCAAAAAATCGGATAACCGGATTTTCTGTGCACCTCTAATTAAGATGGCTGTTTCAGCTTGGATAAAGCCTACCTTCCAAAAGGTTGTAATTTCGAAGTTATTTTTATAGTTTAATTTTTTTTAACTTTTGAATGGTTCACATCTATATCAATTCAATATATATATTAAAGAAAGGTTTTTGCTGATGTCATGATTATGAAATTGAGCCATTTAATGTATTAAATTTTTTGTTTTTTCTATTTAATAAATTATACCATTATAATCGTTTCGACAATACATTCAAAATGAGTTTAATATTGAATATTTTTTTTAATTTAACTACATTATTAAAATTAGATATAAATTAATTTGTTTAGATTTTATTACAAATTCTATTCTTGATATTCTTGAAATTTAAAGATTTTTTTCTTTTTAACCTAAGTATTTTTATAGATTATTTATAATTAATTAAAATTTATTTTATTTAAAACTCCATTGTTGATATTCTTGAAATTTAAAGATTATATCTTTTTAATTTAACTATTTTTATAGATTATTTATAAGTAATTTTTTATTTAAAATTCTACAAATAAAAAACACTACATATTTTATTTTTGAATCCCTCCCGTTATAAAAATAGATATAAATTAATTTGTATAGATTTTATTACAATTCTATTCTTCATATTCTTGAAACTTAAAGATTTCATCTTTTTAACCTAATTATTTTTATATATTATTTATAAGTAATGAAATATTATTTTATTTAAAACTCAATTGCTAATATTCTTGAAATTTAAAGATTCCATCTTTTTAATCTAACTATTTTTGTAGATTATTTATAAATAATTATATTTTATTTTATTTAAAATCCTACAAATCAAAACACTACACATATTTTATTTTTGAGTCCCTCCAGTTTTAAAATCATTCACGAAATTCAAATCTTTTGACAAAAGAATAATAAATTTTCAATTTTTAAAATTTTAACAGCCATTAGATAACTAAAATATCTATTGTAATAAGCAATTATAATGGCAATTGTCGTATAACATATAATTTACATAAGTATTTAAATGGTAATGACAATTGTCATGTAAATGTCTATTCTTATTAAAAATTAAAATAACATGTTTCAAATGCCCGTATAATATACGGGTCATTAACTAGTTATGATATTATAAGCATCGTTTATCCGATCAACAATTTTGGACATATTGCATCCAAACAGTAACCAAAGACGATAATTAATTAATAATCATGATTGAATGCCAAGATCGCTCACAATTAATTAATTAATTTTAGGTTGTGTTTAGCTGTGGAAAACTGTTTTCATTTTCCAAGAAAATGAAAACAAAAAATGGAGTTGATTTTTCATTTTCAGTTTTCTAGGAAAATTTTAGAAAACTTGTTTACTTGAAATCATGGAGTTTTCATTTTTCATTTTTAGAAAATTAGAAAACTCATTTAGTTGTGCATTTTCCGTTTACTTTTCATTTTCTCATTTTCCGTTTTTTCAAATATTGCAACGGCGGCAGTGACGGTGGTCACAGCGGCGGCGGCATCGAAGGCGGTGGCCTCTGCGGCGACGACGGTGGTGGCGGGGGCCTCGGCGACGACGGCGGTGTTGGCGATGGCCTCGACAGCGACGTCGGTGGCCTCGACGACGACGGCGGTGGCCTCGGCTGCGACGGCGGTGGCCTCGGCTGCGATGGCGGTGGCCTCGGCTACGATGGCCTCGGCGGCGATGGCGGTGGTGGCAATGGCCTCGGTTGCGATGGCGGTGGCCTCGGCGGTGGTGGCGGTGGCCTCGGCGGCGACGACGGTGGTGGTGGTGGCCTCAGCGGCGATGGCGGTTGTGGCGGCGGCCTCGGCGGCGATGGTGGGAAGGTGGTCGCGGCGATGGCGATGGTTGAGGCGGCGATGGCGGCGACGGTGGTCGCGGCGACGAGAAGGGGACGACGATAGTGCGATGACGGTGGTGGCGGCGGTAGCGACGGTGGTGGCGGGGGCCGGCTGCGGCGGCAGGCGCGACGGTGGCGACGTTGGTGGCGGTGGCCGGCGACGAGAAGGGACGGTAATTGAAAATGGAAATGGAAAATGAAAATGAGAATTGGAAAACTATAAAAAAGTAGTTTTCTAATTCAAGTGTAAATTTGGAAAATGAAAATTTTATTTTCATGGAAAAAAAATTTTAAATTGAATCAAGTAAACAAGTTTTCTAATTTTTCTTTTTCCATGAATTTTTTTTCCAGAAAACAGGAAATTTTTCCACAACTAAACATAACCTAATCTGAAATTAGCATAGGATCCATGGAAATCTAATGTAGGAAAGGCTTACATGGTTACATTCATCATTCTAAACGAGTGGAGAACATATTAAAATGGTTGAGAGTACGAGATCACGATAAAAAAGGATGAGAGTTTATAAAATATGGATAATTTGGCTCCTCAAATAATCTTCTCATATAATGAATAGTTGCATCAAGTGTTAGGAAAAAAACAATTACAATGTGATTATTAACTATGAATTTATTGAAATATATATACAAGTTGAATTTACACTTGTTTGTTTGTACATCGAGTTCTTTAGGTTTTGTGATACCAGCCAAATCTCAAGACCCTTTTCCTATTTCAATAAAAGAATGTCTTTTTTACACCTAAATTTTTTATGTCTTTTATTTTACATCACTATAATATTTTGATTTAGTGATGAAGAACACCCAAATACCTAAACTATAATTAAAAAGCAAGCATTAAATTGTGTATAATCTCTCTCAATGTTTCTCTACTCAAACTACAACTTCTAGTCTCTCAAATTCGTTCTCTCATATCATAATGGAACTCTAGAGGTTTATTTATACTAATCCCAGTGGTATGGTAACATCATATCCATGGGAGGGTCATGGTATCCCTGACTACCCGGGTTCGAACCCCGTGGTAAGCATGAGGCGATATCCATATAAGTGGTCCGCCACATAGTGGTACCTTTAATTGGGCTGGCCCATGGTCAATGAGGATTAGTCGGGTGGCACCCTTAAGAGGGAGCCCGGATACTCCGGGAACGTGTGTGCATGTATCATGTATCATCCATTTTAATTTGTAGTATGGTAGTTTAATTTTGCCTTATGTATACTACACCTTCACAGAATTGATATCAAAAGTCTACATTGAGTGCAAAATGGATGTGCATTCGTACCCAATGTCACCACAAAATGAAGCAAGGAAGTCATTGGATGAACTCAATCATGGAAAGCTTGAATTGACTCCAAACAAGAACACTATTCTTCACCTTGTTTCCAAACTTGGAGATGTTGAATATGTGAAGGATATTCTTAAAAAAACCCTTCTTTAATATATAATCACAATTCCAAAGGGGAGACTGCAACATATGTTGCTGCAATGAAGGGACATGTGGATATTCTTGAAATAATGTTTAATCATTTAAAAAGAAAAGATGATATTGAGTTGCTCTTGACGAGGAGCATAGACAAACAAACAGCGTTGCATATTGCCGTAAAAAATCATCATATTGGAGTAGTTTTTTGGATGATGAAGAAAATACCACAACTTGCGAATCATGTCAATGATTTTGAAGAAAGCCCACTTTATCTTGCTGCGGAAAGAGGAAATATTGCCGTCTTGAAACTAATGTCGAGGATGTGTAATGAAAGAGCTTTTAAGGGGCCAAATGGCTTAACAGCATTGCATGCGGCAGTTATTTCAGGATCAAAAGGTAACTTTGACCCCTAAAGTTTTATGTGAATTATGATATCTTTTTCATAATGTTATTTTAAAACTTTATATTCTTTTTTTGATAATGTGTATTCACATGATTGGTAGACATGAATGAGACACGGGATTCTAGCAAACTTTTTGCCCAAATACTAACCAAATCAAATTCGGGTGTGCTCAAATTCTTCATCTACTACTTGTCACATTAATAATGTGAAACCATATCATTATTTTATATGATAAAAATTTACTTAATTTATGTTTTTGTCTCTCACCTTATATAGATTGATCATGTGGCTTTATGTGATCGATGCATGGACAAGGATAAAATAAGGAATCTAGGGACAACTATTTTAATCCTAATTAACTATCATTTTATGATACGGGAATACAATTTCTTAGATTGATTTAGCACCTTATATTTTTGGAGGCCATCACACAACGGTATCCAGGAGTTTGTAAGGTATTCTCTCTGGCCTTTGGTCAGAGGTTCGAGCCCCATAATGGACAAAAAGTGTAATTTAGGAGTAGATTAGATTTGCTATTAAAAAAAACATAAGAGATCTCATTTAATTTACAACACACGTATTTCTAGAGGTCACACAAAAACATCTACGGTGGAGGTTTTGGTATGGTTTATTTTAGAGTAGTTTTTATAATACAAATGTTCTTTTCCATTACTATTCACGTAAAAATTATTTAATATTTGTAACTATTACTTGATTATAACAGCTTCTTCACTAGTGATATTTAGTCACTTAATTGAATAGGTTTAATTGGTGATGAGATTGATACTACATGATATTTATGTCAATGGTTGTCAACAAACATTTTTCTTTTGGAACATAATTGGTGTATCTTGGATTTTTGTCTCAGAGTGCCTTGAGCATTTACTGTCAGTCAAGAAAGATCTACTCTATGATCAAGATAAGCATGGTTGGACACCATTGCATTTTGCTGTTTTCCATAATAATTCTCCAGCAACAATTGCACTACTATGTGTAGACAACACCATTGGATATCAAAAAATTACACTAGCTGGCATAGAAACTTGTGCAATTCATATTGCAGCTAGTAAAGGTTATTGGGAGATAATGGTGGTTCTTATGTCTAAATGTCCTGAAAGCACAGAGATTGCCGATAGTAAAGGAAGAAACATCCTTCATGTGGCCATCGATAATAACCAGCTTGAAGTAATCAAATTCATCTTTGACGATGAATCACTTACTGCAATCCTTATAAATGAAAGAGATGACAATGGGAATACTCCCGTTCATTTGCTAATGGCTTCTGAACTTAAGACGAGTGAACTGGTATTAGACTCCACGGTCGACGTTAATGTTCTCAACAATAAAAAACTTTCACCTCTAGACATGGCATCGTCAGATGAAAAACGAAAGGCGTTGCTCAAGGTACACATTTTTCTTTATATTTTTGTATGACTTGATAAAATTATTTCTTTTCAACAAGTTCCTATATGCTATCAGGGGCGGAGGGAGCCTTGGCCCACCATTGGCACAAGACCACCCTCAACTCCAATATCTTCTTAAGAATTTTTTTAGCCCAATAAAAAAGTAGTGCTAACTTATGGGCCCATAATCCATTATACACACTCATTTGATCCATCATCCATGCCGCCATATACGACCGACCATTCCATACAACAATTGCAGAAAATAGAATTTTGTTGTTTGCACAATTTAGTATGTAAAAATTGGAAACTTTGAAGTGTTTGAATAAATTGGATGTTTCTATGTTTAGTATTGGTACAAATTGGATGTTTTGTGTTTGGTATTGATATAAAATGATATTCAAATGTGTTTTTAATTTGTAAATTGTTATTAAACATTTCAATATACAAACACTTTTATTAAAAATAGGTGATCCCGTGGATAGCGGTTTCAAAATATGAGAACAACAACATATTAATAAATTTTATTAAACTTGATGTTAAAAATAGATAATAAGTAAATAAAGTGAGGATTCTATAGTATATTTGTTATCGATTTGATTCCCATATTATGCAACTTGTTATTTCCATGGTGTTTGTGAGTTTTAGTATTTATAACTTCCGTTAAGTACATTAACAATTCTGAATATTATATGTTATATATAGTGTTAGAGCATCAACATCAATCTTCTAAATGACATTGCATATAGATTGCAAAGATTTCTTACACTTGCTAAATTTGGAATATCATTTGCAATGACAACCGGATAAAATATTAACATTTTTATTTTAACTAATTCATTTGTTAATTTGTTTCAACATTAATTATTATTTATTAATGTTAATTAATTCATTAGTTAGTTTATTGAATATTAAATTTCTACTTTCATTATTAAAATTTCTATCCACATTGTTTTAAACAAGAAAAATTTATTTTTCTAACCATTTAAAAATATCGTTTAATCTCTTAGCCATATTGTTTTTCGAGTTTTCAAAATAATCATCAAACCCATCCTCACCTAACTCGCCCCGGGCAACTTATATATGGATTTTCTGGAACGCATTTTTCGGCCAAAAACCATGACTGCCGACCAAAAAATGTAAAACCCGCCCTGTTAGAAGTCGTCCCAGGACGGATTTTTGTTTTTCCGACCAACGGCCTCTTTTCCGGCCAAAAACCACAACCGCCGGCAATAGATGTGTGATGTCCGTAGATGTGTGATACCCTCCCCGGACGGGTTTTTGAGTTTTTTTTATGTGATTAACAAAATAGAGTTGTTTGAAGATTAGCATGGCCACAAAAATACGTCTTCTAAAGTGGTCTCTACTATCACATTACCAACTACTTTATAATTTATATTTTCATATTTTAATAAAACTTTAATATCAAAAACTTCTAAATATGATTTATTTGTCTATTAGTACTTATATTTGTATTTTCGTAATTTTTTATATTAATAACCAAATTAATAGTTTAAATAAAAAACATTCAATAAAAGATATCATTTATTTAAAGAGAATTTAATTTCTTTAACCAATTACAAAATATCATATTACCTTATAACCCCTTTCTCTCCCAATTTAATGAAATAGCCATCATTTTCGTCCCTACCATACTCGCTTAAGGCGGATACCACATTTTTTTCACTTTGGCCCCTAAATGTTTCGAACAATAGATGTTTCTGGTCCCTAAAGTTTATCCCCTTGCACAATACCCCCTCCCTTGTGCCACATGTCAACTTGAGAGATACTACACGAAACCCTATGGCTATGTTTACTTGTAGAAAAGTGTTTTTCAATTTCATAGAAAATGCTTTTAGAAAATAGAGTTGAGTTTTCATTTTCAGTTTTCTATGAAAACTTTTGAAAACTCGTTTACTTGAAATGGAGTTTTCATTTTCCATTTTTAAAATATTAGAAAACTTGTTTAATTGTGCATTTTCCATCACTTTTCATTTTTCATTTTATCAAAAAATGCACCGATGGTGGCAGTGGTCACAACGGCGGCAGTGGCGGTGGCCTCGGCGGCGGTGACGGTGGCCTCAACGACGACGGCGGTGGTCGCAGTGGCCTCGGTGGCGACGACGGTGGTGGCAACGGTGGTCGCGGCGACGAAAAGGAGACGGTGGTCATGATGGCGGTGGTGGCAACAGCGGCGGCGGTGGACGCGGCGGTGGGCCCGCGGCGAGAAGGGGGCAGCAATTAAAAGTGAAAATGAAAATGAAAATGAGAATTGGAAACTATAAAAAGTATTTTCTAATCCAAGTGTAAATTTTGAAATGAAAATTTCGTTTTCTTGGAAAAATTTTCCTAAATTGAATCAAGTAAACAAGTTTTTTCATTTTTCGTAGAAAATTTTTCTAAAAAACAAATTTTTTTTCCAAAAGTAAACATAGCCTATTGACCCATTTCTTTATGTAGAGTCATCCCGTCCATTTTGACCCATCTTTTCCATTTTCAAATAATTTCTCGAGTGAATTACATATTTGGTCTTTGTGGTTTGGGCTTTTTAACAGTTTGGGTCCCTAAAACAAAATATCTATGGATTTTGTCCTTGTGGTTTGCATTTCATAACGCTTTGGGTCCCTAAAAATGACGCCGTCTATTTTGGTCCGTTAGACCCATCATGTGTCGTGCATATGATGGGCATTTTAGTCATTTAATAATTATTTTTATTTTCAATTAAATTCATAAGGACCAAATACGTAATTTTCTTTATTATAATCAAAGACCTCAGGGACCAAAGTGTAACTTCCACCTACCTCCTCCATCATCATCAACATTTGAACAACAACATCATCATCATCCCCTTTGAAACATCTTCCTGCAAAAACCCATTAAACATCACCACCATAGCCAAGACCACCAGCACTCACCACCAAGACCACCACACAACACCACCATCATCACCACCCACTTTACCCAACAACACCACCACCTACTTTACCCACCACCACCACCACCCACCCACTTTACTCAAGAAAAATCATTAGATGCCACTGCTTGCTTCAAAAATGTAACGCCACCGCTGCTTGGTTCCATCAACGCCACCACCTGCTTCCGTTATCGTCGCTACCTGCTTCCATCTCCGTGGCGCCGTCGCCTGATTCGCATCGAGCATCTCCATGCACCACCTGCTTTTGTTTTTTGGTTGATTTAGGGCTCCTAAATTTGATTTAGGGTTCTGGATTTCTGGTTAATTTGGGGATTTTGATTTAGGGTTTTTAAATTTGATTTAGGTTTTTTGATTTAGTGGTGGTGTTGGTAGTAGGTAAGTGGGTGGTGGTGGTGGTGGTGGTGGTGGTGGTGATGGTTGGTGGATAAAGTGAGTAGTGATGGTGTTGGTGGTAGGTAAGTGGATGGTGGATAAAGTGGGTAGTGGTGGTGTTGGTGGAAGGTAAGTGGGTGGTGGTGGTGTTGTTGGTAGGTAAGTGGGTAGTGGATAAAGTGGGTAGTGGTGGTGTTGGTGGAAGGTAAGTGGGTGGTGGTAGGTAAGTGGGTGGTGGTGGTGTTGGTGGTAGGTAAGTGGGTGGTGGTGATGGGTGGTGAATAAAATGGGCGGTGGTGGATAAAGTGGGTGGTGGTGGTGGTGGTGGATAAAGTGGGTAGTGGTGGTGTTGGTGGTAGGTAAGTGGGTGGTGAATAAAGTGGGTGGTGGTGGTGGTGGATAAAGTGGGTCGTGGTGGTGTTGGTGCTAGGTAAGTTGGTGGTAGGTAAGTGGGTGGTGATGGTGGTGGTGGGGTAAAGATAAAGATGATGATGATGAACTTGGGTGAGGATGATAACCTTATTCTTTTTATTTTTTTATTTATTACTAATGATTTAATTACATATTTGGTCCCTGTAATTTTAATTGAAATTAAAAGAATAAGTGAAATGACCAAAATACCCATCATGTGCCGTGCACATGATGGGTCTAACAGACCAAAAATTGACGGCATCCATTTCAGGGACCCAATATGTTATGAAATGCAAACCACAAGGACGAAATCCATAGATATTTTGTTTTAGGGACCTAAATTGTTAAAACGCCCAAACCACAGGGACCTAATATGTAATTCACTCTAATTTCTATTTTTTTTTTTCTTCTCCTCCTCTATCTTCTTTTCCATCTCCAAACATTTTTTTCTTCTCCTTCTCCATGTCTTCAAACTACTCTTCTCCAAAGTGTAAAAAAGAGGGCTTCTTCAAACAACTCTATTTCGTTAATCACATAAAAAACTCAAAACCCGCTCGAAACAGGTTTCTATCGTGAATACTTTATTAAGATTATTACTGGAACTTGAAAACACGTTGAGGAACACTTTTTAAGATTATTATTAAAATTTGTGAACACATGTGAGCATTTTATTAAGATTATTGTTATTGTTTGTGAATGTATATAAATTTGAAGAAGAAACTATTCATCAATATTTGAGGATCAATAGAGTGAACATATGTATACAAATTTGAACATGTATACACCAAAATTAATATTTTCTGTATATCTTTCTTCTTCAAATTTATATACATGTTCACTCTATTCATCCTCAAATATTGACGATAATTATCTTTGGTCGATTCATCTATTTTCGTTAACATATAGATATAGACTTTCTGTAAAGAGAGATTGGACTAGTTTCCAATTTTTTTTCTTTAGAATTTAATGAGTGTCTTGAATTATGCAGGGCATCACGATGGATAGAAACCAACATAAGACATATTCCGAACCTGAAAAAATTGATTGGAATGGACAAGACTTGAAAGAAGCATTTATGCTTACTGAAAAAGTTCTTGTAGTGGTGACTCTTATAGCAACAGCAACATTTGCAGCTGCTTTTACGGTGCCAGGTGGTTTTCGAAGCGACGAGGGTTCCAAACAAGGCACACCCTTTCTACTTAGAAAACCCGCTTTCATAGCATTTATCATAAGTAATACTATTGCATTCTCTTGTTCGTGCTCAGTTTTATTTGGACACATGCTGCTAACATTCTATGAAGCTAGATACATAGAAGGTCCTGATGTGGAACTATACGATGTTAAAGCAAGAGCAGGGCTTATGTACTATCTCACAACATTGGCCATGTTGACAATGGCAATTGCTTTTGTCACAGGCTTATATGTTGTGCTAGCACCATCCCTTGGTTTGGCTATTTTCTCATGTGCCATGAGCATCTTTATTGTTGTGGTCACGTTGGTGTTTCCCTCAAACATTAAGGAATTAATAGCAAGGTTATTGTTTTTTAACAAATAATCAATGTTTTGTGTTGGAATAAACTTTTGCTATATCATATCCTTTATTACATGATGTCATTCCTTGAATTCTTTTCTTTACTGAGTTAAATGTGTTCAGAAAGTTGTCTAATTCAATTATAACCGACCAATCCAATCAAGACTAACAGACCATATTTGAATTGGATTGGATACAAAATGTCAACATCCAAATTATGTCGATCCATTTTTGAAGATCTCCAAAATCCCGTAAGATGGAATTTCAGTAGATGAATAACCCTTGAGTCGAATGCTAATGCGAGCAAGAAAGGCTTCGAGGACAGGGACTATCAATTATTAAAAATGTTGATCAACTTCTCACAAACATAGTTCTATTTCAAAATTTGAGACCCAAGTTCAAATAAGAAATAAATAAATAAAAGCAAAAATGGATATAACGGATACAGGTCATGAACTTGTAGCGTGTTAACCATATAAGGCCATCCACTGTGGGGTGTTTAAACACCTCGGCAAGGAGTGTTTGCCGTCGGCAAACCCGATGAACACCGCCGTGTGTTCTCGGGTAGCCTTCGGCAAAGAAAGGCTTCGGGTTTCCCTTGCCATTGAGCAACGGCTCTAAACGGCTATTTTTTTTTATTTTTTTTTTTAATTTTTTTTTTCAATTTCATATATATATATATATAACACCTAAATTCTTTCTCAATCACTTCTTTCTCAATCTCTCTCTCAATACTTCTTTCTCAATCTTTCTTCCTTTCAATCTTTCTTTCTCAACATTTCTTCAAAAAATGTCTTCATCGTCATCATCATCCGCATCATCTTCGTCGATTTACCACCCGGATTACGATTACGACGTTGACGACATGTTCGACGTCAACGAATTGGCGGCCGAAGAAGCCATAAACGAAGCGGTTAAAGTAATTCTCGAGGAGGAAGCAACTTCGAGTCGGCAAACGAGGAGGCCGCCAAAAAATCGAGATCGTGTTACGGCACACGAGAAACTTGTTAGGGACTACTTTTCAGATAATCCGGTGTACGATGATAGAGATTTCGAACGGCGGTTTCGTATGACCCGACGACTATTCCGTAGGATAGTTGCGGATCTTGAGAGGGAGTACGAATTTTTTAAGTGGAGTGAAGATGCAAGAGGAGTTAAGGGGTTTTCTCCGCTTCAAAAATGTACTTCTGCTATCCGACAATTGGCGTACGGTATTGCCGCCGATTCCACGGACGAGTACTTGCAAATGTCCGAAACGACATCAAGGGAATGTTTCACCAATTTTTGTCAAGGTATTATACATCTTTATATGCGAAAATATTTACGAAAGCCTACCGCAAATGATGTTCAGTCGTTGTTCGCATTGCATGAGCAACAACACGGCCTCCCCGGCATGCTTGGTAGCATAGATTGTATGCATTGGGATTGGAAAAATTGTCCCGTAGCATGGAGGGGTCAATACCATAGAGGTGATCATGAGGGACCGACAACTGTTCTAGAGGCGGTAGCATCGTACGATGGTTGGTTTTGGCACGCATATTACGGAACCCCGGGTGCCACAAACGACATAGTTGTTGTAAACCAATCACCGGTATTCAACGATTTGTTCGAAGGCAAAGCACCCGATAGCTCGTTTTCTGTGAATGGCACACAATACAAACACGGATACTATCTTGCGGACGGGATTTATCCGAAGTGGACCACTTTTGTCAAAGCATATAGGTTTCCAGATGACGCCAAACGGATAGCGTTTTCGGAGCGTCAAGAATCGGCTAGGAAGGATATCGAACGTGCATTCGCGTTACTTCAAGGAAAATGGCACATTGTTAAGTATCCGGCACGAGCGTGGTCAAAAGCAAAATTAAGGTATACAATGTACACGTGCATAATATTGCACAACATGATTCGTGAAGACGAAGGCTTTTCAAATTATCCTTTTGATGAAAGCGAGGTGCCCGTTGATGAAGTAGATATATCCGAACAACAACGAGCGCAAAACGTCAACGAAGTCAAAAATAGTGAAAGACACCTCAACCTTCGAGCCGATTTAACGGAACACTTTTGGGCATCCCGAAATTAATTTTAATTTTAATATTATTGTAACGTTAGTATTTAGTTTAATTTTAATAATCATTTTAATTTTAATTTTAATTTTTAATATTATTTTTAATGTTATTAATAATGTTATTAATATTATTTTTAATGTTATTAATATTATTTTTAAAATTAATTAAATTGATGTAGTTTAAAGTGGGTCGACAGTGGATGAATTGGGTAGTTTTGGGTAAGATAGTGGAAAGCTGATGTGGCGCTGATGTGGCAGTTTAAACAATTGGGTTGCAGTGGCACGACAGCGGATGGCCTAAGAAAGATAATAAAAAACGCTACTAGAAATATAAGTATCCGTGACAACGCACATAGACGATCAGAATCCGTCGCTAATTAATTACAAATTAGCGATGGATTCGCAATGTAGCAATGACCCACTTGTTAAAAACCTAATGCAGGTTCCATATTCCACTTTCATGAATTATGTCTCCACCAAATGAACAATACAAATTACAAGCCTTTAACCAGGAATTTTTCTTCTTGTTACCATCAGGGCCTATGGAATTAACTGAGATTACAAACTAACCTTGACACTCATGTTTAACCAAGATAAAAATAAAAATACAAACATATCCTAATGATAAAGATTTTGAAAAAGAATTCTAGAGGACACAATGAACTCGAAATCGAGCATGAGTCCTAAACCTGGAAGGACCAATTAAGGCACCAGGGACTCGTTAATCGGTTTGCCTATCTCTAGACATCACGTTAACTTTTCTGATGAACATAGGAGCCATTTATGCATTAGGAATTATGTAATTCCCTATTGAGAGCATCGTATACCATTTGTAGTGATACCCCTTCAACTATAAGAACTTTGTCCCTTGATTTCGACCCAGCACCCAACGATACCTGCCGTTTTTTGACCCCGATAACCTGTATATGGGAGCATAAACAAGAAAGCTGAGCAAATTTCTATTAAAATTTAGCATATCAACAAGTAAACATCCCCTCGTCATAGTTGTCAGTAACGAATACCGCAAAATAACGATGGCTTACAGATATGTTACATAACGAATAACGATAAATATCGACAGTTATTTATAAAATAACGATATTTTCTAAAATATAAATTATATATTTATATATTAATATATTACCTTGAAAGTCTCCAAAAATCATATATATTATAGAACAAAACATAATAATAAGTTTCTCAAGACTTAATCTATTATATATATATTAGATAACAAAAATACCAATTTTTACTAATTCTAAAAATAAATAAAAAATACAAAAAAAAATACAAAAAAAAAGGAATATCGGTATTTATCGGTATAAGACCAATACCGAAGTCTGGTCGATATCGATATCGATATCGGTATTTATCGATATTGACAACACTGCCCCTCGTTACAAGAAATATATATATATATATATATATATATTTAAAATCAGAAGGAAGCAGCATTCACATGTGCATAATAATGCAAGCCCAGATATTATGAGAAGCAAAACAGGGGCCAGAAAACTGATTGATGGCCAGAAACAAAGAACAGTGGAAACAGAACGCCATAACATGCACATCATCGCCTTTGATGATAACAAGATTTAAGATCGAACCGCCAACTCCCGTCCACTAAGGCTGGGCTGCATAATCCCAACCCCTAACAATCCTTGAGTCATTTGTTCATGCTAATGAGGACAGAGGTACAGCCTAACATTGACCACTTTAAGCTCTTCCCACCCGGTTACCGGTAATCAGCCTAAGCTTATTCCCCTCCTACAGCTCCCCATCCCCTTTCTTATTTCCCTGAATAGAAAATTCCTAACAAAAAGATTCCTCAATTGACCAGTCACACTCCCAACTACCCTCTACATGATAAACTTTTTCCAGTTCCTCCTGAATAAACTTTTTCCAGTAGGCTTATCATATAAATTCCCCAAAGAATACCCTAGAACAAGATAGTGATATTCTAAGCCTCTCTTGCATGTTGTAGAAGCTTCATGATACATGTAGAAATCCATAACTAGATCTGGACACGGACCGGTACAAAAAAAGCTCAATCCGGTAAAAGCTTGATCAACAAATCAACAAATCCCGAACCCGTCTGACCTGGCAAGGTAAGGACCAAAGTATAACAAACTAAGATATTGGTCTTGTACAAAAGATGCAAAGAAGACCAAGCTCAAGTATTATGTATCAAAATTTCATACACATCAAATTTGCAACTATGAACTTTGCCCATTCACGATTATTAAGTCGGTAAGTCCTGTTGCAAAACATGTATTTAAAGTTTATTTTAGCAATCGAAATTATACGCATCAAAAATATGAAAACGAAATTGGAACACCAAAATCTCTAGAAGTTCATGAGCACATCTAAAACCAAAGGCCAACATCAAAGATGCCCATCAGAACTATAACAAACTAAGATATTATTCTTTTCTAATTTGAATCACCAAAACAATCATTTGAAGTTCACAAGTAAACTGTAACACACAATCGAGCTTATAGATTTTTCGGTTACCTAAAAGTTTATTTGTCAATAGAGGCGAAACAACGTTAGCTGCAGCAATTTCTAAGCTCTTCAAACTCAACAAGTTCCTTAACAAGTTTATGGCTTTGCTTACTCATAAACAAACACATACACAAGAAATAGCATTGCTGCAATATCTTAACATCCACAATTGTGGCAAAGGACTCACCGAGCTTATGTAATCAAGGAGTGCAGCATTCGCTTCACCATCCTTTGCTGGTGCATCAATTTGTACTCCTAAAGCATCATCGTCCAAATCTATATTTGCAATATACTTAATTAAGAGACCTTGGAAGTAAATATCAGTAGCAAAGGAAAAGAACAAACAGTTTGTTAGTAACAAATAAAAACAAGAAATTAAGAAAGACCTGTGATGGTGGCAACTTTTGATCCAGGCTTCGCATGAATGGTGACGGCAACTGATGATGGAGGAATGAAGCGCATACATGCAGGGAACTTGGTATCGGAAGGTGCTGAAGATGTTAACTCCGATGACTTGCCTTTAGCTTTGCCCTTTTTCGCTGGGGCCATTCTGGTTCTTAGATTATGAAAAGACCCAATATTAATTGTTCACCTATCATTTTAGACTAACACGTTATTCATCAAATGGTTTCTATTTGGCAGGAAAGTTTAAAGCGATCTAGTACATTTTCAATAGAAATTTCTTAAATATAGATGATACCTCGAAGTTTTCTTTGTTTTGAAAAAAGAGTTGACTCTAAACTTGACATCAATACAGATTTACAGTTTATATGAAGGAATGGATAAAAGGATAATAAACATGAAGTCAAAGAATATTCCAAGAATTGTTTGTGTATTTGAAGATGGATAAGAACAATATCAAGTATAACTAGATAAAGAGATCAATTGAATCATATGACGATTTAGCACAATGGTTGTTCAGATAGTTTCAGTTTTGGTGTTTTACTGTTTTACAACCTCAAGTTGTAACACCTGGTGTGAGGTGTGACATCAACCACGCAAAAGACGAGCTTCAAGAGAAGTCAAATACAATCGGAGAAACAGTCATACAACATCAGAAATTGACTGCTAGCATGAGAGCTCATACTCATTATTGATTTATGAATCCAACACTAAACATCAAAATAGAAACATTAAGAGCATTGAATTAACTTAATTAGATGACACTTAGGAGACTAGGAATACTTATGATTTATCATTAAAACAAGGGTATCTAAAACTTTATGGTATACAATTATAAATAAGTCATCAAAGATAATTTCTTTAGCTGCAATTACACATATAAGTTTGATGAAAATCCATCTATATTAATTAACAAATGATGGTAATGCATCCAGATCCACATACAACTTGGTATGATACCAAATAAAACCACAAATGGAAGTAGCAAGATGAAGCCAAACTACTGTAAGTAATAAATACCAAGATCAGAAAGACCCCAAGGTAAGTAATAATGCTCTTTGAATAATTTACAGTCTATTAACAGTTTCATCAAACTTTTCTATTAGATATTAGAAAGAAATGTGAAAATTAACTGATCCATCTATAAAACTGGTTCTATTAAAGTGAAAACCACAGCAATATACAACTTGATGAAATTAATTACAATAAAATGATAAACCAAATACTCACCAACCACCACTATCAATCGAACTCTGAAATCCTAATTTGCGATAAAGGGAAAACCAATTTGGGGATGAATTTCTCTTTGAAAGAAAAAACCTAATTTGGGATGTTCGGAAATCTCTTTGACGCAAACCAATTTCTGCTACAAAAGATTTCCTCGTACTAATCGTTCATAGCCATGGCATAAAAATAAGGTTATAAATTAGGCTATAAATTAATTTAGAAACTAATTTTCTAGATAATTTTTTTAAGTTATAATTCTAATTAATATTATTAAAAATGATTATCAAAATAATTATTAAATATTAAAATTATGGTAAGTAAATTAATTATTAATTATTAATTAACTGTATTTATTTATTAATTATAACAATTATTATTTATTATATTTAGTTATCAAAAAATAAATATAACAATTTAGAAATATTTATTTAATTTATATAGAAATTAAAGTTATACTTAGTTATTTTTCATTGATAAATTAGGAGGTCCGGTTAAGAACCGTCTTAACCTGTCTTAGCCTCATATCTATCCATCTCTAATATCATCAATGATTTATGATGAATTTAAATAATTTAATAAAATAAGTTAATTAATTAACTTTTGAATATTTATCATCTAATTATAATTAAATAAATTTATAGTCATTTTATTTATTGTCGTTAGTTATAATTAAATATTATTGGTGCGCACTCTCACCTATATAAATTAATTACCTGACTAGAAATAACTTAATAAAATAAATTTTGATTATTAGAGTATAATTATTATAGGTATATTTTAATAAGATAATTTCTAATTATTTTCTTTTAATTTTAATAAGTAGTTTTTAATAATTATAATTTTTGTTATTATATTTTATGATATAAATCATTAATCGGTCTATGATTGAAAGTAAAAATGTTTATAAAATGAATAGGAAAGAGAAAGTTCATGTGGCAGAATCATGAACCTAGATGCTAGAATTGCTCTTATATCATGTACAAGAAGAAGAATGAAAGATTAATCATTTCTCATTTTACCATTGAAATTTACGATAAGCCACTTTAAGGAATTTTAATTGTTACATTATTTGAGACTACTGTTAATTAGGCAATCAACAGTACGTTAACTAGTTCGTGACAAGAATAATTGACCATGCATGATTCCTTGATTAGTTTATGAATTCTGAGAACGATTGTTTGATGTCCTTCAATCTTGTTGGGCAACTATATAAAGAGTAACAACATTTTAACATATCAAAACATCAAAAACTATAATGTAACATGCATCATATTACGTAATATCATCATGAATTGCAAATGGATTCTAGAAGTTAATTGATGAATTATATCTTCACCACATATCAATACATTTGATTTTTCTAACATTTTTTGTGTTAAATCGTATACAATTAGATCCATATTTATATTAATATTGTAAGCATTTTAAAGAAATACAATATAAACTCTACAAATCATTTCAAAAATCAAGATATTATTATATATTATTTATGAACTTATACAATACAAATGCAATTGCCTCAAAACCAATACTCAATAGCTCTTATTTAACCTTCCCCCAAAACCCAATGAAACATAGATCCACCTTTGACGTGCAACAATGGTGACAACTACTAGCCACTTTCCGGTGCCGGCTGCTGAGCCGACGATGCCTGCGTTAACATGATCGCTGATGCCGGAGTCATCGTCTGATACTGCGAAGGCGTGTAATAAACCTGCTCTTGGGTCGGGTGCCCGTATTCGTACCCGTAATTTCCGCCATTGGAAGTAACCGGCATTGGGGTCGGAGGATGATGAGATTGAGCCATCTGCGAAAGATTCACGTATTGCTGTTGAAACTGATTGTTCGGAATCTGAATCATGCCTGGATTCGTCGTTCCGTATAAAGAATTCGTAACCATATCGGGTTTGTTCAGTGGGACGGTGGGTTTTGCGGATAGAGCGGCGGCGTGGCTGCGGATGTTGTAACGGTGGTTGGATTGGCGGTGGCGTCCGACGGTGGGTTGGACTGCATTTGGATGGTGGTGTATGGGTGGGTTTGGGGGATTGGGAGGTAGTATAGTGGGTATTGTTGTTGGTGGTCCATTTGTGGTTGTGGCGGTGGTGGCGCGTAGACCGGGTAGTACGATGAGGCGGGTGGCGGTTGGTTTGGTGGTGGTTGGTGGATGTAATGTGGTTGGGTATGATAGAATTGTTGTTGTTGTTTGCTGCTGCTGCTGTTGTTGCTGATCTTGATTAAGTTGAGGCGGTGGTGGTTGTCGGGTTTCGCCGGAATTAGGGATCTGTTGGGTTGGGATTTGGTAATTCATGGCGGTGGTGGTGGTGTACATTTGGGTGACTGCTGGCGGAGTTGCGGTGTCTCTGTTGGGTGACGGATTCGGATCTTGACCGAATGCGGGTTTCGAATGATAATTTGCGGACGAGATGCTGCTATCGCTGTAAAACATTTGGATCGGAAAATGAAATAAGAATCTATTTTTGAATTCGTTAATAAAAGAGTAAATTACGATTTTCGTCTCTATGGTTTAGAAATTATAGTTTTCATTGTTATGGTCTATTAATCATTGTTATTCTCATTTCGTATAATTATAATTTATTGTTGTTTTGGTCCTCGTAGTTTACAAAGCTTTACTGTTTTGGTCCCTTGTACTTAAATATAGAAAGTAGTAACGAAACTAGCCGCAAAATGCAAAACATAGGAATGAAAAACGCAATTACTAAACCACTAGGACGAAAATTGAAATTTTTAACAGATCATAGTTACGGAAATCGTAATTTACTCTAAAAAAATTGTGGTCGGGTTGTACCTGGCGATGGAATCCGGCGAGTGTAGAGTGTACGTGCCGCCGTGTTTGGAATCCGGCGACGGCAAACTGTAAGGATCATGGCCGGCGAACCTTCTTTGCACAGGCTGAAGCGGCAGCGGCGGCTTCCTGAGACCACCCGCCGGTGCTCCCTGATCGGATCTCTCCTCATCGGAAACAGCCCAACCACCGGCGTTAAGCGGCGGCGGAGGAACATGATTATTATTCACATTCAATTGCGACAATTGCTCATCAAGTCCCGCCATCACATGATCCACCCTCACTTTAATCGGAGGCAAATTCGACATCGAAGGTGATGAAGAACTCGACCCAAACGATGACGTCGAATCCACCATCGGAGAATCCGGCAAGCCAGACTGCAACACATCGTGAACCGAACCCTTCACCATCTTTGACTCCTCTGCGAATCTAGAACAGAAAACCACATGGTTCGCTAATTAAGTTAAGCTGACACAAATAATAACATTTAAGATTTTAATATAAAATTTCTCTTAGCTTCCTTTAGAGATTGTTTTTAAGGTAGGTCCCAAAAAAAATTATATATAACATCTAAAAATTTTAAAAAATTAGGTAGGTAACGGGATCTACCTGGGCTCTGCATAGATTCGCTCTTGCTCCAGTTGAATCTCTCCATCTTTGGGTTCAAGAAGGTTATCAATCGCCGCGGAATCCGACAACCCTCGGGGAAGCAATCCGGCGCCGTTTAACGCATCCACAAACCACGTCTCCGATTTAGCGTCATCGAGCAACGACCCATCGAGGCCGCGGTCTCCGGTTTCGTCACAAAAAGAAACAAACGCAATCGCAACGGTTTCGCCGACGGGTTCGACGAGTTCAACCGGTCGTATTCCTCCACCATGTTATCGAGATCCTCATCGGTGGTCACGGACACGAGCGAATCAAGGTCTTCGCTCGGGAGCTGGTACTTGAGGCTAAACCCGCGGCCGTGGAGTAGGCTGGTGGATAGCCGCGAGCAGAGGTCGGCGAGCGACGTGTGGCGATCCGCGACCACGATGCGCGTCTCGCCGCCCATGTAGCATAGGGATTTGTCATGGGGCCGCGGGATGATGTGGCCGCCGTAGCTGCACATCATTCGGAGTTTCGGCGGTGGTAGGGTGTTGTCGTCCCATTGGGGGCACGTGGGGGAGGAGACGGAGGAGGATTCTAGGGAATCTTGGTAATTATGGTGGTGGTGGATGGCGGCGACGGCGGTGGAGGACGGCGGCGGTGGTGGATCCATTTTTGGGATTGGTGTTTTTTTTCTGGTGGTGGATGGTTTGGTTGCTTTAAGGTGGAGGATGGAAGGGGAAGTGCATGTAAGAAGAGAGCTCGAGATTGTGAATAATGATTTAATATTGGACAAGTGGGATTTTCGAAGTAAAGATTAAGGAAGGTTTGCTGTCCAACATTATAAACTTTATACATAAAGAATTTATTATTTCAAATGGTTAATATAATAGTTAAGTATTTTTAATTGTGTATGAATCAAGAAAATAAATTTGTTAGAAGAATGTAAAGAAATATCAAGTTTTGTATACTTGAAGTTGAAGGACAGAATAAGTTATTTAGCAAATTTGTAACCATGTAATTTTATCTTATTGTTGAGATTTAGATCTAGACAGGGTTTGAGAATCTTTGACGAATTTAGCTATAAAAAGGACTGAAGGTTTTTGTTGATGTCGTGAAGACTTGAAGGGTTAATGTCAAATCGAGCTTGTCAACTAGAGATTTTGTTCATATAACCATGCCTGACTAACTCTCCAGTATTGTCGACTGCGGCTATAAGCGATGGATCCAATTCTAAAAGAAGGGGATACCAGATTCATGCACTTAATAATTTCTTATATGCGGGCTACTTCTTTTACTGTTTTTTTTTTGGCATCGTCATTTATCTGTTCCAACAAATTCGCGACCTCTTTGTCTAACGTTCTCGAAAAGCCATTCTTTACCACTAGTAATGATAATGACCCGAGAAAGAATTATTATGTAATTAACAAATATTTACTTTTTGAACAAGATAAGATGAAGAAATAGTTGAGGGATAATGGTGGACCCACACTCCAACCCAACTAAAATGAAGCCAAACTCAATGACGTCTTGACATAACAAATTAAGGTATTTTTCGTAAAAAATCATATGAAATTACAATCGGTCAAAAATCCCATAAAGATGCATTACGTGGAAAATCCCTCAAAATGGCCCCACAAAATTATGTCAAAAATTATGAGAAATGGTTGCCGAAAATCCCATGGACCTTTCATGGGTTTTTCTATAGATCATCAAAAGTTACGTTGAAAATATCTCTAAGAGATCTACCATGTATTAGAGCAAAATTTGTTGATGAGAAACATCATTCTTGACGTATTTTAGACGAAAAACATCCATCTAAAAAGCCCTTCTGTTTAATAGTGGGAACATGGGGGACACAACAGATGTGTACATCGGTGATATACTAGTAAAATCCATGGTGGAAGACGACATGGATGAACGAAAGTTCACCTCTAAATCTCCAATTATTTAATTATAATAATATTGTTTCTTTAATATCGTTCAGTAATCCATAGTTGATCCTTCGGTGGTGGTTGATCCTTTGATAATTTTTACAGTCATCGAAAGATTTTGTGATGGTTTTCGTGTCATCGAAAAACTCTTGTGATATTTGATGCTTTTGGTTATCTTCAGTTATAATAGAAGGATTTTGGCCATCTATGACTCTTGTTGCTAATAATCTGTTTTCTAATAGTGGTACAAGTCTCCTCTACATGAAATGTTTACCATTAGTGGAGTGGTGATGTAATATCAACTGTAGTTTTTACTTAGGCTGTGTTTGGCAAAAATAAGCTAGCAGATAAGTTAGTCCATTCAAACATGTACCAGACTTTTTGAAACGCCACTTTGAGTAGCTTATAAGGGGTTTATTGTAGCTTTTCCCAATTGTACCCTAATTAATTATTAAATTCAAATATATTCTTTTTGGTCATTTTACATACTCATAAGCTAGTTTTTGCCAAACATAATTTGTTCATAAGTTAGCTTATCAGCTATTAGCAAACTTATCAATCAACAGCTAGCTTATCAGCTACCAGCTAGCTTATAAGCTATGCTTGCCAAACATAACCTTAATTTACGGGGTATTCCACATCACCCACCATTATAAATTATTTTCATTTCTATCCGTTCTCTGTTGTTGTTTATCGAACATAATTTAATTTCCACTCAATTATCTAATCATTAACTTAGAGACCGTTTACTTAACGTGTACCCGGTAAGTGCGTATCAGGTGAATTTACCTTACATGATGAACATGATTAGAACTAAAAGTTTACCTGGTAGTGGTAAGAGCAATGACATGAATCCAGAGTCTTACCTAGTAAGTGAGATTAACGAATCTTATCCGGTTAGCGCATACCAGGTAAATTGTTGCAAAGGATATATCGTTTTGAAAGCCTAAAATATATGTATTTAAGTAAATCAGCCTCTAATTACCTTAAATCATCGGTAAACAAGTTTCAGTCAACACATGTGTATCAGTTGTTAATTAGTATATTAATATAACGTATATCAAAGTATGTCTCTCATCATTGTATCTATTTGTTATGTGTTACGTGTTTTAATCTCAACTAAATGTATTCTTATATACTTAAAGGATTACATATATTTTTTATTTGTATATACCTAAAGGATTACATTACGCGTTTCACCGCATCACGTGTAGGTGTGAACACACAAAAGGATGCATATTGTGATTGAATCTTTACTCGATACTGGTAATTTAATCGATCATTTATTTATTATTTTTATGGTAACGACTAACGAGATAGGAGATTTTGACTATTCAAGTTATTTCGAACATCTTACCTATTTAACCTCTAACATTTATAGTGGATTTTTTTTTTAACAACAAGTTTAATACATACACGCTCTAGCGGTATCAGGCCTCTAATTGGGTAATCTCACTAATCTGTTGCGACCCGGCCCAACCTATGGCTGAACTCGATCGGCAGGGAAGTGGATCCCATAGATTTGATCCTCCCATACCGGCCCCGAACTTGGCCCAAAGGACCAGATCCAAAGTATGGATATCTCAGAAATGTCACCCGTGGGATTCGAACCCTAGTAGTGTGGCTTTCACAATTGTTTTGTTGTGAAGATTTTTTACGTTCACAATCTCGTCATTTTGACAGTTTTGTCCAACGCTGCATTAGTCGCACTAAACATAGAACAAAAGATTAGTATTGTCCCGTCTCTAGTCTTGTCGCGTCCAGTCTTTTCTTATTCAATCTGTATACCAAACGCTACTTAAAGGAATAAATCTCAATCTATAATTCGATACGATCGGCAGCTGAAAATAGCAATGGCATTTTATGTAATTATTAAACCAATAAACCATATTCCAGGTGTGGGCAATATATTATAGGTGTAAAGTTGGATAAAAAAAACAGTATAAGTGAAATATTTTATACCTTAAAATATTGTTTTCATTTAGATGAATAACATATACCGAATAAAACCATTTTTCTATATAAAAAATAATGTAATATATTTTTGTGATTTAATTGAGAAATTAAAATTTAAAGCCACTAGTTAACACGTACAGCACATGCACATGTGGCAGAGGCGGAACTCATGCAATTGATACATGCACATGAAACTTTGTTCTTCACCAAAATCTTTCTTAGATTTATCAAATCTTAGAGTTTAATTTTTATTATAAAACTGTAAAAAGATAAATTTGTATTAAAATAAGAAAAGTATTTTATGCCTTATTATCGTATAAATTTTATGGTTTTACTCAATATGTATACCAAGTTACATTAAAAAAATATTTTGAGATTATATAGTCTATTTTACTACATCAAAATACTTGTGCATGTTGTTGAATTTTTGTTGCAGTTAATGTGATAGATTATGCTTAGACGGATATATAACTCTGATAATACAGTACGAGAGTTGACTTTATATTTTATTGTTTTTATGTTTTAATTGTTATATATTGATAGGACGATAATAGAGTTGTAACAATAATGCAAATACCTTGTCGATATTTAAAATAAACGTATATATCGTAAAACACAAGAACAAAATGTATAAAAAGTAAAACTATGATGTATGAATGGATTTAGAGGTTAAGAAATAACTTAATATGATATTTTCATTCAAAAGTTCACATACCACTTACCACCCAACCTCCTTATAAATAGACTGATTCATCATCAACATACTTAAATGCACATCGACTTTTTAAATTACAAAGAACCAGTAAGATAGATAGAAGGACAAAAAACCAGTATGAAAAAGTGGCGGTTCAAACCTAGATTGGTCTCTACATTCTGCTTCATTAAAGATGATCGCATTCATTTCCTTACTCTTCAATTCATGCCTTCCTCTTAGTGGATGATATTGTACCTGAAACATAAGCGATCATCAGTTTAGAAGAAATTGAACAAAATCGATTAAAACAAAAAACCTAAGTTCAAACCAAAAACTTAAACTAAAATACAAATTCAAAGGCATCACCGGTACAAAATACAGTTCAAGAAACAAAATAAGTAATACAAATTTCATATTTGATATTGATACTTTGAAATAATAAAGATAAAACCTTACCTAGAGAGATAGAATATGCCTTCAAACAATAAAAATTGGAGAATTCAAATGAACATTGAAACCTTGAATTGTCATCTCATATGAAGAACCGATTGAGAGATCGACTGATGGAGCAACACTGAAACTTGAATCGTCACCTCATATGAAGAATGGATCGGGAGTTCGAAGATTGAGCAACGTGGAAACGTTGAATCGTCATTTGAAACAACAAAACACAGAAACCCTAATTGATTCGTGAAGAGGAGCGAAACCGTACCTGAATTCTAGTATGAAACGCAGTGAAGACGAGCAAAATTAGGGAAACCCTTCCTGGTTTGTTGTATAAATCGTCGTGGTGGATTTCAACCATACTCTATAACATCAAAGTTTTTGCCAGCCAAGAAATTTTAGAAGAAGAAAACACCAAATATGGTGTTGTACTGTTCATATACTACAAACAACTTGGTCCACCAAAAATCATTTTTTTCATTATAAATTTTTAGTTATTGTATTATCATCAAATTTGGTGTTATTTTGAAGTATGGTTGGAGTTTAATTTTTCAGTGTCAATGGGAACCCACTAGTTTTGATGTTTTTGGTGTTTTTTTTTGTTGTTGTTGGTTGGAGTTGCTTAGTCAAAACTAGAAAATCTGGTTTTTAACGGAATTTAGACGAATTGAAATACAGTTCAAAGGAAATAGAGTATGATTATATGTTTAAGCTTAGGTTTCTACATCGAATTTCATGATTTTTATCATCACCTGCCATGGAAGTAATTTGGATACCATATATAGTTGTTTTTTTATTGGAACTTCCATTATCTATTAATCAACACTAAAATTAAGTGTCCGCTTTGAGAAACTCATGGTCTTTGTTATGTTAGAAAAACGAGTTTAAACAATCTCTAATTAAGATGGATCTAGACTCACCTACAATTTAGATAATTTTTATTGATAGAACGATTCTATATCTTTCAAATTTGTCACAAAAAAAAAAAATCTGATCACAAAAACAATATTTATATTTTTTATGTCGTGTGAGGCCATTGTCGTTGTAAGAGATTAGCATATTCGAAACATTTGTGCTTTTTATCTTGGTAGCATTATGGGGTCAATCAACTCTCCTCTTGATCGTTCTGTTTTTCTAGACAGGCAATATCTCGATATATCGAGGGCATCTCAGATATCAGCCTTGTGGAAAATAAAAAATATCAGTGCCGAGAATATCAGCCAATATTTGGCGTCAGTCAATATATCGGTCCGATATACCGGTTTAAACAATTTTTGGGCTAAGCCTTAAAAAAGAATTGGGCTTTTCACAAGGGTGTTTCTTGTATGGGCCTTTTTGACTAATATCAGCCTCTAATATGCTATCTGATCGATTCTACCCTCTCATCGTTCTCAACTATACAGAATAAAGGATCGAAATTTAACTTCGATTTCACCCTCTAACTCTGCTTTCTGGTGTTTGATTTTGGTGTTTGGTAGTTGGAATTTAGAGTTCTTCCAAATTCCAATCAAATCAAAGAGGAAAAAAAGAAGATGCCGACGTTGAATCTGTTCACCAACATTCCGGTGGACTCTGTGATAGCCTCCGACATTCTTAAAGATGCCACTAAAGCTGTTGCAAAGATCATCGGCAAGCCTGAGTCCGTTAAGTTTCCTTCTTTATCATCCATATATCCACTTTCTTTTACTATAATATAATGCACTCCAACTGTTTGATGAAATGTTTGCTTCAAATTGTGTATGATGATTGGATACAAATGATGTTTGTATACACAAATACCTTACCATCACCTATAAAGATGCATTATTACAACATTTGGACATAGGGGAGATTGATTAAAGTAGGGTAAAGATAAAGAAGCATATGAAGATGACAAAAAAATAAGCTCTAGTTAAGACAAAAGAAGAGCATAAAGCATATGGGATTTGGGCTCTGATAACAAAGCCTTATCTTTAAAAACATCTCAGAATGTTATCACTCCATTTTTAACTCTATAGATAAAGGAAACTATTGTGTATGCATCTTCCAGTGTGTGTATATATATATTGCTTATATTTTCTGTGTATAAGCACCAGAATGCATTGTTATAAATAATTTTGCAGAAATTCTTGTTTGGAGAAAACTAAGTATGACATATATAGTGAATATTTGCCCTCAATTGGACTTTGCAATCAGTTTGTTGCTATATGTGTGCCTCCTTAATCATCTTCCTAGTTAAGTTTTGTATGCTAAACCCTTCTCTAAATCCCCCACAATGATGACAGTTTAAGGCACTTACTCAAATTTCTTTAGCATATTTATGAATAATTTGTAGCAGGTTTTAGAAAACCTTGAATCATATTGGATGGTATGTATAGAATAAGGGGCGGACCAGAATAATTTTCAAACGGTGGTACCATTTAACTATAAGAAATATATAAAGATATTTTTCTCAAAGTCAATATTGGTTTTGTGGTTGGTTCCTTGCTTTCCAAATGAAAGGTCTCATGTTTGAATCTTCTTAACTACAAATTTTTTAGAAACATAGTAAATATGAATATATGATATTAAAAGCTAAAATCCAAAAAAAAAAATGACTAATAAGATTTGAGCCCTAAACCTCACCTTTAAAAAGCAAGGAACTAACCAACTCTACCAAGGAAAATTTGTGTATTTATTGTTATTTCAAAATATATATGGTGGCACACAACAGATTAATACGATGGCACTTCTCACATCCTATGTTTCTTTACACTGCGACGGAGGAACAATGCGGTGGCACGTGCCACTGTTGGCACTTAAGTAGGTCCGCCCCCATCTATAATAATATGGACCATGTGTCAATGGCTAAGGGTGATCAATTGTATGTATGTGTATATATATAGTTCAATGTACAGAACTTTTTGGTTCTTTCTCTGTCTTTTTTGTCATATATTTGCTATCTTAAGATGACATTGGTCTTCCAATGGCAGTATGTTATGATTGTGATGAATGGAGGTGTGCCGATAGCATTTGCTGGCACAGAAGAGCCAGCTGCATACGGAGAAGTGATTTCAATCGGAGGGCTTAACCCAACCACCAATGGAAAGTTGAGTTCAACCATTGCAGAAATTCTTCAAACAAAGCTTTCTATCGATAGTTCAAGATTCTATATCAAATTTTACGATGTTGAGGTATGCACTTTCTTTATCAGTACTACTTTCATCTCTATATTTTCTTGCAAAAATATAACTTTTTTTCCTGTTTGTCTTTCAACGGGTTGCAACTTCATTTCCTTGTTTTTCCAGAGATCGTTTTTTTGGATTTAATGGATCGACGTTCTAAATCAAACCTCAGACAGAAGGAGCATATATGTTATCGCACTCATCTTCGGTTAAACTTTGTCTTTTTGTGTATGTTGTATCACATTGTAACCATTTTAGTGTTGTTCACATTACTCTTTCATGTGAACTCTTTAAGCACCTTTAATTTCAGGTTTTTTTTATTTCATTCAATTGAATTGTAAGATGGAATTAAAGTTGGTTTTTAGATGGTTAAAATTTTAAGTTAAAAGAGTCTTTGTGTATCTTGGTCTTTTGAAAATGAACTTTCCTGAGAATAATTGAGTTTAATCTCACTTAATTTTACAAGCTGTTTGTTTACCTCTTAACAGTTCCATTAAGAGGCAGCATCTGATCAATAAGAGGTAAATCTTGTTTGGCAAAAAAATGGACTGCTTCTTAATGGTTCCAAAACCCTCTAAATGATTTTGTATCCTGAGCGTTTCTTAACCATTTAGATCCCTGATTTCATTCTCAACAATTAGCAAACCACCATATTTCATTTTCCGCTATATCAGAAGAGTGTCTTAATCATTCTCACCGCTTAATCATCTAGCACCAAACCATGTAGTAACTGCCAGACAACCCTAATCTTAATTTATGTTTTATTCACTTCGGTAATCAAATAGGATAACATCTTGGTCATCACCAACCTACATTTGCATCACACTCTTTAACTTAAACCTTAGTTCTGCCATCCTCATCCCCTTGTAAAACTGTCTTCATCCTTAATCTGGCAGATGAGTTAATTTGGTATTTGTGGTTTAGTTTTTTTTTTTATCAATCTTTGTCTTTTTTTTTTTTTGGATTTGTTCCACCTATTTTGGTAGGATAAAATGAAATGCACTTTGTCCAACTCGAAACTGTACAGACTTGATCTACATGTGGCACCAAACACAGATAACAAGTTTTTATTCAATTATGTCCTCGTGTACCAAATAATGACTTGGATAAGATAGAGACAATTATTTAGCATTTGGTAAGGGAAAGTTGGACATAACAGGACTTGTAAAACTGCTCTGCTGTATTTTATCATGTCCAATGTACCAAACTCACATTTAAGAACCAAAAGAGCATCAGAAGTGGTTAGGTACATCAGATTACACCCGTTTAAGATTAATGTACATCACATTTAAGAACCAAACTCACATTAATGTACCTTTGATGTATCTTAACCAATAACCACTAGATGAGTTTGGTTCAATATAATGTTTAATATTTTTCATTTTATAACAAATATATTGTAAATAATAAGCTAGTTTTTTGAAAAGCTACTCTCAGTAGCGTTTTGGTGACTATGAGACTTATTATTTTTTATTCCAGATATACCCCTGCTAAGTTTACACTACCAATTCCTAAACTTTATTGTTTTGTCCTTTTACAGTCATATGCTACCTTATCAACTAGTTTTTGCCAAATACAACTTACAACTTCTTCATCAGCTAGCTTATCAGTCATCAGCTAGCTAGCTTTATCAGGTAGTTTGCCAAACATAGCCTTAATCTTGTTAATGACCAAGAACAAGATGGAACACGTAGATTGCAATAATATTACAAAGCATACCAAGTAGAGAAGATTATTACAATTAAAAGATAAATACTTAAACGGGATAATAAAAAAACACAAACAAATAACGACTTAGGTGCTTACATCATGCAATGGTTATTTAACAGACGCCGGTTATGACATCTACCTACGAAACCAATAAACACCGGTCCTCTCTAAACCTTCATCTGGTTCAACATAAACGCACTCCTTTATTTCTCTCCAGAAAGCCTTTAGGACCGGGGTGTCATCATATTTGTAGTACTCACCTAAGACGGGCTTGATAGCCTTGGTGGCCTCTACCGTATGGTAATGTGGAATAGTTGAGATAAAATGATGGACCACATGAGCACATGTTACATTATGAAAAACTTTGTTCAAGATTCCATAATCTCTATCTACAGTCGACAAAGCGCCTCTCATCCAATCCCATTCTATCGAATCATAGTGTGCTAGCCCAGAATGGTTATGTTGTAGAAAAGTGAAAAGCATAAAATGCCCGTTCATAACCAACAATGGTGCTCCATAGATGCAAAATACCCATATTGCCCTTGCGGTTGTCGCAGCCTGGTAAAGCGCGTACAAAACTAAGAGAATTCCAGCGTCGGAGAGCCAGATTTGTTTGCGCTCTCTATCGTTGAAAATAGGGCTTTGCGGGTAAAAATGACTCGCAAAGTTGTCATATTTCCTTCCATGAATATTGAACGCGAAGTACATGGGACAACCGAGTAAAATGGCGAGAGACACGAAGAAGTTACCTAAAGGATTGTTGAGAATTTCAGAATACAAGGTATCTGTCTTCCTTTTGGGAATCCATACCTCATCGTATTCTATTGAATTGGTGTGGGCATGATGGTTACGGTGGCTGTATTTGAAAGAAAAGTATGGAGTGAGAAATAAGGAATGGATGCCGAAACCGAGGGAGTCATCGAGCCAAGAATACTCGCTGAAGCTATTATGTCCCATATCATGGCCTACGCTATGTAAACCCATGAAACTACTACCTTGGCAGAACCAATAAATCGGCCATGCTATGTAAGTGAGGGGTTTAGGGAGGAGAGTGATGTAGTTGGATGCGAGATAGTAAAACGTGTAGCATGTGATCATATCACGGAAAAGGTAGTAGAAAGAGGTTGGAAGAGATCGCTTGAAACAGTGTGGTGGGATTGCTTTCTTCACGTCACTAAAGTCGAACGGTGTTTTTTCAATGGGTACACGTTTGAGAACATTTTTGTCAGTATTGGCATCGTTCATCCGGCCACCAGCTCCCATCTTAACGTCTTTAAAGTAATGAAACTGCAACAAAAAAAAATTACAAAAATTTGGTTGTAATTATGAATTCATTTGAAATATTATTATTATAACATAGTTTGGAGGTCAACAACCAAATTCATACCTGTTTTCGGTGCTGGTGTGTTTTCAATGTAGTGGAAGCTATAGACTTGGTTATATAGTCGTATAGATGGAAATGGAATGGGGCTTAGAGGTGGGCAAAAATTGGGCCAGGCCGGGCTTTGACCGGTCCTCGTAAAAATCGGGCTTTTCGGGCCTTGGTTTGATTGGGTTTTTACCGGGCTCGAGCCAGGCCTTGAGTGTGATACATGGGCCCGTTACATGTAGAAAAAGCCTAGGCTTGGAGGCCCGGTCCTAGAAGACTTTTTTTTTTCTTTTTTTTTCGCTTTTTCTAACTTATAAAACGACAATTATTTTTATAATTCTAATAATAATGATACTATACAATATAAACTAGATTTATTCTATTTTAAACCACTAAAACTAAACTATATAAAATAAATATATTTCAAAAGTTCAAGAAAATTACAAAAAAGCCACTGAAAACGGGCCAGGCCGGGCCTGTTGGGCCAGGGTTTCAAAACTTCCAAAACTAGGCCCGGGTCCTTTGGTCGGGCCGGGCTTTTCGTTGGGCTTGGATCGGGCCCGGGCCGGATGCCCATCTCTAGGGGATTCCTTTTACTTAAGAGGCGTTTGCTTGATTTCAAGGAATGAGAATGAAAATGAAAATGGAAATGCATGAGCATTGAGAATAAGAATGAGCATTGCATCGATGTTGTTTGGGTTAACCCAATATAATCAATGAAAAATTGTTTTCATATTAAAAAAAATATGTTTCTCCAACTTAAAAAAATACAAAAGATGTTTTATTTAACATCCATAAATGGAACAATGCAAGAAAAAAAGAATCAAGTAAAAATAAATGGATCTGTAGAATTGATTCAATTATATAACATCAAACCAAGCAAATATTTTCATTATCATTATCATTATCATTTCCATTCCTAAGCCTCCACTACTCCCAACCAAACGCACCTTGATTTTTTATCGTATTCTAACTACGGCACGTTGTAAGATTCACGTGAGTGTATATGTACTATGTTACAACTCAAGAGGGGTACCCATTCCCAGAATATAATAACATATTGTAAGGTACTAAGGTTCACATGGGTGTATAATTGTATATATACTATTACACTTGATAATGTTGTACCTGCAAGTAGGGGTGAGTGTTAGAACCGGATACTCGTCTTTGGAATTAAAATAACTTCCGAACTATTGGTTATGGAACTGATCAGGACCGATTCCGTTGTCATTTTCTTGAAACTGTTAACCGTTTGGTAACCGTCGAAATTGATTCCAGTATTTTTTTATTAAAATTTATTTTATATGCTTATTATGTTTAATAGGCTGAAATTGAAGTTATTGTTTTACCTTTTACGGTTACACACTTACACACAATACACTTACAACCACTTTATTCACTCGCTTACTTATTCTCTTTTTTCAATATTTTTTATAGAAAGTATAGATAGGTATACGTGAGTGAAGAGAACCTACAGAAACCCCCTTTTATATCATATCATATATGTTCCTATCGCTGATTTATTGAATCGACGATTCCTATGCTTTACAAATCCTCTGGATTTGATCCCTCAGCAAGAGGAGCAATTTTAGAGAATATGTGTGTTTTTTAGGGACATTAACATAAATGACCATTTCAACCTTCTAAATTTACCTTTTAATCATTTTTCTTATATGTTTTTTTATAAAAAAATCACTCTTTCTACAAGTAAATATACCTTAACCTGCAAAGGGGTCTAAATAAAAAAAACATTTCTGAACATGGTCTGCAAATACATACACCAAATCTATAGATTAGGATGATCCCAACTTAACACTTCAACAAGCTAAGGAAGTATGTGGTTGGGACCATGTTTGAGGAATAGTTAGTACATATGCACATGGGTAGTGACTTTTTGGATAACTTGAGAAACTGTTAAATCAGTACTTGAACAAGTTTTATATTTTTGGGTGTATGGATGGAAAAAAAAGTGTACGTATGCTAAAGGGATGTTAGGTAACAACTTAATGGGTGTATAACATGTATGTCTTTTTCATTATTGTTGTTCGGAGATGGCTTATTGATTCAGAATTGAGCTTATTGCATCATATAGGCCCGGAAAACTAACGTCTTAAATATGTCAAAAGTTTAGTGTCGATCCTAAAATGAAAATTTTAGAAGTTGGTTTCTTAAATATTAAATATAAATTAAATTAAATTGTATTGGGTTGATTAATTAGATTTGAATTGTTGTTGATCGAGTGTAATTATTGAAACCAAAGCTCTTATTTAATCAAAAAATATATTAAATGGTACATGGTAATAATACTTTAAAATATTATCTAATAAGAGAATCGAAACTTTAAAATTGTTTAGGTTGCTTGTATTGCAATTTTACAAGTAAACAAGTAGTAATTATAAATGTCTAGAAAACTATGCATATATCATTTATATTTATACTATTGTGCAATATGTGACTCACACTAGGTAATGAAAAACATAACCAACGCTCCAATCTTCCGGTATGTAATGAAAACATCACCATCCGGACTATTCCATCTTTCTTTTTAGCATTTGTGATTGTTTGTTATTCTGTTTTTAATCGCCTTACTGAAAAATACAACACTACAATTGAAAATTTGTGTATTATGGATGGCTAAAAGCAGTCGGAATTTACCGAATGCTTTCCTATATATGGTTTAACGTTAGTTTCTTTTTTATATTCTTATTTATTTATTTCTTAGTTAGTCGTAGTCGGAAAACCGTTGGGAAATCATCGGAAAGCTATAAGTAAATGGAACTGTCGGAAAACCATCGTTAAGTTCATCGAAAAAACCGTCGGTAGCTTTTACATGCTAAATTTTTAGCGATGCTCGTTTTAGCAGAAGTGAAGTAAATATAATAATAAGTTACAAGGTGCCAAAAGTGATATATTCAAATCTCAAGTTCGACAAATAACAGTCGTTACAAAGACAAACTGGGCACTAAGGCTTTCATCTTCTCAAACCTAATTACTCCAAATTTCAAGTTATACGTTTGAACCAATAAATACCAGTTTCCTTCCTGCCATTATCAGATTCAACATAAATGCACTCCTTCATTTCTCTCCACAATGCCTTCATAATTGGAGTTCCATCGTACTTGTAATAGTCACCCAATATGGGCTTGATGGCCTCAGTGGCCTCTAGTGCATTGTAATGTGGAATGGTGGGAAACAAATGGTGCACCACATGGTTACGTGGTACATCATGAACAATCATGTTCAAGAACCCTAAATCTCTATCGATTGTCGATAAAGCCCCTCTAAGCCAGTTCCATTCAGTTGAATCATAGTGAGCGATCGAAGGATGACTGTGTTGTAGATAAGTCAACACGATCAAAATACCACCCATAACAAGCCAAGGAGCTCCGTAGAGGTAAAATGCCCACATTGCCCCATTGGTCAACACCATGCGGTAATACACACATAGGACAACAATAAGTCCGATGTTAGATAAATAAATCTGAACACGTTCGTTGTCATTGAAGATAGGGCTTTGTGGGTATAAATGACTTGCTATCCCTTCGTATTTTCTACCCGAATGGTTGAAGATCAAGTACAATGGATATCCGACAGTGATCCTTACCAAAATCCTGACCAATACACCAATTGGGTTGGTAAGGATTTTGGCAAACAGTGTTTCGGATTTGTGTTTGGGGACATGCATCACGTCGAATTCCAAGGAGTTCGTGTGAGCATGGTGGTGGCGGTGGCTGTACTTGAAGGAAAAGTATGGAGTGAGGACAAAACTGTGGAGGAGAAAACCGACAGTGTCATCTAACCACGGATAGCCACTGAAGCCACGGTGGCCGCATTCGTGGCCGATGGTCCATAAACAACCGAACATGGTACCTTGGGCGATCCAGTAGAAAGTCCATGCTATGTACGAGAGGAATCGAGGGAAAATAGGAATGTAGTTTGATGCGAAATAGTAAAGGATGCATATTGTTAAAATATCTCGAAATACAGAAAAAAACGAACGAAAAAGAGACTGTTTAAAACAATGGGATGGAATTGCTTTCTTGAGATCACTATACTCAAATGGAGGTTTTGAGATTGGAACTCGTTCCAGAACCTTTATGTGATCAGGTGATGCTATCATGGTGGTTTTGATTTGGTTTATGGAGATAGATTATCAAGCACTATGCTTACTATTTTATACTTGGCCATGGTCTTGATTTGTATAACTTTATCATCCATTCATTAATAAAATATGACACTTGATATGAAAGTACATATAGACTTCACGGACTAGTCATAAATTATGATTGTCATTGCATAGCTAGTTTATTACTTCTTTAGAAACTAGAGTAATTAAATAGATTTGATACACTAAACTCAAAAGCATCATTCAAAATGGTCAACATAATCTAAGTAATACGTTGAAAAAATCCCATTCAGAAAGTTCAAATGTGAACTCAATTTTCATTGTGACCATGAGGACGAATTTCAGCCACTCATCCGGTCAATAAAGACGGCTTTGACCGGGTCCCCTCCTTTAATAATCTCCACCCTCCCATGAATCGCGTCAATCCTCCGTGATCGCGTCCACCGTAACCGAAGATGTGTGGATGAGATTCGTCCTCACGTTCACAACCAAAATTGAGTTCACATTTGAACCTGACCCTATATATATATAGTCACCTTATTTTGAAAACTCATTAATTTGTGGCAACTTTGGAAACCATGTTTTCCACCAATCATAATCCATTTTCTTGTTTATTTTTGGTAATTTTATTTATTTTATTTTTGTGTTGCTTAATTATAGAAGTTGGTGGTTATAATTTTGAATTTTGCAATTAATCTTGTCCATTGATCCTTCTAATCAATGGTTTATATTAGTTTCCAAAGTTTCCACAAATTAATGAGTTTTCAAAATAAGGTGACTATATATATATATATATATATATATAGAGAGAGAGAGAGAGAGAGGAAAGTTCAAACGTGAACCACTTTTTGGTTGTGAACGTGAGCACAACCGAGAGCGCGACACGTGGCGGATGACTAGGCGCCACGTCAGATCCACGGCGGATGACTAGACGCGATTCATAGGAGGGCATTGAATTAAAGGGGGGGACCACACTCAAAGCTGTCACGTGTCGCGCTCTCGGTTGTCCTCACGTTCACAACCAAAAAGTAGTTCACATTTGAACTTTCCTCTCTATCTCTCTCTCTCTCTCTCTCTCTATATATATATATATATATATATATATGGGAGCGATCAATAGAAAAGTATATTAATATGTGTGCATATGTTTTATATAACAATGCTACAACTACAACTATATGTTTTATGTAAAAGTGTTATAATATATATTAATAAGGTTTCTAAATTACCTTATTGAAATAAAATGTCGTATTAATCTTTTTGATATGATACTATTAGAAAATATTTATAAAAAAATAAAATAAAAGCAAGCATTGTTTGAAAAGGTATATTTTTAGATCAAACATTACATTTTTTTATGCTTTGAGTAAATATATCGATCTGAAAAAGAAATAACTCATTCAAGACAGGTATTAATTATGTTTTGTATTTATTTAGAATGAACATTAAAGAAAGTAACACCATGATTTACTAACCAATTTTGTCAATTATTTAGATAGTAATAGAGCTGATTATTAAAAAGGATAATTAAAAATTTTGATTGAAGGATTATGCTTTTGTGTTCAAATCTGATAAATTTAAGAAAATCTATAGCAATTGAAATAATGATTACAAACTCGTTCTTGGTTTTTGAAAAGGGTTATGGGGAAGGGAATAGCTAGCCATGATTAGCATATCGTAATAGGAAAAATGAAAGCCAACCGGGGCTAGCCGAGTTGGTAGAGGGGTCACCCTTTTGGAGTAGAAGTCCTGGGTTTAAACCCGAGCAAAGGCGTATTTAATCTAACTGAGGTGTATACTAACAATTAACCTGTCGTTTAAAAAAATAAAAATAGGAAAAATGAAAAGGGTGTTTGTTCACTTGATTAATATTTCATAACTAAACTCGATGCTCACGTGAAAGCATAAAATATATAACATGAGTGTTGGTTTTCATATGAAATCAATCTTTATCACTGATGAGACTAATTTTAAGAAAACAAGCATCGGGAAAAAAAAAAAATACGAAGACAAATTTTTATAGAATACATTTTATTACGAAGATTTGATGTTTTTATGCTTCTGAATTCTGATCAACATTTTGACGCAAACATTTAATATTGTTTCATGTTTAAGGTTATGTTTCGTAAACTAGCTCATAAGTTAATTTATGACTGATAAGGTAGCTTATAACTGATAAAGTAGTTAGTGACTGATAAGATAGGTGATGAATAAGTTACGTTTGACAAAAATTAGCTAATAAGGTAGCCTATGACTGTAAAAGGACCAAAAAGACATGTTTGAAAATTAATGGTATAAAACTTAGCAAAGGTATATTTGAGAATAAAAAAATAAAAAGTCTCATGAGTCACCAAAAGGTTAATAAGAGTAGTTTTCAAAAAGCTAACTTATAAGCTAGCTTATGGTCCATCCAAACATGTACCTGACTTATAAGGTGACTTATAAGCTAATATATAAGTTAACTTATTTTTTACCAAACAATGCCTAAACGTGACTCTTGAAAATAATACGATTTGATATGATCTATAAATTAATTTATTCATTATAATAGAATACATAATTTAATAGATATATGATTCTTGTTAACATAAACACAAATTGTTGACAAAAAGAATTAAACTAATCCTTCTTGAAACGACCAAAGATAATATTAAACAGTATAGTGTGATTTTAAAATCATTTAATAATGAGGACTTCTATTATCATCAAAATCTTTGATTATATTAGAATAAAGTTTATTTAAGTAACAACCGATCGTAAAAGTTAAAAGAAAGAAAAAAACTAAACGAAAAACAAAAAACAAGATTGGAAAAAGTGTGTTGACTCAAATCTTTTTTAGTTACAAGTATTCATTAAAAATGATAATTGTAGTTGGACACTTAGATATTAACTATATTCATATGAAACCAAATAAAACAAATATGATACCAACCAATCAACCATTGCGTATGCATGATCAAATTGGTAGCTATACCGTTTATAAATAGTTCATGATGATAATAAAAACGTGTTTTTTAAGTATATAATGTTTATATATGATATATCAATATATATATGTAGAAATTTTCATGTTTGATATAGTTTGATCTAAAAATGTCAAACTCTACATTTTGTAGATGTCGAACTCTACCGGTAAACCTGACGTGGCTTTATAATTGCCACACATAAAGTCATAGAGATTTAATCAATTTTCGACACTTCTGTAAATGTAGATTTCCTTAAGTTTATCATGTTTAATATTGTGACCATCCGAAAGTTGTTTGTAACTTGTAAGGTCATGTACTAATGTGCTATAGTGCATAAAAACGTGTAAATCGTAATACTAAAACATATATACATGTATAATTTGTTATATTGTGTCTATGTTCTTATTTTATAATTATAAAGACAACATATATATAGAATGAATTGCACTTTTGGTCCTTATTCTTCTTTCATCTTTATCCACCACCACTACCTACCACCACCACCACCTACCACCATCCCTACCCATTTTACCCACCACCACCTACCACCCATCACCATCACCACCACCCACTTTATCCACAATCCACCACCACCACCCACTTTACCCACTACCACCACCACATTTAGGAAAGTTCAAATGTGAACTTAATTTTGGTTGTGAACATGAGTACGAATCTCAGCCACGCATCCGGTCAATAAAGATGGTTTTGACCGGGCCCCCTCCTTTAGTAATCTTCACCCTCCCATGAATCGTGTCAATCCTCCGTGATCGCGTCTACGATAACCGAAGATGTGTGGCTGAGTTCGTCCTCACGTTCGCAACCAAAATTGAGTTCACATTTGAACCTGACCCTATATATATAGAAAGAGGTTCAAACGAGAACGATAACTTTTTAAGAAAACGCCACCACATTTTTCTTTCTTCAAATATATTATTATCGAAGTATTGGTAATATCCGCCGCTACCCCCACTTTCCGCCACTACCACCACCACCACCAGCCGCACCACCACCGCCGCCCCACTAGCACCAGCAGCAACCACCTCCGCCACCACCAACAGCCACCTACGCCACCACTGCCACCACCACCACCACTAACTACGACCGCCACCACCGCCCCCACCACCAACCACCTCCGCCACCACCAACCAACTCCGCCACACCACCACCAACCACTCCGCCACACCACCACCAACCACCTCCGCCACACCACCACCAACCACCACCTCCATCACAACAACCACCACCAGCAGCCACCTACGCCACCATCATAGATATATGTATATATGATTTTGTTCACGTACGTTATTAATCGTATATGATTTTGTGTTCTGAATCATAAATGATCTTCTACATGTTTTTTTACGTGGATTTTCCTATATGTATCATATATGATTTTGTACATGAATCATATGTGATTTTGTGTTGTGAATCATATATGATTTTGTACGTGGAAAAATGTGTGGCTGAAAATCGTCCTTGCGTTTTCTTAAATTGATATTGTTCTCATACGACAGCCGAGAGCGCGACACGTGGCGGAGACTATTCAATAAAGGCGGCTTTGAGTGTGATCCCCCCCTTTAATTCAATGCCCTCCCATGAATCACGCCTAGACATCCGCCGTGGACCTGACGTGGCGCCTAGTTATCCACCACGTGTCGCGCTCTCAGCTGTCCTCACGTTCACAACCAAAAAGTGGTTCACATTTAAACCCACCCCTATATAGATATATGCATTTGGATGTTGCTATATATTTATCGTCATATGCAAGCTTATAAGGGGAATTATAAATGGACCCCCTTGCTAAGTCAATGTATAAGTTATGTGAGTGCACTGGTGGGTCCCAGTATTGGGGGGTCTATCTTTTTGTGAGTGCATGAAATAGCCAAGGGGGTCTATATAACAACACCCGCTTATAATTGTACAGAATATGTGAAAAGAAGTTGCGCAACTTTTTTAGTCTAATCATACAACTCATCTTTTTCTGAAGTGCAGAATTTTTTGTTAATTCCGGGGCGATACTAGCAAGATGCTAGGAACACAGGCCAACACGCAAAACAAAACATACATAGGAACCGGGTTACGACCAAACAAACTCCTATAACGAAGCTGTAAATAAGCCACGGATTGAATATCATTGGCGATTAAACCCGGATTAAACGAACCCTGTTAAAAACAACCTCGTTCCTTCCCTTCCAAATGTGCCACTTATAATCCCCCTTAGTTTTTCCGATCCCCCAAGAGAACCATCTGTCTGGCGCATAAAAAAGGCGAAACTGCTGTCATTTTGCGACAGCTGACTTCACTACGTGTTTAGAAAATACCTCGATTTCCTACATTGCACAATGTGATCCTTCGATTCTGGAGCGCCATGGCACTATGGCGAAGGGCCAATCTGGATTGTCAATCTCATTGATAGAGTATCTTTAGTCGATAATCTATCATGCCGAAGTGTCGTAGCCTCGAAAAGTGAATTTTGACCGTTCTTGGGAAAATATTATTCCAACAGGTTTGCACGTCCACCTCTCCCAAGACACACATGTGAACGTAAGCAGAACGTATCGAGTAGGGACGGATCTACTTTGGGGTTTTCGGTGGCACGTGCCATCGTATTATTTGTCCGACAAAAGGTAAGAAAAATTAATTTTGTGAAGGTGCAACCATATCATTTTGGAGGGTGCCAAGTGCCAACGTATTATTTTCAAAACTTAAAGGGTGCACCAAAATATGTCTCGAAATCAAGCAAAAAATCTAAATTTTCTCCCAAAATCAACCAAAAAACTGAAAAATTCTCTCAAAATCAACTAACTGAAAAACCAAATAAATCTTACTGTTCAACAGAAAAATTCAAAAAAAATCCATTGCAATAAAAAAAACGACTTAAAAAATCTTTCAAAGTTAACCAAACAGTAGAAAAATTAAAATATCTCTCGAAATCAACCAAAAACTTCATTATACGGTGCCACCCTATTGGCTCATTACTCACTTCGCGACCGTCCCTAGGCAGTCCTCTCAAGTTCCACGTAAGAATGGTCCCGAAATTTGTTTTCTGCAGTCTCGGCTAAACGAGAATAACGAATTAACGATCTGCTAATTGTACAGCTCATGAACATGTGAATCTGTAGTTCAATAAACATGAATAAAAAACGGAACGCATCATCTAACTATATTAGTTGTTGATAAGTTTAAAATTGGATACGTGATCAGCTGCATGAACTTTGTAAACGATAAATTACGTTACTATATATATTTTGGTTAATAGCTTCCTTCATCGTGTGGTACACGAAGAAATAAAACATGCAGGTCATATTGGTGGTTGATTAACTACAAATCTTTTCATTATCCAATGACTTAAAATATAGGATTTTGTTTAGTAATCTCATCTTGCTAGGTAATTTATTTATGGTTTTAGTGTTTTTATATCAATAAACAATATTATAAACTGAATAACGAATAGTCGATATGTATATTTATATGCTAAATGGTTTTTTTTAAGTTTGTGTTTGCCAAACTACACCACTTTCTATGCCCATCTCTCTTCCCAAGAAAAACTTTCCTGATATAAACACTCTTTTATTTAGTTATTTAAAAAAAAATCATATTTTATCTTACGTCCTTATCATTTTAATATAAATTATCATATATGAATTAAAATGTATTAAAAACATTTTCTTTTTATAAATTATATCATTATAATTGTCAATAGTTTCAAAATCAACCCATGTTGAATATTTTTTAATTTAATTTTATTCAAGAATAAATGAGTTTTCATTTTACACCATTATCGTAATAAAAAAAATAGAATCATGGATTAACTGAAAAGCGTCTTAGTGGCAGCGGGACATCAACGAGGGAACTACTCGAAAGGGATTCGAAGATGGATATCTATTTTCATGCTTTGTGAATAAGCATGTATAAGTGTCCTAATAATGTATTTTATAGGGTCAAAGAAAAAACCTTCATTTCTAAAAGTGTTACAATATAGGATACTTGTGAGCGTCATAACAAGATTTTTAGAACAATTTCAAAATAAAAATGTCATATTGGCTTGTTTTAGAGGAGAATTGTGTTTATGAGACACTTTTTCCGAATAATGTTCTATAAAACAGTTAATAGGATGCTTTATTTGAACAATTATTACTCCAAAAAACTTATAACGACCCTCAAAAGTGTCTTATAAACTTGTTGTAACAATTTTAGGTAAGACGCTTTTTGGTTTGGTCATATAAGTTTGGTCCTACAAAACTCCTTATCAGGATGTTTATTTATTTTGGATGTCCTATAAACGTGATTTTGTTATAGTGATGAGTAAATTGAAGATATAATTATACCACTATCCTTAAAGAATAATAGCCCGGTAGGTCATTGATGGAACAAGGTTAATTTCCTCATAGGACCTCCTCGAGTTTTAAGAATCGTAGGCAATGATTGGACAGGACAGGACATGACTGGACATGATAGGACTGGACTGGACAGTACTGGACAGGACAAGAGAGTAGGACAGGACTGGACGGGACGGGACAGGACTGGACAGAACAAATGTCTGTTTTGTGTTTGGTACGCCTAGGACTGGACTGAACAGAACTAAACAAGTTCCCTCAAAAAATTATTTGATGATTTATTTATCACTAATATTATAATTAACAAATTAAAATAGATTATAATTAACAAAATAATAAACATAATCTAAAACACAAACATACATATATTATATAAACATACATAATATAACTTTTATGTAACTAATGTTGATGGTTATGGTAGAGGTGCCGACGGTAATACTAGTGAATAAGTAGTGATGGTGGTGGTGGGTGGTGGTGGGTGGTTGTGGAGAACGTGAAGATGGTAAGTAGTGGTGGTGGTGGTTGCGGTTGCGGTGGAGATGGACAGTTGTAAAGGTGGTAGACGGTGGTGGTAGATAATCGTTGATAGTTGTAGAGGTGGTGGAGGAGGTTGTTGTAGGGGAAGAGGAGGTGGAGGAGGTTGTTGTAGTGGAAGACAAGGTGGAGGAGGTTGTTGTAGTGGAAGACAAGGTGAAGGTGGCCGATAGTGGCTACCGGTGGCGGCGGCGGCCACGACTAGTGGTGGTAAACACGAAAACAAATACCATAATGAAGTTATATATCAAACAAATGTTAGTTAGTAATATATTAGTTTATGTCTCATTTATGTCCCATGTTGTTCCACCTATTTTGGTGGAACAAAAAAAAACAGTCATTTTTGTCTCATGTTGTCCCACCTTGTCCTAGTTTCTGTTATGTCCCATGTCGCACCAAACGTGAGACAGTGAATTCATGTTATGTCCCATGTTGCGCCAAACGTGGGACAGACAGTTTTGTCCCGTCCTGTCCCACGTACCAAACGCAGCCTAAAAGTTCTTCTCATCATCATGGTTGTAATATTGTGAAGAAGCTAGAAAAATGGATCAAGGCAAAATAAAGGCATAAACTATTTCTTAATAGTAAAATTCCCAAGAGGTGCAACATTTCACGAAAAGTTCCCTTCTTTATAACGTTGAACCCTTCATGAATAGGTACAGCCTTATATGAGAAGATACAATGGTTCACAAATAACTAAAAACTACCGATTTTGGTTAATCGAAAATAATTAACCGATAGTTAACATAAAAGTTAACTTGCTATTAAATGTTAAGACCATAAAAGTAAGAGATTTTTATCTGTAAATGTAAAGGTGCAAACTTTCTTCACTCCTCCTATTTAAGCAGGGTTGTTCTTGATATTTTGGGTGTCATATACGAAAAGTTAAACGTGTCCTTAATTTCTTTTGATTAAATTATTGTTACTATATGTCGATGTTTGTTTGACAATTAGTTTTTTATAAATGTTATAATGTTAGTGTTGAATCTAAATTTATAGTCAAAATTTTAATCTTAATCTTAGTTGTTTTTAACTATTACTAATCTATTGTCACTAAAACACACTATATTAAAAAAAATATTCAAAAACTTATAGAAAAAATTAATTAATACTAAAAATCGAAATTCTATTAATTATTTAAAAAAAGTATAAAATTAAATTACTAACCAAGTAAAATTATTAAGAACATCTATATCATCTATTCTATAATTTTTAAATAGAAAACACATATTTAAAATCTTTAAGAAAGATTACATTCAACTCTAATCGCTACTGTATTTTAACAATTTCAACATTGATTATATTACTAAAATACTTTCATAAATTATCATATTAATAAACTTTCAAAAACATTATAAAATATAAAATATTTTATGTAATTTAAATACTCTTTTAATAAGAAGTTAAGAATAAAAAACTAAATAGAAGGAATTACACATTTAAGTCATTGTTAACAAAATTCAAAAATAATAAAAAGACATCCAAGCGGTGGCTTTCTTTTTGTTTTTGACCAGATTTTCCGATGGTAGTTCGACTTCTTAGATTAGAGTTGTCGTCCTTTATTGTTGTAATCCAATGTTTGTTTTGTTTTTCCCTGTTACAAGGTTTAGGGTTTATATTTCTTTCATTGAATTGAAAAGACAATTACAGGGAATATTTATAATCAAGAGAGAGGAGCCAGGCTAAATCCTGACCATCTATCTATCTTTAATCTACACCGGACATGTGTCCTATGAGAATCTTTTATAACAGAATGAGTGTGTTACATGATAATCTTTTATAACAGAATTATTATGGCTGGGCTTAACGCCTAGTATCTTTTTGCTAGCCTCCCTTTTTCTGTATTAAATCTGCTGCTTCAAAAAAAAGTAAAAATATCCTTCAAATTGTATAAGGCCATCATTTATGGGTACCGGTATCCTACGGGTACCCCTCACTTGCCGACGGTAACACCGTCTTGTATGGCCGGTAGAAAGCCGGTATGGGAAGGGGACGGTACCCAGGTGCCGGTCTCTTCTCTCTCTCTCTACCTTTTTTTTCTTTTTTTTAATCAATTAATTAATGAGGGATATGAGGGGTAACATAGTGGATGAAAGGTATAGAGTTGGTAAGGTAATGGTAAAGCAGATGTGACAGTCTGTAGGAGGGATATGAGATGTACCATAAAGGATGGCCTAAGTATACTTAACCTAAATAAAATTTGTGATAGAACAAATTTAATCGATAACATTAATTTAAATTGTTAATTGAAACCATTAATATGAAGACAAAATATATCCAAACCAAATATTTTGAAGCAAAAAATCTAAAACTGCACCTTATGGGAATCGATCTTGGGCATCCAAAACAAATAATTTAGAATGCCTTGCAACTGCGGTAAGAAGAGATATTTTAAATTGTTGTACTATTTAAATTTAAAATATATAGTAAACTTATATAGTAAACTACTGTATCAAAGAACGGGCTTCTACATGGCCTATCTACAACGAAATACTACTTGTTCTATAATCTATACTAGAGATGGCCAAATACCGGTCCCGGGCCGGTCCTAACCGGTCCTTAATCGGTCCGGTCGTAAACAGTAACACAGCGGGACCGGTTAAGGAGTAACCGGTTACGGTTCGGTCCGGTCTTATGATTGGAAGGTGAGGACTGGTTAGGCTACTTCAGATAACCGGTTAACCTTAACCGGTTAGAACCGGTTAAGGGACCGGTTATGGATCAGGACCGTTTTTTTTTTTTTTACAACTATATAAACTTGCAAAAGAAAGGTCACGTTCGTTACTTTAAAAATACGTTTTATTATTCTTCGAAAATATAAGCTAAGTACATTAATTATATATAAAATAAAATACATCGTTTAACGAGAGAGAGTTGAGAGAGTAGAACTTGCAAAAACAAATATGAATTATAACGAGAACTTTGCGTTTTTTGCGTTTTTCGTAAGTTTGTAAGTTGGTATTCATCCCAAACCCCACACCACTTATTTATATGGCAAATGGGGTCAAAAGGAGCCAAAAAACGGTCATCTATGCTGAAAATCGAAGCCAACGTCTTATTAACGGTAATATTTTTTGAATGCATCGGTTCGGTCCTTAACCGGTCCCGGTCCGGTCCGGTCCTAACCGGTCCTGTGAAAAACGCCAAAAATCGTAACCGATGGTGTGGACCGGTTGACGGACCGGTCCTTAATCGGTCCGGTCCTAACTGGTTACGGCTCGGTCAAGTCCCGGTTAACCGGCCGGTCCGGTCCGGTCCGGTCCTTTTTGGCCATCTCTAATCTATACATGTAATGTTAAATCTTGTTTAGGTAAATTTAATATATATATATATATATATATATATTATAAGAGGGAGGTTCATACAAGAACAACCTTATTTGTAGGAATAAAGGAACTAATTTCCACCACTAGTTTGAACTAAATACTACATATTATATTGAATGGCATATTGGTAATTGTAGGTACTTTATACCCACTTTCCACCTAGGGGCATTTACTTTAGGGGTAAAATAGGTATACAATATATTGTAATATATTGGTTTGAAAATTCACTATTCACTGATATATGATGGTTCCACTATTCATTGGCATATGTAATATTAGTTTGAAAAATGCACTATTCATTGACAATAATAATTAATACAAAATCATGTGATAATGTTTGCATTAACACGTACAAAATATTGAAATCATATGTGATTAAGTTTGCATATTTAGATATGTAATCATGTGTGATTATCGTTTGTATAAAATCATATATGATTCTACATTTACATTTGTACAAAATCACATATGATTTTACATTAACATTTGTACAAAATAATATATGATACTGAAATCATATGTGATTTTGTTAACATACAAAATCACATATGATCACATGTGATGTTGTAAATTATACGTGATTGCATTATATGTTATAAGATTACATATGATCACATATGATACTGAAATCACATATGATCACATATGATTTCACTATAACCTTGTGGGAAAACCATATATGATACTAAAATTAGATATTATTTTACAATAACATTGTACAAAATCACATATGATTTTACAATAACCTTGCATAAAATCACATATGATACTAAAATCACATATGATTTCACGTAAAAAAGTTGTACAAAATCACATGATATTACAATAACCTTGTACAAAATAACATATGATATTGAAAATCACATATGATTTCACAAGATCCTTATACAAAATCATATGAATATGATGAAATGATGAAGCTAAGATATTTTATGTTTAAAAAGGGGAAATTCAAATACATGGTAAGATATTTTATCTTAAAAAAAAGGGAAAATCAAATTGTAAAGATATTTTATGGTTAAAAGTAATTAACATATGTAATCATCTATGAATAGTGTCTTTTCAAAAAGTAATTGTTTCCCAAAATACCCTTCAAGTAATTAAATATATATTGAATTATTTTTGGGGTTTTTAAATAAAGATGTGTGGCTATAAGTTATTCCTTTGTTCCTACAAATTGAATTGGTTCTTGTTTGAACCTACTTCTATATATATATATATATATATAGGGGTGGGTTCAAATGTGAACCACTTTTTGGTTGTGAACGTGAGGACAATCGAGAGCGCGACACGTGGCGGATGACTAGGCGCCACGTCAGATCCACAGCAGATGACTAGGCGCGATTCATGGGAGGGCATTGAATTAAAGAGGGGGACCACACTCAAAATCGCCACGTGTCGCGCTCTCGGCTGTCCTCACGTTTACAACAAAAAAGTGGTTCACATTTGAACTTTCTTCTATATATATATATATATATATATATATATCTATATATAATAAAAGAGTAACTTACTTGCCACGTGTCGTGCTCTGGTGAGCTGGTTGCCACGTGTCATGCTCTGGTGAGCCGGTGCCACATATAATTTACATTTTAATAAAAAATTCTACAAAATTATCTATTAGTATAACAAATTTTATCTCATCCCATCTCTACCTATTTACCAGTATTTTGCTCTTATCAACAATGATAACTCATATTTAAATATTTAATAATAGTATAATTATTCAAAATATTTCTCTTTATCTCTATCCTTATCCTATGAATCTCTAACTATCTCTAAGCATCTCTATCTCTTACCTTTGTTTTGTTGACAGTAGTTGGATATCCTGGGTTTGAATTCACCTTGACCCCCTACCACCATACTATTAACAACTCATTTTTGTATCTATTTATCCCTGTCATTATTTTCTTATATGTACTACTATTATAAACACGGGTGCAACCCTTTTATGTGTATTCACTATGGTCTAATTTAAAACAATATAGTATTCTTTTAATTAAATATAAATTAATAATAAGATTTGTTTTATATAGATTTACTTTTATTTTGAGTAATTACTTTTATATTTATAAATAAATGATATGGTTTAGTTTTTCGAATGTTTAGATTCTTCATACTGTTTGTAGGTGACGCTCTTCTCGGCTCGGGTCTATCCTTCTACTTGGCATCTCGGTGAAGGGGCTGTTTCGGCTTATGCCTCATAAGTTGATCCATTTGCTCGACGCTTTTTCCAGCTTTCTGTTTTGTTTTCCTTAGTTTTAAATCGTTTTAGTTTGGCATTTTTGGGTGAATGAGTGTTTCTGTTTGGTCCTTTTCGTTGCTGCCTAATTGTAGGGCTTCGAACTTTGTAAGTGGTTTTTGGTTCCTCGGGTGGTAGTGAAATTTCCATGTTGTGCAGAAAAAGTTTCTTTCTAAGAAATACAAATAACAACTCAGGAGCTAATATAACACCACAATTCATATTTATAATATAAGTTTCCTTATATGACTTAATTTTTTTAAAGTATCCCGTGAATTACACGGGATCAAAACTAGTATATATATATATAGAGTCACCTTATTTTGAAAACTCATTAATTTGTGGAAACTTTGGAAACCATGTTTTCCACCAATCATAATCCATTTTCTTGTTTATTTTTGGTAATTTTATTTATTTTATTTTTGTGATGCTTAATTATAGAAGTTGGTGGTTATAATTTTGAATTTTGCAATTAATCTTATCCATTGATCCTTCTAATCAATGGTTTATATGAGTTTTACAAAGTTTTCACAAATTAATTAGTTTTCAAAATAAGGTGACTCTATATATATATATATATATATAACGTAAGTTTATATTTTAAAGCAATGACTAAGGGGTTGTTTGGGAGTTGCTAAATGGTTTAGTGTTGGATGATTAAGTGATCAGAATGATTAAGAGACTCTTATGATATAATGTAAACGAAATATGGCTAATGGAATCAGGGCACCAAAAAGAACTACCTCTTAATGATTCTAAGGTTACCTCTTAGTGGAACTGTTAAGAGATAAACAAACAACACCTAAGGCGTTAACTAGTTCTTGCTAAAATACAAAAAGGTGTTCTTTATTTATTTATTTTATAATTTATTGTTATTGTTGTTGTTGTTATTATTATTATTATTAGTAGTAGTAGTAGTATTATACACTGCTAAAAAGTATAAGGATGTTATCGACGACAGAAACAGTCGGTAAACCGTCGAAAACAGACGTTACTGAAGTTTCAGACGAAAACAAGCGTCGATAAAAAGTTGGTCATTAAAAGTTAATGAAGGTTTTTCAACTACCTTTATCGAAGACTTTTCCGAAGGTTCCATTTCCGAATACTCTCCAACAATTTTCTGATGACAAATTAAAAAAATAAAATAAAAAAGAAACAATCAGTATACCATCTCCTTGGTAAACAAGTTGGATTGGGTTGGACCTAAACCCAACCCAACTTGACTCATTGTCACCACTAATATATATTGAACAACATTTTAAAAATGCTAATTGGAAAAACAATGTTAAAAGAAACTTTTATCACAAAATTTCGAGAACACTGTATATATCTTTATCAGTCCTAAGTTTTTTTTTTTTTCATTAGCCATTTTGGTTGGTTCTCTGTGCAATCGACAATCGTTAAATTGTTGGAATACGTAGAGTGGAAATTTTCATCTACTACAAATTCAAATTTAAAACATGCCAAAGTCTTAATGATCGTGAATGTTTATCTACGATGATTCTAGACAACTCAAGATTGTTGAACACAGAAGATGACGATTTAACTTTTGTTTTAGTGTTTGCAATAGATACAATTTTTTGCATGGTTAGTGGAGGGTTTCTTTGATTAATCAAGTTTGACATGTGATAATTATATTGACTAAAATTAAATTTTTAAACATATTATTCGTAACTCTATTGGAAAGAATAAATAATTACAAAATAGAATAAAATTGTCAGTCCCATTTATTATATCGAGCTATGCTTGTCAACCGTCATGACTATAATAAAACATGATAATTTTTTTGAAAGGCAACCAACAAGTTTATTTAATAACAATGTTAATAGGATACAAAACAGGCCATTTCTAAATATAGAGACCAAAAGACTCCAATGCCAATAAAGCAGGAAGGGGAGGTCGAAAACATGAAATAAATTAAACAAAAAAGAAGAAAATTTAGAGAAAACAAAACAAAGACCCAAGAGGCGAACCAAACTTGAAACATAGAAAACACGAAAATAAAACAAAAAAGGAGGCAAATGAAAAGAAAACAGAACAAAGACCGAAGAGGCAATCAAACTCAAAACAACAAAAAACATAGACCACACAATTGACTTTCATTGAAGAGTTTAACTGACGGATTATAGTCGTCGGTAACTTTTGACGGATCACTGTTTGCGGTGAATAAATCATTATCCAACTAATAGAATATCCAATTATCCATCAGTGAATTTGACATTACTGATGGATTACTCACAGTTTTTTATTTTTAAATTTAAAAAAAATAAAATTCCAAATATTTTTGACAGATGTAAGAAACATGGATGGACTTATAGTAGAGTACACGGTGGGACATGTTGCCGTATTATTTGTCTGACGAAGGGAAAAAATTGAGTGTTATGAAGGAGCAACCGTGTTTTTTTTTGGGTGCCACCATATCATTTTCGAAACTTATAAGAGGTGCACCTAAAAACCAAAAAAATTATCTCGAAATCAAATAAAAAACCAAAAGATTCTCTCGAAATTAACAAAAAAAACCAAAAAAATTATCTCAATTCAACAAAAAAAATCTCAAAATCAACCAAAAAACCTCTCAAGTCAACTAAAAACTTAATTATATAATACCACCGTTTAAAAATTGTTCAGAGTCCATCGCTGATAAGAAATAATTCCCAAATTTTTTATCCAAACTTAGCATCTACAAGACACTGATCAAACTTTTCCTATCCAAAATCTTTACCGTTATGGAATGGAGAAGACCCCGCCAAACAAAAGATGTTTACTTTTATAGAGAGAAGTCTCCAAATTAATTGAATTTTCATACACCTTTAGAAAATAATATAATGACACAATTAGAACAATCAACTTCAAACCAATAAATTTGATAAATAATAAAAAAGAAAGTAAAAAACAATTAACTACAGAATACTCAATCATTTATTATAAACAAACTCTTATTATTTGTAATAAAATAGATTATATGGGTCTTGGCTACACACCCACGTGAATCTTACAATTTAGGTGAATATCAATAAAAAATGAAAACATGAAAATCAACATAAATCTCACACAAACCCCATAGCCATCTATATAACCAAGTCTAGCTTCCACTACATTGAAAACACACTAGCACCTTATAGCTCAAAGCTCAGGTATGAATTAAAGTTGGTTGTTGACCTCTAAACTATATGCTATATTTCCAATGTATTCATAAATGCAATCTAACTTGTACAAATATATTTGCAGTTTCTTTACTTTGAAGAGGTTAAGATGGGAGCCGGTGGCCGGATGAACGATGCCACTACCGACAAAAATGTTCTCAAACGTGTTCCCACTGAAAAAACACCATTTGATTTTAGTGACGTGAAGAAAGCAATTCCACCACACTGTTTCAAACGATCTCTTCCCACATCTTTCTACTACCTTCTTCGTGATATGATCACATGTTACACATTTTACTATCTCGCATCGAACTACATCCCTCTCCTCCCTAAACCCCTCACTTACATTGCATGGCCGATTTATTGGTTTTGTCAAGGTAGTTGTTTTATGGGTTTACATAGCTTAGGCCATGATATGGGACACAATAGCTTCAGCGAGTATTCTTGGCTCGATGACTCCCTCGGTTTCGTCATCCATTCCTCTTTCCTCACTCCGTACTTTTCTTTCAAATACAGCCACCGTAGCCACCACGCCCACACCAATTCAATAGAATACGACGAGGTATGGATCCCCAAAAGGAAGACCGACACCTTGTATTCCGAAATTCTCAACAACCCGTTAGGCAACTTATTCATGTCTCTCGTTATTTTACTCGTCAGTTGTCCCATGTACTTTGCCTTCAACATTCAAGGCAGGAAATACGACGGCTTTGCGAGTCATTATTACCCGCAAAGCCCTATTTTCAACGACAGAGAGCGAAAACAAATCTGGCTCTCTGACGCTGGAATTCTTTTAGTTTTGTACGCGCTTTACCAGGTTGCAGCAACCGCAGGGGCAGAATGGTTATTTTACTTCTATGGAGCACCGTTGTTGGTTATGAACGGGCATTTTATGTTTCTCACCTTTCTACAACATAACCATCCGGGGCTTGCGCGCTATGATTCGACGGAATGGGATTGGATAAGAGGCGCTTTGTCGACCGTCGATAGAGATTACGGAATCTTGAACAAAGTTTTTCATGATGTAACATGTGCTCATGTGATACATCATTTGATCTCAACTATTCCACATTACCATACGGTAGAGGCCACCAAGGCTATCAAGCCCATCTTGGGGAGTACTATAAGCGTGATGAAACCCCGGTCCTAAAGGCTTTCTGGAGAGAAATAAAGGAGTGCGTTTACGTTGAACCAGATGAAGGTTCCGAGAGAACCGGAGTTTATTGGTTCCGTAGGTAGATGTCGTAAGTGTCATCTGTTAAATAACCATGCCATGATTTAAGCACCTGTACTTTGTTTGTGTTTTTCTATTATTTGTTCATGTTATTATCTTCTCAATTGTAATAATCTTCTCTTGTTGGTATGCTGTGTACTAATATTATTACTGCAATCTACATGTTCCATCTTCTTGTTGGTCATTAACAAGATTAAATAATATTAACACCAACGGGGCAGCCTACCGATTAAGGCTTGTGGAAGGTGTAACAACCAACTCAAGTTCGAATCCGGGGGTGAGCAATCAGGGGCCACTGAGTATTAATTCTTGAGCAATGTACCACATCGGACACAAAGTGTTATAAGGGTCCTGGGCTACTCCACTCATTGCCAATTAGTTTTGAGTTGAAACCCCACAAACTTACATTAATCCCATGGGAACATGTTTTAGCTCTCGGTAAAAATTATTAAGGATGTAGTTTTGAGTTGAAACCCCACAAACTTACATTAATCCCATGGGAACATGTTTTAGCTCTCGATAAAAATTATTAAGGATGTTGTTTGACCAAAACCAGGGTGAACTTTATAAAAAAAAAAAAAAAAAAAAAAGATAAAATAATATTGTTACCCCAACATTCAACATTTGACAGAACTTGAAAGTGCCTAGTTGTCGGGGCAAATGATTTATTTTACAAATTTACAAATATATCATTTAGAAGATTTTTTTTATCTTCTAACCGAAGAACGATAGTTATTTTCAATTAAAAAGAACCATGCGTCGGCTAAAATAGCCAGATTGTCGGAAGTTTAAGAGGAAAATAATAGCAAAATTTATCAAACAAAAAATAGTGAGTTAGCGACAAATTAGCGATTGGAGTTTGACAATTGCCAATTGTCGCTAAACTCTCGCGGTTACTGTGAGATTAGTAATGGTTTAGCCATCAGTTATACAACCCAAATTTCCCTTCCTTACCCACTGCGGCATCGGCACCACATCATTTTCTCACTCTTACCTTATACCTTACCCAACACAATCTTACCCATACATTTTTTTTATTAAATTAATTAAAAAAACATAAAAGAAGAGAGAGACAGAGAGAAGGAACAGAGGGGTGTGAGCAACTTCAACAATTTCTCCAAAATGGAGAAAATAGAGATTTTAGGTATTTTTTTGCTCTAAAAGCTTCTCCATAACTTTCTCCAAAAATGAAGAAAAGAGTAGAAAGAGTATAATTTTCTCCATATTTCGGGATATCTCCAAAAATAATTAATAAAAGACAAAAATTGTTTTTATTTACATCCAACCAATGAAAGATTTTAAATAAGATGGTTAGAAGAGAAATGTTATTTTATTAAATATAAACAATATTCTAATAATATAATCAATACTTTTATCACTAAAATGAAAAAGCTATGGTAGATGGATGTAAAAAAATTGTTTGTTAGTGTTATGTACTATTTCCTTGACTAAAGTGTTTATGTTCCCTGTTGTGTTTTGTTTCTATGACATAAGATTTTAATGTTGTAAGACCATTTTTTAATAATCTCATCAAATCTTACACTAAACATTAAATTTGGTGTAAATATTGTTATTCATATCTTCAATGAGATTACTATTTTTTACACTAAATTTAATGTGATGAATAGTATCACACTATATTTGGTGTAACACTATTTTTTACACTACTTTTAACACTACTTTTTAATACAAAAGGAATTCGGTGTAAAAAATAATGTTACTCATTGAAAAAGATTTACTGGTAACACTATATCTTACACTGCTTTTAACATTTGATGTAAAAAATAGTGTTATCTATTGAAGATGCTCTAAAAATATGTATCTCATCACTTTTGATTGTACTCGTCATTTTACCCACTTTAGATTTTCTTAAACCTATCTGATTTGATTATAAAAGCATCATCCTCCAACCAAATCTTTTACCCTTTTTTAATAATATCATCAAAAAAAAAATATATATATATATATATATATATATCATCTCTATTATTATCCAAACAATTAATGTGCAAAACATTGGTTAATTATCTTTAATATTCGTTTACAAGAATCAATCATTCTAAATCAATACAAAACATTTTGGATTACTTATTTCTTTATTTAGATCAATACGTTGTATTTACTCAAACCATGAAAAAGAATATAATGTTTGATCCATGCAAACACCTTTTTTATAAAATGTCTGATTTTATTTCTTATAAATTGCTTTAAATAGATTAATATAAAAATGATTAATATGGCGTTTTGTTTAAAATCGTGTAATATAGAAACCTTATTGATAAAATTGTAACACCTTTACATAAAACATGAACTTCAATGAAAACAAATATGTATATATATATATATATATTAGGTCTTTAATGTTTAAGTAACATATATAAAGTTATTAGAACACTTGTACATATTTAATTTATTCTTAAATTGGATTTCTATCAATTTATTATTTGGGAGGTGATATTTCCACATAATAAATTGATTCATCCAAGGAAGATGAATGGTTCACTAACTTGTACATTAGCTTTAAGGATGTTGTACATATGTGGAAGAATCAATTTATTAAGTGAAAGTTATGTTTTAGCTAGATAGCATTTGTGTACCAACTTTTTTTCTAAAACTCTTGATTGATGCGTAAATTAAGGAGGATAGTAAACTAATTACTAGTGCTTGTACTTTTTCATTCGACTACAGTTTTTATGTTCCCCATTGTGTTTTGTTTCTACGACATAAGATTTTAATTAGTTAAGAATATGCATCCTCATCACTTTTGATTGGACACGAGGAGAAGTGTTCAAGGATTAAGTATAATTGTCAAAACACTTCAACAAAATTGAGTTGATAGGATTCATAAAGCAAATAAATGTTCTAATAGGCTATTTTATAAGACCAAACAAAAAAAGAAATTGAAAACGATTGAGACACCTTCAAATACAATCTTCTAAAAGATTGAAAACGTGCAACCTCAACTAAAACCATTTATTTTTAACACATTCGTTATGATTGATTAGTCGATTCACATCCATTAGTGTAATTGAATGCATATATACATGAATCGAATTCCATACACATATATATGCATTGACAGTGATAATTCCATTCACATCCATATACCTTCTATTGGTGTATGCATTTAATGAAATACTATGCATTACATATAATATTATTGCATGATATCGGTAATCATTGATGAATCGAGTAATCAGTCATAATGAATGAGCTAACAATTATTGGATTTAGATGAGGTTGCACTTGCACTGTTTCAACATTTCAGAAGGTTGTATTTGATTATCTTTCTCTCTCTCTCTCTCTCTCTCTCTCTCTCTCTATATATATATATATATATATATATATATGTAACATCCCGTCTACCTCGACAACAATATTGTCCGCTTTGCCTCTGGATTTAACCAACGTGTAGCGCACAGATTTGTTTCTTGCGACCTGGTGAGAAACTTCCCAGTGGGTCACCCATCATGGGACTACTCCCACTGAAGCATGCTTAACCTTAGAGTTCCCAGAACCTGACATGTTTGTGGCCCCAAAACACGTTGTTGTTAAGAATGCCAATATATTACTTATAATACTCAGCATCACTCCTGTCCACGGCCGATATGGGATGTGCCTACGGTGTTACAAACACCCCCCCCCCCCCCCTTGGGACTTCCTCAATGAGGTTTGCCCCATATCTCAAACGACACAGGAGTGACTCTAATACCATCTGTAACATCCTGTCTACCTCGACAACAATATTGTCTGCTTTTCCCCTGGATTTAACCAACATGTAACGCACAGATTTGTTTCTAGCGACATGGTGAGAAACTTCCCACGGGGTCACCCATCTTGGGACTACTCCCAAGCACGCTTAACCTCAGAGTTCCCAAAACCTGACGTGCTTGTGGCCTAAAAATGCGTTGTTGTTAGGAGCCCAAGATAATACTTATAACACCCAGCATCACTCATGTCCACAGCCAATATGGAATATGTCTAAGGTGTTACAATATATATAAAACATAGGGCAATCTATTAAACACTTATACATATTTAAGTTATTCTTAAATTGAATTTCTTTCAATGCCTTATTTTGATTATGTTTATCTTTTAGTGACATAGTAGTTTATGTAAGAACTTGCTTTATAAAACATGCGTGAATCTTGAGGATAGTAAAGTAAAAGAATTATCAGGTTGCACTATCCATGACCATGCACTTCTCCCAAACCCTTTCCAAAAATCTAGAACCAATATGTAATTATAATTTCAACCACTCTAGATTTTCTTAAACCTGTTAAATTTAATACAAAAACATTAACCTCCAATCAAATTTTTTAACCTTTTTAATAATCAGCTCTATTATTATCCAAATAATTGATGTGTAAATCATGGTTTTTCTTTAATGTTCATTTAAATGAATCAATCATTCTAAATTACAAAACATGTTGGATATTTTTTTTCTTTATTTATATCAACACTTTGTATCTACTTAATTAAACCATCAATGAATATAATGCTTGATCTATAAATAAACCTTTTTATAAATACTACTATATAAAAAGATTAATATGGCATTCTACTCAAAATCGAGTTATTTAGATACCTAATGTATAAATATTGTAATACATTTACATAAAATACGAACTTGTAGAACTTCTGAATAAAACAAATATATACATACATGTGTGTGTGTAGGGTCAGGTTCAAATGTGAACTCAGTTTTGGTTGTGAACGTGAGGACGAATCTCAGCAACATATCTTCGGTTATAGTGGACGCGATCACGAAGGGTGGAGATTATTAAAGGAGGGGACCCAGGGTCAAAGCCTCCTTTATTAAACAAATGAGTGGTTGAGATTCGTCCTTATGTTCACAACCAAAATTGAGTTCACATTTGAACTTTCCTATATATATATATATATAATATATATTTGGTCATACAATCTATTAAAACATTTTTATGACCATATATATATTATTTAATTATTCTATATGGTCTTACAATCTATTAAAACATTTATATGCATTTCAATTATTTTAAAGTCGGATTTCAACCCCAATGGGGCAGCCTACCGATTAAGGCTTGGTGTTGGGGAAAAACCCACTCAAGTTCGAATCTGGGGGTGAACAACCAGGGGCCACTGAGTATTAATAATCTCAGGGGATCATGTTTTAGCTCTCAGTAAAAATTACCAACGATGTAGTCTAGATAAACCCAGATAAACCTTATAAAAAAAATGAATTTCTTTCAATGTATTATTTAATTTATGTTGACCATATAGAGACATAGCAGTTTGTGTAACAACTTATTTTCTAAAATTCAATCTTGATTGATGCGTGAATCATAAAGGATAGTAAACTAAAAGAACTGTTTACTAGTGTTATGTACTATTTCCTTCAACTAAAGTGTGTTATGTTCCCTGTTGCGTTTTGTTTATATGACATAAGATTTCAATGTGGTAAGAATATGCATCCTCATCACTTTTGATTGTCCACATTATTTCAACCACTCTAGATTTTCTCTACCCTATCAGATTTAAATACAAAAGTATCATCCTCCAACCAAATCTTTAAACCTTTTTAATAATCATCTCTATTATTATCCAAACAATTGATGTGTAAATTGTTGGTTATCTTTAACATTCATTTACATGAATCAATCATTATAATAAATACAAAACATTTTGGATAACTTCTTTCTTTCTTTAGATCAATTATTTGTATTTACTCAAACCATGAAAACAAAATTTGTTTGATCAATACATACACCTTTTATAAAATGTCTGTTTTTATTTCTTAAAATTGATTTAAACAAGATGTATCGAGTGTGCGCATTATGTCGGGTGATATTCAAACAATTACATTCTTAGTAATGCGATTTACATATAATATTATAGATAAGGTGACTCTTCAAAAGTAGACAATATTAGTTTACCAAGCATCTATTGGATTTGAAGATTAGTTACGTACATAATACAACATGATTTCTATTGTCATTCCTCTGAGAAGGACCAAAAATATAGCTTTTCTTTAGCCAACCATAGTTTTAAAAGTAGTTAAGCAAACTAATATTAGTTGTTACAGCTTGTAGGAGACATATTTGCTCCCTTACCAAAAGATCAAGACCCATGAAAAAAATGAATGTAATCTACATATTTATGCTCTTACCAAATTCCTTTCAGTCTCATGGCTTCATATATACTATGCAGGTAGCCTTCACGTGGGTTTTGAAGATCATGGGACAGTTGTTATTTATGGAATACATGAGCATGGTTTCCATCATTTTTTTTATAAAAGGGTGTGATAATTATCTCTCATAACTCTCTCTCTCTCTCTCTCTCTCTCTCTCTCTCTCTCTCTCTCTCTCTCTCTATTACGAATGAGATTCATAGAGATAGTAAACAATTAGATGTAATCAACAAATAAGATAAACATGATTGGAAGCATGAGGGTTAGAAAACCTTCTGATTATCAAAAAGATTCCAATAGCAAAAATCTCCCTATTAGGTGCACACCCCAAAACAGTCACGTATTTAGCAATACTTCCTTCGTCTCTCTATGTACTAAAAAAATACGAACTAGAAAAGTGATCTTCATCACTCATCCGGTCAATAAAGGTGGCTTTGACTAGGGGTGAGCAAAAAAATCGATCCCCGAAAACCCGACCCGACCCGAAAAACCCGACCCCGAAAAAACCCGAACCCGAATTCCCCAGAAACCGAAATTGCCGAGGATTGGTCGGGGTCGGGTAAGGTGCGAAAAAACCGAACCCGAAAACCCGAAAAACCCGACCCCCCAAAAAATCGGATATCGAGGCCTCCATTTTCCCCCCGAAACCCGAAAAACCCGTCCGATGCTCACCCCTAGCTTTGACCGGTTACGGTGGACAAGATCACGGGGGATTGACGCGATTCATGGGAGGGTAGAGATTATTAAAGGAAGGGACCCGGTCAAACCCGCCTTTATTGACCGGATGTGTGGTGGAGATCACTTCTCAACTTCTCATTTTTTTTTAGCAATTCTCATTTGAACCTAATACATAGTTATTTAAAAGAACACGAAAACCAACAAAATCATATATTATTCATGTACAAAATCATACATGATTTACGGGACTCTGCAATTCGCTACAAAGTCATCTATGTGGCCTTTTTTGAAAATTAATACAAAATTATGTATGATTTTGTTCGTTCTCATGTTCTTTTAAATAGATATCGTTCTTATAACTTTTTTTGTAGTTCTTATTTAATTCGTCCTATATATACGTTTTCTTTTGTTTTTCTTAATTTATATAGGACCATCCTAAATCATTTTTCTGGCTCCGCCCTAGTTGTAGTATCCATTTTTGCTCAAGAACCAATCTGTACTCATCATTTCAATCGCTATAAATTTTCTTCACTCTGTCAAATTTGAACACACAAGCATCATCCTCCAACCAAATCTTTTAACCTTTTTAATAATCAGCTTTATTATTATCCTAATAATTGATGTGTAAATCATGGTTTTTTCTTTAATGTTCATTTAATGAATCAATCAATGTTGAATAAATACAAAACACTTGCCTAATTTTTTCTTTATTTTTTTTTCGAAACAGCAAAAAGGACCAGAAAGGGAAGGAGCTTCGGCTCCGCCATCACCTCTCCCAAACGGCCCAAAGAGGACAAACAAACAGCTAGCAAGACACTAGACAAAAACGAAAGTCAGGAGATACAAAGGGAGGGCGAACAACACCAAATAGCCCAATACAAATCCAAAGAAAACCGCCTAATATAATGCTTGATCTATAAATACATCTTTATGTAAAATGCATGCTTTTATTTTATTTTTAAATATTTTAATAGTATAGTATAAAAAATGATTAATATGACGTTGTACTCAAAATCAAGTTATTTAGATACTTAATGAATACATATTGTAACCCTAACATGATCTTGTAGAACCTCTACATAAAACAAATATATACATACATGTATATATATATATATATATGGTTTTTAACGTTTAAGTAAATTTATACAATCTAGTAGAACATTTATTTATAATGTATAACACAACATTCTATATTATTAATTCTAAATAACATTGAATATTGTGTTATTTACTCTGAATAATACATGATTATTCAATTCGCAGTGAATATGCCATATGGCGCACTCTCGATTGTTCTCACATTTACAATGAAATTTAATTTTGCAGCCGAACTTTCGTCTCTCTCTCCGTTATATATAGGGTCATGTTAATTTGCAAACCACTTTTAAATTACAAACCGTACAAACTATTGGTTTCGTTGGTTAAGCTAATAAAAATATAAGAATTCTAAACGTTTATACATATTTAACTTATTTTAAATTGAATTTTTTTTCAATGTATTATTTAAATTATATTGACCAATTAGAACGACGCTTTGAATTTAGTGTATGAAATCTATTTAATTACTATACTTTCTAAAGAAGTAATAAAACTATCCAATGTGAATCAGGATTCTTGATCATGCACCATCTAATAATGGTAAGCATAAGCTTGGAATTTAGCGTATGAAATCATTTATATTAATTTCAAATCAAGTGTCACCTTTTCCTAATAACGAAATGATAATTATACAACATGAATCACGATCATTCACCAAGTATAAAATAGTAAGCATAGCCTTTGATACTCTCCACAAGTCAAATCAAAACCACCATGGCAGCATCAAATGATCACATGAGGGTATTGGAACGAGTTCCAATATCAAAACCTCCATTCGAGTACAGTGATCTCAAGAAAGCAATCCCACCACACTGTTTTAAACAATCTCTTTTCCGCTCGTTTTTTTTCGTTTTCCGAGACGTTTTAACAATATGCATCCTTTACTATGTCGCAGCAAACTACATTCCTATTCTCCCTCAATTCCTCTCGTACATAGCATGGACTTTCTATTGGATCGCCCAAGGAACCATGTTTGGTTGTTTGTGGACCATCGGCCACGAATGCGGCCATCGTGGCTTTAGTGGCTATCCATGGTTAGATGATACTGTTGGTTTCCTCCTCCATAGTTTCGTCCTAACTCCATACTTTTCCTTCAAGTACAGCCACCGCCGCCACCATGCTCACACGAATTCCTTGGAATTCGATGAGATGCATGTCCCAAAACACAAATCCAACACACTACTCGCTAAAATCCTCAACAACCCCATTGGCGTGGTGGTCAGGATCTTAGTAAGGATCACTATTGGATATCCATTGTACTTGATCTTCAACCATTCGGGTAGGAAATATGACGGGATAGCAAGTCACTTATACCCACAAAGCCCAATCTTCAATGATAGCGAACGTGTTCAGATTTATTTATCTGACTTTGGAATAATTGTTGTCCTATATGCATATTATCGTATGGTGTTGACCAAAGGTGCAATGTGGGCATTTTATCTCTATGGAGCTCCTTGGTTTGTCATGGGTGGTATTCTAATTGTGTTGACGTATCTACAACATAGTCATCCTTCGGTCGCTCACTATGATTCAACAGAATGGAACTGGCTTAGAGGTGCTCTATCGACCATCGATAGAGATTTAGGTTTCTTGAACATGATTGTTCATGATGTACCACGAAACCATGTGGTGCACCATTTATTTCCTAGCATTCCACATTACCATGCCCTGGAGGCCACCGAGGCCATCAAGCCCATTTTGGGTGACTATTACAAGTACGATGGAACTCCGATTATGAAGGCATTGTGGAGAGAAATGAAAGAGTGCATGTATGTTGAATCAGATAATGGTAGAAAGGAAACTGGTATTTACTGGTTCAAAAGTATAACTTCAAATTTGGAATAATACACTTTGAGAAGATGAAAGCCCTAGTGCCGAGTTCGGCTTTGGAAGAGCATCTCCAACAGCCTCTTTAAAATAAGAAAGTTTTAGAGCAAAAAAGAAAACCAAGAATCTTTATTTTAGGAAAGCTTATCGAAAGTATTGTAATATCTGTAATTTGTCAACCTTGTAATTTGAATATTAGAGTTTTGGCACTTTATAATTTATTATATTTATTTCACTTCTATTTCCAGTAAGACAATTAATAACAAACACAAATGCTATATATATATATATATATATATAGGGGTGGGTTTAAATACAGACCATTTTTTGGTTGTGAACGTGAGGACAACCGAGAGCGTGCCACGTGTCACTCTGAATTTTCGCGACTTAGTGTTATTCATACTGAATAACGTTTTATTCAGACTGAATAAAGCGTTATTCAGTATGAATAACGCTAAGTCGCCGAAAATTCAGTGACACGCGCGACTTGTAACCAAAAAGCTCGCGACTTAGTGTTATTCAGTCTGAATAACACTATTATTCAGACTGAATAACACTAAGTCGCGGAAAAAGTCGTGCGTGTCAAAATTTTTGTTACCACGTGTCACGCTCTGGGTTGTCCTCACGTTAACAATCAAAAAATGGTTTGTATTTGAACTTTCACCTCTATATATATATATATAATAGACGTACGGATGGTGATGTTTTTCATTACCTGGCATCAGGGGCGGAGCCAGGAATTATATAAAGGGTGGTCCTCTATAATAAAGCGAAATCTTAGGCGGGACTCGCGGCTCTCACACTATGTCGTGCTAGAACTAGGAATCGAGAGAATTTTGGGTTGGGTTTTAATTTTTGGATACTACTCCTCTGCATTGTGTTTATTTTTGGATGGAAAGAGTGAGCCTATATCTAAAAACTAATCATATGTGATATGGGTTAAGTTTAAGATAAAAATACTTTTTCTTTTAAATTAGAGGGTGGGCCGGTGAGAACCGTGGGCCAAGGCTGGCTCCGCCCCTGCCTGGCATGCATCACATGTAGCAAAATGCCAAAAGCCATGGAACGAAATGCATGGCATATGGGAGAATTATTTAACTAACCTTTGTCTGTCTCAAAAGTCTCCTATATTTTTCAGTTGTATTATTTGATTAATTTTCAATTATTCAATTCAAGAAAAATTCGTTTATATTAAAATATATGTTGAATAATCCTAGATAAAACTGAAGATATTTTGATCTGATTTATATATTTTTAAATTAATGATCATAAATCTTATATGATGGAACTGTAGATAATAATAAAATTAATGTTTCATTAGTAAGTAAATTAAAAATAATCACATGAAAGGGAAACTTATACATTGATGGTACGGGATTGGTATATATATATATATATATATATTACGGGTTTTTACAAAAAAAGTGGTTTTTATTTGATTATTCCTCTATATATATATATATATATATATATATAGAGGAATAATCAAATAAAAACCATTTTTTTTTGTAAAAACCCGTAAAAACCAACTAAAAAATAATTTTTTTTAGGATTTTTTTTATCAAATACTATGATATTAACTATTGTTACACATATATATTTTTTCATAATGTGAATATCATCCATGAAAAAATAAAATTTTTATTCATATTATGAATAAAAATTATACAACATTTTTATTCATATTATGAAACAAATTCATGGATGATATTCATCTTATGAAAAAAAATATATGTGAAACAACATATCAATTCTAACATTTGATGGAAAAAAATCGTAAAAAAATTTATTTTTTGGTCGGTTTTTTACGGGTTTTTACAAAAAAAATGGTTTTTACATGAAGGCTCCTCTATATATATATATATATATATATATTTGGGAGGAAAAAACAAAAACAAGATTAGAGAACACTCTTTCATGTTTAGTAAAAATTTTATTTAAAACAATCATAAACGAAGTGGAATAAAGTGGAACATACTTGTTTCACGCCCATCTCATGGAATAAATATAACATAATTCTTTAATTTCCAAAACATCGAATATATAATTTATATTATTTTTTACAGTTTTTATATTTTAATTAATTTATGTAGTTTATTTAATTTGTATAATAATATAAAAATAATATAGTAAAAATAAAAATTAGAAATTAATTAAAACTTATTATTTTGATGTTGTTTCAGTTTTTTTGATCAAACTATATAATATAACTTTCTATTATAAAAATATTTATTTTATTATAAGTTAATCAATTACATAATTAATCAAAATATATAAAGAGTTGATCATTAGGAATAAATTGGTCAATTTATATGTTATGTTCTATCCAGTTATGTCTTACCACAGGTTGAACAACTCTTCCGACCATTCTGCTCTTTTTATCTTATCTGGATACCAAATGCATCCGTAAGACCCGGAAAAAAGTTATAAATCTATACAATTGACAACAAATTAAAATCGAAAAAGGAAATTGGGCATTTTGGTCTATAGAGGCTAATTTAGATAATGAAATGTAGACAAATATAGACTTTTAATCGGAAGGTATTAACGGGAGAAATCATATTAATAATAGAAAAACAAATAATAAATATTATATACAAAAATAGATGAATAAAATAAAGAAATAAGGAAGCATGATTTAAGAGGTCTATACAAATCAAAATCAAGACAATAAACCTATTTGCTATTTTGGTATCAATCAATAAATAAAAATAGAAAAATAAGGAATCATTACAATATTTTTATAATTAAGTTATCTTTAAAATCACATATTTTTATATAATTAAGTCATCCTTTTTCTTAAAGTTATACTTAAGTTCTTTCTTTTTATAATTTATAATTGAGTTATGTTGAAAGGGTTGGGTTCATGTAAGACCACCTTGTTTTCTTGAGATCTATAAGATCACATTTTTACCTTTAAAGTTTAGGGGATACATCTCTAAAATGTATCAAACTATACCCAAAAAGTCATTGTATGTATCCAACTACTAAAAATGTTTTTTAATGTATCAAATATATTTTTTATATCGTGTTACAAACGACCGGTTCAACTGGTCATCAACCGGTAACATGCAGTTGGGGATGGTGGTCGGAGGTTCTTGGCTGCGACGATGGTGTTTTTGGGCGGCAGTGGTTTATGGGCAGCAACGGTGGTGGTTCTGGGCGGCGACGGTGGTGGTTATGGGTGGCGACGGTGGTGGTTCTAGGTGGTGGTCATGGGCGGCGGTGGTTCTGGGTGGTTGTCATATGCGGTGGTGGTTCTAGGTGGTGGTTTTGGGCGACAACGGTCGTAGTTCTGAGTGGTGGTTATGGGTGGTGGTTGTTCTGGGTGGCGATGGTGGTGGTTCTCGACGGCAGTAGCGGTGGTTCTGGGCGACAATGATCGCTCTCGACAGCGACGGTTCTCGATGGCGATGGTCTCGACGATGATGGAATCGGTAGATGGTTGCCGGTGGAGAGACAGTTGCCGGGTGATCTCCGACAATGGTTCTGGGTCAATAGCAACAATCTCCGACGATGGTTATGGGTCTCCAACAACAGTAGTAAGATGAATTTATATGAAACATAAGTTGTAGTACGAAAGATTAGGACTTCGTGTATTATGTTGGATGTTTCCCTATAAGCTTACAATCAAAAAGAGGTATATAGTATAACTGATGTTTATTTTACGTCACTATTATATTCAAGTATAAAAGTATATAATTGATTTAAACGGTATAATGGTCAACTTTCCCTCTCATTTAAGGGATTAATGGATGACTGGTAACATGAGGGACCAAATACATAAAAAAACCATACATGGAGGTTTATTTTATAATAAATGAACTTTAAGGACCAAATTCGTAATATTTGATAAACCTTAGAGACCAAAGTTTTGGAAAAAAAAATATTATGTACTTTAATGAAATTATTTGATTATTTTTTTTATTAAAGTTATAATAGTTTATAAGAAACAATAAATAAAATATCTTTATAAAATAAATAAAGAAAGTAAAAAGTAACAAAATGTGAATTATGTAATTTGAAAATACAAAATATAAAATCGTCATGTATAAGGACCAAATATATAATTTAATAAAACATTTTTTGATGGTTTAACCAATAAATTTAACAAAGTTGGATGTAGTAATAAAAATGAAATGGAAATGAAATGAAAATAAAAGCTATAGTTATAAAGAAACAGTTTTTAAAAACCAAGAAAGAAAAGTGTTATAAATTTCAAAGCATAGAGATGAAAGTTGTAATTTACTTTGTTATTTTATTAATTTCTTTTTCCTAAGAAATGGAGTATCTATTTAAAAATAGGTGAAGGAAGAAAATAGTTGTTCCAAAATATAGCCGCCTTTTAACATTGATATATTAATAGTACTTTTGTAATATAATCAACTTTTAGGGAGATTTTTTTTTTCTTACTATTTGTATGGTACTATGATATGTGAAAAAGAAGTTAAGCCACCAACTCATTAACATGTGAATCTTGTAGTTGAATAAACTTGAATAAAAAAAAAAACTAAACGCATCTAAATTATATTAATTAATTGTTGATGAATTTAAAAGTGGATACGTCATCTGCATGAACTTTGAAAACTATAAATTACGTTATTTTATTGGTTAATAGTCTCCTTCAGCATGGTACATGAAGATATAGAATATGAAGATTATATTGGTGGTTAATTAACTACAAATCTTTTCATTATCCAGTTTTTGTTTAATTAAAATAATTGTATATAAACTAAAATATATTAAAAAATATGTTTTTTTAAATATGTCATTATTGTCTTGTTAATACTTAAGATTGAGTTGGTATTTTTGAATTTAATAGTTTGTTAAATATAAGAATAAATGTGAATTTAAGTGTTTTAATATCATGGATTAACTAAAACACATTTTTTTCTTGTAACAGATTATATCGATATAAATCATAGAAACTTTCAAAATAAATTGATTGTTGAATAAATTTTTTAATATTTTAATTTTTAAAGAGTACATTACGGATTTGGTTCTCGTGATTTGGTGGTTTTTATGGATTTAGTCTCTAAACTTCAATAATTACGGATTTGATCCTTGTGGTTTGCAAATTCTATTGGATTTGGTTCTTGTGGTTCGCAAATTCTATTGGATTTTGTCCCTGCCGCAGGGACAAAATCCAATAGAATTTGCAAACCACAAGGACCAAATCCGTAATTATTGAAGTTTAGGGACTAAATCTATAAAAACCACCAAACCACGATGACCAAATCCGTAATTTACTTTTTGAGTAGTTTTACTTCATAAATTTTTTATCCTCTATGCATAAAAAAACATAAATTAACTAATATAAAATAATAAAAGACTTTACAACGACACAAAAAGTGATGTTTTTACTGTTAATCAACACTATCGTATTCCTAAACTTAAAATGTTGGTTATCCCAAAACAATTAAAACCACAAAATAAAAACACAAAGATTTTCAAATAAAAATTAGTCATCAATCTTTAATGAAGAATTCTAAACGAAGATTGAGCTAAAAAACAAATTTTCTTTTTGGTAATTCTAATAAAAAATATGCACTGATTTTTTAGAAGTTTAGAACTCCGCCAGCTTGATGTACATAGCCCTTCATAAGCTTAGTTCGTTCATTTAACTTCAAACTGTACCGATCACAATCTAGCTTAAACTTTTTTTTGCATGCTACTTCGGATTATCATGGCAATTGCATATGAATTTAGGATGCACATAGCTCTTTCTTTCTTTCATTGATGTATCTAAGCGGTTTACACAACCAAATCTAACTTCATCGTTCAATGGTACAATTTTGCTACCATTCATCTACTTCATGGTTCAATGGTACAAATTTGCTACCATTCATCTCATATTGAGGTATAAGATGGACACTTTGCATGGACGGAGCTATTAAGGGTGTCACACTGGCATGTGTCACTGTATTATTTATTCGACGAAGGGTAAAAAAATTAGTTTTATAAACGTGCAATCGTATCGTTTCGAACGGTGTCACTGTATCGTTTTCGAAACTTGTAAATGGTGCACCTAAAATACAAAAAAAAAATCCTCTCAAAACAAACCAAAAAACCTAAAAGTTCTTTGAAAATCAACCCAAAAATTCTCTTGAAATCAACCAAAACACCCAAAAAATTCTTGAAATCAATCAAAAAACCCAAAAAGCTTCTCTCGGTTCGACAAAAAAATCAAAACAGCCCATCGAAGTCAGCAAAAAGAATACTTAAAAATCTCTCGAAATCAACCAAAAAATTGAAAAAAAATATATATATATTTTGAAGTCAACTAAAAACTTAATTATATGGTGCCACCGTTTGATAAAAGCTCTGGCTCTATCCCTAACGCTTTGGTTTCTTTTGTATTTTTAGTGCCTTTGACACTTCTTCATGCAATAAGGATAAAGCTATGCTCTTTTAATTCTTTGAAAGCTTTGTGTGCATAATAATGCCTTGTAAGGTGTAGATAATAGCTTGACAATGATGGTAATTGGTAAACAACTAAACATCGAAAGAAAAAGGGTTGGGCCAAAAGTGATAAGAATAGGCCCAACTACAAAAAACACCAACCATGACCCACACGCATAAGTCATAACTTAATAAATTGTTGGCTACCTTATCATTAGAGATGGCCAAATACCGGATCTAGATCGATTATAATCGGTTACAAATCAGGCCAGTTAATAAACAATGTTTAGGTTGACCGGTTAGACATCAGCCTCTAATAACTTAGTGGCAACAATTGTTATGCACGTCTGAATAGAACCCTAGACAGGTAGAATATTCCACCAAATCACTCAAAGCCTTAACCACTACGCCACAACCCTTGTTACCGCCAACTAACTTCTCACACGATCCTACGCTCCTTTGTCGGTGCCTATATAATCCTTGTTGTTACTCATGTTGAATAGCAACATGTCAATGACAAAAGGCTGGAAATCAGGGTTAACTTCTAGTAAGAAGTTGAGGTTAACATGGAAAGAATGAAAAGTGCTCATCAACTGTTGAATGAAAAGTAAATACATATTAGGATGAGATGTACTACAACAAGATGTATCAGATCAATTCCCTTCTAAAGCAAGATTCATAAAAGGGCATGAGATTGAACTTGAATCTGCTTCTTACGTTAAACTCAACTTCTTACCCTGTTCTTTGCCATCGAACTTATTAGTTTAACTGTTTTTAACTGCCTGCCGACTTTAGACTCTTCTGTTTCTTTTTCTTTTTTACCCTTTTGTTATGTACAATCAATACCATACAATTTCTTGACAAGCTATTCAATTCAAAACATCAATTAATTAGAAAAAAAAAACCCGAGGGAGAACCGCTACAAACGAGGACCTATCGACAACACACACTACAAACTAGAAATCTGGTCGGAACCAATATCCGCTTGAAGTGACGAGTTTTCGACTTTAAATTCAAACGATTCTGCCAACCTAGCCGCATCTTGAACCCTGAGCCGCGTTCCCTGTTGCCCAACCACCACAGCTGCAACCCTGGCTGCCAACGTACCCATTCCCTTCAAATCCGATGCACCCCTCAATAACCCGTACAATATCCCGGAAGCATATGCATCCCCGGCCCCACACGTATCGACCGGCACGCAGGGTGACGGAGGAATATACAACGCCTCCCCCTTCACCCCAATGTATGACCCTCTTGGCCCATCGGTAACCGAAACTAGTGGAACAAAATGACTTAAATATTGCGTGGAAGATACGGGGCTTTCCTCTGAAGAGAAATGACAAAAAGCTCTGGCTTCGTCACTGTTTGCAAACACAATGTCGGCATAGTTTTCCATGATTTCCCTGCACCAAGATTCATGATAATGTTAATGCAAACCGTTTATCATCAAAATTCCAACTTAATCACAATAGCTCAATATTTCTCAGCCATTGCTAACCAAACCAAATAACTCGGAGGTTGTTTACTTGTTTACAAAACTTATTGGGTATGCTTAACGGGTAAGAAATTCGATCTGGGCAAGCGATGTAGGTGCTGGTGCTGACCAAGTCCGCTGGGTCAGTAGTAAGAAAAGAGGGACTGCTGAATGTCTCTTACTGGCAAGAGCCTCTTACCCGGTAAGGATGATGTTGTTTACTACACTTCTAACTAAGGGGTCGTTTACCAAACACTTACCAAGGTAAGCACTTAATGGTATTATTTACCTCACATCCTTGCCAATTGAGCATGAAAACCACCAAGAATCTTAGAGCATCTCCAACAGCTATGCAATACTTTTTCTATAATAGAGCATCAAAACTCAAAATCTCTAAAAATATTTGTATTCATCTCCAACACCTACTCTATTTTAGCAATCCTATCATTTATAATATCAATAAAATATTCATTATATTTTATAAAATATTGTTTCTCTCTCCTACACATTTATTTTTAAACTCTTTCATTGGTGGAAAAATACTAAAGTATTGTTTCTCTCTCTTCTAAAGAGTTGTAGAGATTTCTCTATATTTAGAGATTTTTGTAGTCTCTCTCCTATTTTTTCTATTTTAGCATAAGGAATGGAGCAATAAAAATGCTAAGGCCCCTATAACAAAAGACCGAGAGTCTTACCCGATAAGTGATGGAAATGACTCTTACCCCATAAGCGCTTACCGGGTTAAGGACGCTTAGCACAATCATTTTGATAGCCGAGAATGTTATACCATAAGGTAAGCGAGAGTAATGTCCTTTCCGGTAAGTGCCTCTAAATAAAACTGCTAACTGAATCAGCATTCAGCCACCAATAGGTCACTGACCTAGTAAAACCGTCCTTATCCAAATTGTTTTGATTCGTAAGCACTTACAACAAAACACTTGGTAAACAACCATTTTCAGTCGTCACTAACCCAGACCAAACTCTTACCCATTTAGCGTTTCCCACTTTCCCCAATTCGTGTTGGTAAATGGACCCTAAGTATATCCCACTTGAAGGTAGGATCTAGAGGGTGGGATGTCCACAAACTTGACCTCTACTCCAAAGAGTAGGGCAGCTGTTTCTAAGATCCTTAAACTAACCAGCTAACGTGATGATATTCTTGTCACATTTATGGTAAATAGTACATAAACCTACCAAAAATCATCGTAATGTGTCTCTATGCAGGTCACATCTGAGGCAGTAACAGCAACCAAAGCACCATTCTCACGAGCAACTTGACAAATTTTCTTAATCGTCTTGATCGTGTCGGGAAATTCAAACAGATATCCTTCAACAACCAGAATATTCGTCTTGGAAATTATGCTCTCCATACTCGAGTCATAGTTGATACAAGAAGACGTGCCCTGCCTCATAGTATATACACCATATTAGAAATGTAACCGTTCAAGCATAACCAAACTTTAGGCATTTGACAAAAGTCGATTATGTGAATGTAATCCGTTCCTAAGAAACTGACAATAACCCATGTGGGATTGGCTTAAACCAAACAAAACAAACTCAGAAAATCCCACACTTGTATACAGTCACCCTCAATATAAATATCCTTTTAACAAATGTTGATTATGATTACATGTTGAAATTGAAGACATAAGATATATTGAATCCTGTTGGTGGATATTACACTAACCTGATATGCAAGCATTGTACGTTGAGCATCCGAGGTTGTCAGAACTATAACTGTCCCTGTTGTCCCATCCTTGACCGGTGGAGAAAGGAAGTTCACATTGGCCCGTCGCAATTTAGTTCTATAGCACACATCAAATAAAATAACTATGATTTTCCAGTTTAAAAACTGCACTGAAAAAGGGAAGTAATATATCATAAATCAAAGACCTTAGAGCAGATTGACACAATGATTAGTAAGGTATACCTCTAGCTCTATCCAACTACCTTAGTAACTGATTAAGGTTGTGTTTGGCAAAAATAAGCTAGTCTATCCAAACATGTACAATAAGCTAGCTTATCGAAACGCTACTTGGAGTAGCGTTTTGGGAGTTTTTTGTAGTTTTTCCAGTTATACCCTTATTAATATTAATTATTAAATTCAAATATACCCTTTTTGGTCATTTTACATACTCATAAGCTAGCTTTTGCCAAACATAATTTGTTCATAAGCAAGCTTATCAGCTACTAACTAGCTTATCAATCAACAGCTAGCTTATCAACTGCCAGCTAGCTAATCAGCTAGTTTGCCAAACACTGCCTAAAATCAAAACCAAACAAACCCAGTATAATCCACACAGACGAAGGGTCTACCCCAAGAGATAGAGATGCTTACTTCAATAACCAGCTAGAAAACATATTTGTTTTTAATATCTTTTGCATACCACCAAAATTCATCTAATTTCTAAAGAAAACCAATATCTACATTAGGGATACTTGCAACAAAAAAGCGTAGCAAATAAGAGTGGTTGCCAAAGAAGAGGGTGTACCTGTAAAAGCCACCCAATGGATCACTACCGATGCTACCAGCCATGGCTACATTTAGGGCAGGGCCTTCCATGGGGTGAACCCCAAGCCTAGCCAATGCAACTAGGGTATTAGATAGAGATCCTCCTGCAGCGGCCTTGTAGCTGCACCCATCCATGGCTTGCAGAACTCTACCCCTCTCCTCATGATTCACGACCTTTCTTGTACCCTTCTCTAAACCCAATCGCATCAAGAAATCATCATCCACAATGCCTGAAAAATCTACCTATCACAGAAACAACACCAAATAAATAGAAGCTCAGGCTCAAAGAGGTTAGATCAAATTCAGCTTTACAACAAGTATGATTGGTATAAGTGATGAAATGGATGATACATAAAAAGAATAGTTTTTGAAACACAAAGATAGAATCTTTTCGAAGCTCAGTATATCCCGCTTGAAGGTAGGAGGTGGTTCAAAAGCTGTAATAAGATTACCGTCTATCAACTATGACTAATGGGCCACTAAGAATAAAATGCAAATGCAATCAATAGTGTATTTGGATGTGTGTCTAAAAGTGATAATAATATATTGATAGTAGCCTAACAAGAACTAAGTATTAAAAGATTTAGTGAAGCTACATATACACTCTAATCTTCTCGATTACTTATTCAAATAATCAGAGTTTTTCAAACCCTTAACAATGTCAAAAGTGATTATTACATTTTAAGATTCCAAACATTATATTCCATGCCATCTGATAATCACTTTGAGAACCTAAATCTAAAAACCCCTTCCTGTTGTCATTTCTACAAAATTTCAACCTGTGAATGTTACTAGAACTTCATCCCCTTCATGTTCTTCCTATAATTCAACCTGTGAATGCTACTAAAACTTTATTCCCTTCATATTCTTCCTATAATTCAACCTGTGAATGTTCACTAAAACTTAATCCCTTTCATATTCTTCCTATAATTCAACCTACGAATGATACTGATAATCTATGTGTAACACCCCGCCTACCTCCACACAATATTGTCCGCTCTGCCCCACTGGCTCACGGCTTTGTTTCTAACGACCTGGTGAGGACTACCCAAGGGTCACCCATCCTAGTACTACCTACTCCCACCCAAGCAAGCTTAACTGCAGATTTCCAAGAACCTGTCATACATGTGGCCCCAAAACGCATTGATGGACCAAGGTTTACTTATGAACCCAGCATCTCTTCTGTCCACATAGGATATGCCCTAAGGTGCTACACTATTGCCTGACAATTTGGACAGCATCATTGAATCTCCAAATTAAAAGTAAGAAATTAGATAGAATTATCAACAATTATAAACGCAAACAAACAGTAAAGATAGAATAAACATAGAAATGGATGAATTGTTAACAAATTAACATATCAAGTGCAATAATTACAGTACTTTCAGATAGAGTTTGAATATAAAGAGATGGAATTGAGAAAAAATGATTGTACCATGGCTTGGCCAAGACCTAATACATCCCATCGATCAGGCAAATCAGGAGGAGAGGGATCGTCAAACTTATCCAAAACTAAACCGACATCTTCATCGTCATCATCGTCGTCAATCGTGGAGCTGTAAACATCATCATCGCTGCTATTCGTGGAAGAAGAAGAAGACCTAGAAAGGAAGGAATTCGACATGAGAAATCGTGAAGAAAAGGTGAAATTGGCATGGTTGAAGGTTGTGGAAATGGAAGGAATAAGAAGAGAAGAAGAGGAGGAATTGGAGGAGGGATAATGAAGCGAGAAAAGAGGTCTAAAATTGGAGATAAGTGGTGGTGGTGGTGGTGATACGAGAGAGAAAGCCGCCATGACCGTTGCTTCAACCACCATTCTTCTTGTTTATTGAGAAATTGAGATTATAAGAGAGATTCAGAGGAGAAATGCAAACATACAATTTCCCCTTTCTTTCTCTTACCACCACCACCACATTCACAAGGTCTAATCTTGAAACCCAAAACAACTTGTCTTGTGGATAAATGTGTTTTCTTCTTTCTTTCTATCTCTATATATCTCATCTATCTCTTCCTATCTTTCCTCCTCCCTTTCTCTCTTTTTATAATACAAATTAAATTAATATTTTTCTTTTCAAAAAAGTAAACTGTAAAGAACCCTAAGCTATATCCGGTTTGGTGTAGGATGATTAAATAGTCAGGAAAAATGAAGCTGATGTTTGGTTTGTAGAATATTTTTGGATGGGATGGAATATGTCAAAGGAATTTGACGTTGAAAGAATTGGAATGGAATGATAATTGGTTTGGCCACCTGTTTAGTTGACAGAATTAGAATGAAATCTGTTAAAGAATTGGAATATGTCTATTTGGTTTATAAAATGTAACTTTTGAATTGGAATGAAATTTAAATAAATGACCAAAATACCCTTTTTTTTAGTAAAAACCATTTTGCATAAACAGTTGTGACCAAAACCATAAAACACATTTAGGAACAAAACAGAAACATGAACCATAGCAAATTGGTGTAAAAATATTGAATTCGTTCCATTAAAATACCACCAATTACCTTTATTTGTGGAATTCGTTGGAATTTAAAGATTCCATTGATCTAACTGAATGAACCAAACAAGGTAATGGAATCTGGTCAAAGGAATTCAACCTTTCAATTCCACCAAATTCCATCAGATTCTACAAAACAAACGCCTCCTAAGAGTCTCTTTGTGATGGAATGAGATCATGTGAGAAATGTCATTTTTTGTGAGAAGTGCTTCTACACACTTGATCACTTTTAATTAAATACATTCCCATGAATTGTGTTTTAAAAATGAATTGATCCGGTGTATCTTAGTACATCTTATCTCAGTGCATCTCATTCTAGTGGTCATCCATCTCTCATTCAATGACCGATAACCAGTTTTTATGTTTCTCATCAAATTTGACACTTCTCACCATAATCCAACCCCTTTTATGGTCTACTGCAAAATGAAATATGGTTGTTTGATAATTGTTTATAGTGAAATTAGGGTACTTCAAATCATTCGGAGTGTTTATAGAAATTTATAGGTTTATAGACAACTATTTATCTATAAACAACTATTTCGTAGAAATTTATAGGTTTATAGAAATAATGAGCTTTTTAGGCAAATGTATTATAGTTTAGGGTTTACCCGAGTAAAATCTTCTCTCGCCCCAATCAATTAAAAAAATACTTTGAAATCAATCAAAAAAACTGGAAAAGTCCATTGAAACTAACAAAAGAAACTTCAAATCCCTTTAAATCAACCAAAAAGACTTTTCCTCAAAAGAGTGGAATTAGGCTAGAAACACATCTAACGACTTTGTGGACCTTAAAGGTGCTCCCACTAAAAAAAGTTCCTAGATCCACCAGTGCAATCGTTGAATGAGAAGTATCCACGTTGGAATAAGATGCACCAATATAAGATACACTAAAATGCATCGGATCAATCCCTTCTAAAACACTATTCATAGGAGTACAGGAGATTAAAAGTGACCAATAATTCAGATCCACTTATCATGTTAAACTCAACAAATGCAAATGATGCACCACTTAAAAAAGAGGTGTTTGCCTCTTGCCACAGTGGATATTTTAATGATCTCTCACTTCGACATATGGTTATATACATAATGTGTTCAAATTGTTGATCACAATGAATCTAGTAAGGCTTGGATTGTCATAATACGAAAAATAGATATATAACTCTTTTATTAATAATGATGATGATAAAAATATTATCCAATGAAAATCATGCCGTTATATGTGACTAGTACATAAACACTTCTTACAATGTGTCCAAAAAATTAATCGATTTGTATATTAGTTTCAGTTAAATTGTAAATAATATCGTATGATCCCCCACGTTGCATGGTCAAGCTACTAAACCTTTTTTTGTGTTTTAGGCTAATTATACAAAGAAGATGATCGATTCGTTGAAAATTCTCGAATTAAAAAGGGAAAGAGAAAAAAAGACAAAAGCTCTTATGAATACTTATGGCAAGGACCATGGCCATCTAAGTTTATGAAAGAAGTGGCATGAAGTGTGCTTATGAATACTTGACTTGATGTTACTTGCAATGCTCATGCACCTAAAATACCAATATAAAATTTCGTTAACATATAAGTTTGATGTGATTGATAAATTTAATCTAGAAGTTCACAAACATACAAGTTTACCAATTTGGTGATTAACAAACTAAAATTTCATAAACATATAAGTTTGATGTGATTGATAAATTTAATCTAGAAGTTCATAAACATACAAGTTTATCAATTTGTTGGTTAGCAAACTTAGGGGTTGATTGGTTTTTAAAAAAAAAATCTCTTGAAATCTCTTAAGTATTAATTACCGACCTTTTTATATTTAGGGAGCGTTTGGTTCATTTCAGGGAATGAGAATGAAAATGAAAATGGGAATGCAGGAGAATGGGAATAGGAATGAGCATTCCATTGATGCTGTTTGGTTAACCCACTATAATCAATGAAAAATTGCTTCATATTAAAAAAAATTTGTTTTTTTCAACTTGAAAATACAAAAGATATTTCATTTAACATCCATAGATGGAACAATGCATGAAAAAAAGAACTAAAGTAGAAATAAAAATTCCATTCCCCCCAATTTGGTCAGGAATGGAAATTAATGGATCTGCAGGAATGATTCCATTATATAATATCAAACCAAACAACAGTTTTCATTATCATTCTCATTCCTGACTGCTTAATACCCCCAACCAAACGCCCCCTTAGATCGCTTTTTTTCATATGTCAAACCATCTTAACTTTTAAATACATTTGAAATAAGAAGTTGTAACCTAACTTTTTTAACGACTCTTAATCGTCGCTCAAGTTCATAAATCGTTTCCTTGCTCTCAAGAAGCAGCCTCCAAGTTCATACGACCTCCAAATTGATCTTGACCCAAATCGAGATCAAATCTAGTTTATTTCGAAAACAACTTGAAATAAATTCAGATGTTATAAAAACAAATAGTCTTATTGATTCAGACTTCGTACTTTAGAACCATCTCTTATTAATCAGAAGTGAAATAAGACTTCACACATCTTCAAAGTTTATGAATTTCATTGAAATAGCAGCAATTTGAAGGGGAACTTGGGGCAGAAAGATTAAAGTAACATGCTAATTTTCCTTAGAAGAGGGAAGGACAAGTGTCCGTGTGATTCCCGTCTAAGGTTGTAGACTAGACAGAGAAATGGAGTCGTATTTTCCCGATTTAGTTGGATGTTGAAGTAGTAGTGTCACCCATGTTTGTATGTCATTCACAAGTAAGAACCTGAAGAAAGTGTGGAAGCATTATTATCAAAGACAAAACTATGAAATAAATATTATGTTTCTAGAAATGGAAGGAGCATGAAGAGCATTATTATTTAAGTGCAAAGAGTGAGAGGGTTTGAGAAGAGATGTGAAATCAATGTTTGATATGGGAAGTCTGAAGCCATCACCAATGAGACAATAACTACTTCGTCACTGCCATCATAAGGATCATGTACGGAAAACGTATCTAGATTGTTGGTAAGATGGTGGGAGGCACCGCCCGCTAGCAAGTAACCACCCATAGGTTTAAAATGGGGCAATCACAGTATAGGCTCTAGGACTCTTCCTCAGTAATCACTTACGAAGCTTAAAAACCTTACTAACAATTCTATTTGATAACCAAGAATTATTCACGATAAGATAAATGAAAGTGATATCTCCTACGGTAAACACTTACCCGACAAGAATGTAATAAATAGAACCTAAAAGACATACATGGCTAACATGGTCATTTCTTGTGACCTAAAACATAGACCAACAACCATCACATACTAAAATCTATAAGAATGTAGAAGTAGCCTTTGTCTGCTTATTAGGAATTGAAATTTTAGAATTAAAATTAAAAATAAAATAAAAAGCAAGTTTAATATATTTTACATTCTAAAATCAGAACACTTCATAACTACACCACAACCAACAGTTTCATGAAAACACCCCTTTCTGTATTCTCATGGCAACAACATTAGGAAAATAAATATTCAAAACTAACACAAACCCAACAAACACCTAATTGGAGCAACACCCAAATCCTTTCGGACCCGATGAATCATCCTTAACATCGATCGTCGCTCCTTTTGAAGGAACCGAAGCCGGAGCACCATCATCTCCAACCTCGACCGCCTTCTTGCTCACGATCCTATAAATTTGTGTAATCACTTCGCTAAAAGCGCTTTCCACGTTGGTTGCTTCCAATGCTGAAGTCTCCATGAAATAGAGAGATTCGGCTTCGGCAAACGTTTTGCCGTCATCAGTCGAGACCGCGAGCAGGTGACGGAGGTCGGATTTGTTGCCGATTAGCATGACTACGATGTTAGGGTCGGTGTGGTCTCGCAGCTCCTTCAGCCACCGCTCAATGTTCTCGAAAGTAGCACGGCGAGTTACGTCGTATACAAGTAGAGCGCCAACGGCTCCTCTATAGTAAGCACTTGTAATCGCACGATACCTAAAAGAAAATAAGTTTATTGTAAATAAGTTAGAAATGTTTTTTTTTTCACAATGCCAGTAAAACAAACCAAACGTGCCCAGTATATAGCCGAGAGCCAATTCCATTCAGATAAGGTTCTTTTAACAAAAACATCAAGGATGAATCTTGAAAGGCTTTTTGGAGTTTTACCATGATACCGAGAATTCATGTATATCTGCATGTGCATATGTGCAAGAAAAAAGAGCAACATATATACAGGTGTAGATTCATTTGAGAACCTATATTTTAAGAATAGCTAAGAACCAAATATTTATGGTTCTCAAAATGTTTGAGCAATATACTTACAATTTGAGAACTATTGACGATGAATGTCGTTGATAGATATTCGTGAACAATGAAAATCCAACCATTAGTTATCATGGATTCATGGTTCTCAAGATATTACAGTTCCTAAATGAACTTTCTCCGACATATGTATGTATATGTGTAAAATAAAATGAGGACCTCAAAAAAGTTAAGAACCCGTTGTGAGAATCCATGTATAGGTTTCACAATGTGAAACCTATGGACATGCATTGTTTCACAGCATGAAACAACATTGTAAGCTTTATACATAGACAACATATATAGAGGGAGGTTCAAGAGAAAACCTTAATAAAATGGAAAACTAAGAAACACTCTAGTACTACTCCTTCGAGACAGTATGCACTTGTGCATACAAGTGAATTAAATTTTTTTTAAGTTTTTATGCTCATGTGCATGTTACAATTTACTTGTATGCACAAGTGCATACCGTCTATATAGATGAAAGGCTACCAAGGTGTTCCTCAACTTTTCATTTTTTTGAGGTTTTCCCCTTGAACCTACCCCAATATATATGTATATGTACACATACAGAGGAAAGTTCAAATGTGAACCACTTTTTGGTTGTGAACGTGAGGAGAGCCGAGAGTGCGACACGTGGTGGCTTTGAGTGTGGTCCCCCCCTTTAATTCAATGCCCTCCCATGAATCGCGCCTAGTCATCCACCATGGACATGACGTGGCGCTTAGTCATCCGACACGTGTCGCGCTCTCGGTTGTCCTCACGTTCACAACCAAAAAGTGGTTCACATTTGAACCCACCCCTATACATACATATCTATATATAGGTGGAGGTCCAAACGAGAACTGTACCATTCTATAAGAATGTGAGAACACCAGTTTTGAAACACGCAACCATCATATGTGATACGATATGGGGATGAATTAGTCTGCGGGCGAGTTCGCGCATTCTCGTTTTCATTTGAACCATTCCCGCATATATGACAAAAGACTAGTGCCACTAAGCTTACATCTGTCACGCTCAATTTGGAGCATAGATGTGATGTCAAGCATGCCCAATATATCACAAATAGGATCAATTTGAGTTCATTCAAGACGTTTCGGCAACATCACAAAATAACACTAAAACTAATTTAATCAAAGAAGGCTTCTGAGATCTCCTTTTCATGTTCTTTGTTCAATAAAGATATGGTTCATAAAATAGGCATAGTGTCTTGTTATACATGAACCCAGAAAAGTTTAGAATCCTACCGTCACAAACTTACTTTCATAAGGCTTTATATGTGCTATAAATGCCTGAAATGGAGAAGATATATACAAGGAACACATAAATAAAGAGAAGATACCATATGAATTCTACGCTATATTCTTTCTGACAACTCTTGCAACTTCTTGAATGGATTGCAAAATGGGACTCCCTTTTCTATATGGATCTAAGAAAGAACCTAGACCAAGAACACTCTTGGCTCTGCCAAACCAAACGAACCCAGTATATCCCATGGGACCCACACAGAGGTAGGGTTGGGGGCACGGATGACCCTACATACTAGAAATATCATGAACATATTATTCAATACAAGAACAACCTAGCACAAAATGCAAAACTCTATGTTGTCTTAAAATGATCTACATTATTCCTTGGAGAATGTCGCCTATATTGGTATGTTCAAGGAACTAGGGCTTTGATATTCTCCCTCATTTGATTCATGGGTCTACTTGTCCAGAAGTAAAATTTGTTCAATGATATCAAGTTTTGTACTTATGTTCAAACTACATTTAAATCCCTTGCCCGTTTGGTTTGCGGTCCAATCCCGCGTTTGGTTTAAAGGAAAGTCCGGGACTGAAATCCCAAGATTTCAATGAAATCCTACAAACGTCAGATATAGAAATCCCACGAGCATAGTTGGTATTTCACGGGATTCATAAGAAAATCAGCCCCTAGCTCGTAATCCCTTAACTGACTTTTCTAAACCTTTTAGAAGGCCAACTGAAAGCTCAACTCCTAATTGCGGTTTTCGCAACGCTATTAATTGCTACATTAAATAGGAAAATGTGAAACCTCTGTTACATTGATTGGGAATTTGTGAAGCTTCGTTACATCCATTAAGGAAAAATACATGTTCACTACACTAAGGGGCTGTTTGTTTTTAAAAAACTACGTCTTAAAACCTCTTAAGTCTGAAAATTAAGAGGTTTGTAGACTTAAGACTGTTTTATTTTCAAAAAAAATCTGAAAATCTCTTACCGTCCTCTAAAATTTTAAGAGGTGCACCATCCACCTCTTATTTTATAGATGTGAAATCAAATTTTAGACTTTAGACCTCTTAAAAAACACATGATACCTAAATAGAAACTAACAGGTCGTTAAGCAACACTTACCAGGTAAGCATTTACCTAGTTTCATTTACCTTGTTAAGTAAGCCATAAGCATGACAAAGACCGAGAATCTTACACGATAAGAGACATAGTAAGGACTGAGAATCTTTACCAAGTAGGTTAAGATCCTACAAAAGAACTACTCAAACGAAAAACTTTTGTGGCTGCCTAAATCAGGTTGATCCAAAACGACCCTACTTGAACAGGATATGTTCTATAGGGGCATACCTCATGTATTCTTGATTCCTACCAAGACAGAAATCAGGTCGATTTTCCTCAATAACAACATTTATAAATGCAATCTTGATAACGAACTCATTAAGTGCGAAAGCAACCTCAGCAAGAACAAGGTGTAACCCAAAGACATTTTGCCAAAAGAAAAAAAAAAACTAAAAAACACCCTTCAAAATCCTCGTTCGAAGCCTAAGAATGCCAAGTTTAACTAAGTTATATGTCGATTAGAACTAAACTGCATATATGCAACAAAACAGACTTCTTAAAATAGGCAACAAAATCTAAAGTTCTAACCCATTCCTAGAAACCAATTATTTGGAAGGACCCATGTCAAGAAGCCAATAGTTTTTTTTATAATCGTATAACCTTAGAGCATCTCCAACAGATTCTCCATAACTTTCTCCAAAATGAAAAAAGTAGGAGAGAAAGTGTAAAAATCTCCAAATTTGGAGAGTTCTTAAAAAATCTCCAAAAATGATTACTATGAGAGAAATGATTTTTTTTATTATGTTCCAATTCCACCAATAAGAAAAATTTTGAAATAAAAAGTTTAGGAGAGAGAAATAGTATTTTATTAGATATATGTAATATTTTTAATAATATAAGTAATGATGTTATCTCCAAAATGAAGAATCTGTTGGAGTTGAAAGCATTTTATTATAGAGATTTTGAACGCTCTTATATTTGTTAATAAAATTAACTTTTAAGTTTGCAACTCATGACTAAAGGTCATGCGGATTTCATATTATCAGTCATGGTGTTTGTATATTATCTTGATATCAAACATCTTCATATTTAACGCATTAAAGGTTTAAAACCGAACACATGGGAGTTAGAATCTAAATTTTCTTTTATAAGTGGTATCTGTAACCCCTACAAGGTGCCAATAATAGGCCAACCGCCACACAAGCATAAAGCCACAACGCCCTCCCTATGGGAGGTTGGCGGGGCCAGACAAAGAGGAACTACCCATTTTATTGACAAAGTGATTGCCACCGAGCTAAGCCTTTTTGGTTCGGCAAAAAAAAGTTAAAACAGAGTGCAAGTGACTTTAATCCCATTATACTCAAAGAACCACATAAAGCTCAATAGACAGAATCGTAGTGGATTAGACGCGAAGGAAAAAGAAACTGAACTCCATAAAGGTAACACGAATAAAAAAAATACTTTTGTATTTGACCTTTCAAAAAATAGAAGGAATATTGTTAAGCTGCTGATGAGTTGCAAAAAAATAATGAGGCGTATGTTAATCAATCATGAGTGTGTTTCATCTCTAAGTGGCCATACAACAAGCCTATAGCTTCTATACCACCAAAACAGAGAGGATAACAAAGATGTAACGATATAATATTACCGACTGATATTAATATAAAGCACATCGGCAGAGCCATAGACCAAGAGCCCAACACATTAGAAGTTTAGAAGAAAATATAATATAATAGACTAGCATGACTATGACTATAAATCTAACATTTCCCATCCAAAGTAACATAAGATACAAAGTGGTAAGATAAATAAAGCTTAAAATGCAAAATCAAATTACAATATAGTGTTCATTTTAGCAACTAGTTCTTATAAGAATGATTATTTCTTCTCTATTGCAACAAATCACAAGTTTTTCTAAGCATAAAGATACTATAAAAAGAAGAGTAATGCACATGAATCAACAGTATAACTACGGAATTACGGAAACTCTAACTTCACACTTGGAATATAGTTGTCTCTATAGTTAGCTAATGCATTAAGGGTGCCTAATTAAACCAAACCAATAGGAAATAATACTCAAAGTAGGGTATTGGGGGATCGGATGTATGCAAACCTGATCTCTACCTCAAAGAGTAGAACGACTGTTTCCATCAAGACCCACGGTTTGTGCAAAGAGTGTGAGCAAATAAGTAGTAGAACTAAATTAAGAGTAGCTAAATGGTCATGGAAAAGCTTGTTATGTTTTAGTGTTTCAATTCTATAGCATGTTTTGATGTGCCTGCCATGAATTAATATTGATTATGCATGCAATTATTTTAACAACTCAATTATTTAATAAGATTCTACTTTTAAAAGATGTTTTTAGTCCCCCTTTTATAACACTTTTTCCCATGGTCCCCAATTTCACACCAGATAACACTAATGCTCTCTTTGCTGCTAAGAAAGATCCTAAATCTTGATTTTTAGTGCCAAAGCAATCAACTTTCAAATGCAAAACTGATAATGTCACATGAAACAAAAATTGAACTTTCAAATCCGGAATGCGCTTGCCTGCTCCACCTAATGGGACCTATCTTTGTGTGTCCCAGATCGAGAAAAGCACCAATCATTGTAACATAAAACTGTTTTTTGTGTGATCACAAAAAAACGTTTTCTCCATATACTTGGTTTGTAATTGAAACCCCCCTATATATATATATATATAGAGAGAGAGAGAGAGAGAGAGAGAAGTTCAAATGGAAACTCAAATTTGATTGCGAACGTGAGAACATCCAAGAGCGCGCCATGTGGCATATTTAGTCTGAATAATAGAATATGAGCCGAATAAGACATGTGGCGCGCTCTCGGCTGTCCTCACGTTCGCAATCAAATTTTGAGTTTCCATTTGAACCTGACCCTATATATATATATATAGGGGAAGGTTCAAATGATAAGCATGTCAATTTAAGAAAAAGTGAGGAGCAATCTCAGCCACTCATCTCGTGGTTAAGGTGGACGTGATCACAGAGGATTGACGCGATTCATGGGAGGGTAGAGATTATTAAAGGAGGGGACCGGTCAAAGCCGCCTTTGTTGACCAAAATGAATGGTTGAGATTGCTCCTCGCGTTTTCTTAAAAAGTTATATTTTTCGTATGAACCTCCCTCTATATATACATATATGTGGTCAAGTTAACAGGAAATGAGCAAAAAGTATAAATTTTGAGGAACACCCTTATAACCATTAACCATTCATCATTTATACGGAATGCACATGTGCATACAAGTAATTTGTCCGCTATGCACATGTGCATGAAACTATAAAACGTCTTCAATTACTTGTATACATACATATATGAATGATTATAAGGGTGTTCCTCATTTTTTTCGGCTTTGTGAACATCACTTTATATGTGCACAAAAACAACTTAAAAACATGGATCATGATCTCATCCTTAAAAGTAAGCCACTTTCTTTAAGCTACTCCCATCAAAATAAAACTCCTTTCATCTCTTTGGAGCACTAAAAAAACCCATTAAAACTTCAACAATCCAAAAATCATAACAAAATCTTATCACCAAGAAACCCCAACCCTAACGGAACTAAAACAATTCAAGATCATACAAACAAAAGTAATTGATAACAACTATGAATCAATATAATTAATTGAAAGCATCAATTAAAAAAACAAAAAGGGGGAATTGAAAAGGGTTTGACCTTTCTTGACCAGCAGTATCCCAAATCTGAGCCTTGATGATCTTGCCATCAACATTAAGACTTCTGGTGGCAAATTCGACACCAATCGTTGATTTCGTTTCTAAATTGAATTCGTTTCTAGTGAACCTTGATAAAAGATTGGATTTGCCAACACCAGAATCGCCGATTAGAACCAATTTGAACAAGTAATCGTATTCATCTTCGGTTCTGTATCCAGACATCTCTCTCTGGTTCAGCTCAGCTCTTCGTTCAGCTCTTTCTCTCTTTCAGCCCCTTTTTTGAAAAGAAGCAATTTGGTGTCTGAAAATGGCAGCGACTGTTGTCGTAGTGTGGGCACATGCTGGATGAATCAAGGTGGTGTGTGAAATGACCATTTTAGCCCTCACACACACTGGACCGAACCGTCCAAATTCAAGGTGTTTTGTTTGAATTAATTATGTTTTATTGAAAAAATAATCAATAATATTTTTTTTATAAGGTTCATCTGGGTTTGCCTAGACTACATCTTTGGTAATTTTTACCGAGAGCTAAAGCATGCTCCTCTGAGATTAACACTCAGTAGTCCCTGGTTGCTCACCCCTGAATTCAAACTTGGGTGGGTTTTTCCCCAACACCAAGCCTTAACCAGTAGGCTGCCCCATTGGGATTAATAATGGGATTAATAATCAATAATGTTAAAGAGTTAATTTCGTCAAAAAGATGATTATATGATAAAGTTGGTTCATGAAATTGTTTAACATGATGAATTTATATCATATGAAGCACTTTTTGTTGAAATTGCTTCATTTTCGGTGTTTTTTATGTAAAATCAAAAGGTTTCATACAATTTTCCATTATTGTGAAACCGTTTTATATATTTTGATGAAAATTGACTTTTACGTAACAAAATATCGAAATATGAAACAATTTCATCAAAAATATATTATATAATATAATTTTATTATATAATCGTATTTGGACGAAGTTCACAAAGTCACACAAAAATTATGATTCCCAAAGAAAGAATAGTTTTATATTAAAAGTATTGAATTATATATCACAAAGGGTATTTATAGTAAGATGTGCCTTTATTCATGTTCTGTCATTTGGGGAAATTTGGTTTTAGCTTTATTTTCGAAGAAGATGCGATGTTGGTATTTAATAGCATATTATTTGTTATCAATGATATAATTAGCAATTAGGGGACTAACATAATCCATAAAAAATATATGTATAGTAAACTTTATAATAAATAACAAACTTATATATAATTATATATATGTATGTATCTTCGGTTGTGAATTTAAATATTATTACGAGTGTGAGGACAAGTGAGAGTACTCACTCTGAATAATCATGTATTATTCTGAGTGAATAATAAAGCATCCAATGTTATTCAGAGTGAATAATACTAAATAATACAAAATTTGTATTATTTACTTTGAATAACGCTGAATGTTGTACATTTCACTTTCAGTAACATTAAATTTTGGTTTGAATAATACATGATTATTCAAATCTAGTGAATATGTCATATAGCACGCCATCAGTTGTCCTCACATTCGCAATGGAAAATGAGTTATCATTTGAATATATATATATATATACACACACACACAGAGAGAGGGAGGGGAATCATACAAGAACGATATTTATTTGGGTTAAGTAAAATGTATCCAAGTTGTCACATTTTATCATTGTATATACTCAACTTAAAAACTTACCATTGTATGTACTGAACTTGCTAAAATTGTCATTCTATGTACTAAACTACCATTCTATGTATCAATTTGATGTACTTAAAAACTTACCATTTAATGTACTAAACCTGCAAAAATAGCAATTTTTTTTAAGTTGACTACATACAATGGTAAGTTTTTAAGTTGAGTACATACAATGATAAAAGGTGACAACTTGGATACATTTTGGTGTACTTAACCATATTTATTTAAAAGAACACAGGAATGATAAAGTGAGATAGCTACTATCTTTGGACGGAAACTTCTCGGTGAGCCAATTGAAGAAGTTGATTGAAGACAATCAAGGGACAGTAGTAAGTGGGGACGTGGTGACGAGATGATTGAAGATCATTCCGAAGAAATTTGGTCTTATGATTTGGAGAACAAGGATAGGGAGGTTTCCAACCCAGGAGGTTCTACATAAGATAGGTATCGATTTGGACTCAACCTTATGTCCAAGATGCACATCGTTAGTAGACTCACTAGACCATGCGCTTTTAAATGACGACGAGGTATAAAGAATGTGGTTAGCGGTGGCGCATTGGTGGAATATGGACATACAAAATGTGAATTCTATCATGGATTTGCTAAACTTGGCAAACGACAATGGGGACCGGAACACTATACCGAGATTTTGGGAGGAAAAGGTACTAGAAACTAATTTGTTTGCCTTCCCAATGCAATTACAATACATATATACAAGAAATACATCCATCATTCTAGCTAATCTACATTATAGTAAGCACTAATATAGGATATAAATATAAAAGGAAATAAATACAAAATTGTTACAAAATATTTACAGAATATTTGGGCATATTCTAACACTCTCCCACAGTCGTAACGGAGGCAAACGAACGTTGAGACTTTTTCGGAGGTCATTAAAGAGAATAAAAGGAAGACCTTTTTGTGAAAATATTAGCAATCTGAAACGAGATGGAACATGACAAACGCGCATACTTGACCATGTACTACCTTCTCGCGAACGAAATGAATATCCATTTCAATGTGTTTTGCGCGTTAATGTTGAACCGGACCGCTGGAGAGATAAATTGCACTAACATTATCACACTATACCAAAGTAGCCTTAGCAATTGGACAATGAAGTTCAAGTGGGGGATTACGAAGCCAACACGATTCCGATACAACATTAGAAACCCACGGTATTCGGCCTCCGCACTAGACCGAGATAAGGTGGGTTGACATTTGGCTGACCAAGATATCAAGTTGTGACCAAGATAAACACAATATCTAGAAGTCGAGCGTTGTGTATATGGGCACCCACCCAATCTGCATCTGTATAGGCGACGAGACTAGATGACTTGGAAGGGTAATAAATGTAAACCATGATCGTTAGTGCCCTGAACGTATCGTACAATACGCTTAACAACATCCGTGTGTTCAACTCGTGGATCGTGCATGAATAAACACACTGTTGCACTGCATATGTAATTTCACTTGTAAAGTAAGATATTGAAGTGCCCCGATAAGACTGCGATACTAAGTTAGATCTACATATGGAGCAATATTATTGGCACTCAACTTTTGTTTGTATCAACTGAAGTCATATCCACATACTAAAGCTCTTTTGGACATAAAAGGGCATCAAAGGTGTTTATGACATAACACTACACATATTAATGTTCTTTATTCCATTAAATAAAATGAAAGTTTATATTAGTTAGTATTTTGAGAAGTCTGATAAAAAAAAAATTTGACTTTTAACCTTAAGGGTGTAACATGGTTTCAAGTAGTATACTTGCTCAATAGAAAAAAAGTTCAAGTCTGACACCCGTAATGTGGAAGTTACAATATTTGAGGATTGACTCAGTATAGGTACTAAATTGTTAACTTAGGATCGTTATGTGGATATTTTTTTTGGGGAAGGTTCATCTGAACTTTGGCCAAACTACATTTTTGGCAATTTTTACCGAGGGCTAGACATGCTCCCCTGAAATTAATACTCAATGGCCCCTGGTTGCTCACCCCGGATTCGAACTTGGGTTGGTTGTTACACCTTCCACAAGCCTTGACATGTATGCTGTCCCATTGGAGTTTGTAGATGATTTTCTTATCACATTATGTTATTTGAAAATGGTATTATACGTCTAACCTAAAGTTACAGTTACAACCTTTTTACATAAACTTATCAACCAAATTCTTAAACCTTTTATTTTTAGATCCAACTTCATTTCATCACATAAATTTAATCACCTTGTAAAAACTAATAATCAAAAAACTTATCCTTCAAAAATTAGTAAATTAATTTAACTATCCAAAATTAGAAACAATAGTAAGATTCCTTTTATAAAAAATAACATTTGGTGACATCTAAGAGCCACATTTTGTGTCATCCATCTATCCCCCCTCCCACTATGTCACCCTTTTTATAATGGAAGTGATTATTTCCCCCAAATTATATAGTAGTAACCCATAAAGCATTAATTATTATTGGATTTAATTAATTTAATAAAATAACAATATGTATGTATGTATTTATTATTTCATGAATATCCATCCCCATATCCATTTTGTATATATTTCTACATCATTCATTCATTCATATAAAAACTCCCCTTTTATTATTATTAATTAATATTATTCATATCATATGAACAACAACAACAACAAACCCTAGATATTATCCATCATTCAACGCCCCAATACTCACCAAAATCCAGATGTTAAATTCCTCAATTTCTTCTTCAAGATCCACTTAACTTCCTAAATCACTACAGGTTAGTCTCGGAATTCGATTCTAGTTGCTTTGATTTCGATTGATTTAGGTCAAAAAACACTGTTTTTAAGCTGTTTGTGTTGATCGAATTTATGATCTTCGATCTTGTGTGATTAGCTTGTTTTAGTGGCTTTGATTTCAATATATATATATATATATATGATACGATCCGATTGTGGTTTGAAGTTATTTGTTTTGTTTGTTGTTAATGGTGGAATCGATTTTGGGTTTTTTCGTTGCAGGTGAGGTGTTTTACTGGAAATTGGGTGTTTTTTTAGGGTTTCGATTGAATTTGGTTAGGTTAATTAGGGTTTGGAAAGATGCAATCGAGGTCGTATACCAATTTATTGGAGTTGGCTTCTGGGAATTTCCCTGTAATGGGGAGAGAAAGGGAGAAACGGAGGCTGCCGAGGATAATGACTGTTCCGGGAAGCATTACCGAGCTTGATGATGAGCAAGCTAGTAGTGTTGCGTCGGATAATCCGTCTTCGCTTTCTATGGATAGGATGATTATTGTGGCTAATCAGTTACCGTTAAAGGCGAAAAGGAGACCGGATAATAAAGGTTGGAGTTTCACTTGGGATGACGATTCGTTGCTTTTGCGACTCAAAGATGGGTTTCCGGATGATATGGAGGTTCTGTATGTTGGTTCGTTGAGTGTTGATGTTGATCCTATTGAACAGGATGATGTTGCTCAGGTTTTGTTGGATCGATTCGGATGTGTCCCGACTTTCCTTCCGCCTAATCTGATGGAGAAGTATTATGACGGTTTCTGCAAAAAGCAGTTGTGGCCTCTTTTCCATTATATGTTGCCGTTTTCTGCTGATCATGGAGGGAGGTTTGATCGAGGTATGTGGGAAGCGTATGTTGCAGCAAATAAGTTATTTTCTCAGAAAGTTATTGAAGTGATTAATCCGGAGGATGATTTCGTTTGGGTTCATGATTATCATTTGATGGTGTTGCCTACTTTCTTAAGAAGGCGTTTTAATCGGTTGAGAATGGGGTTTTTTCTTCACAGTCCATTCCCTTCTTCCGAGATTTACAGGACACTTCCTGTTAGAGAAGAAATCCTCAAAGCTTTACTCAACTCTGACCTAATCGGTTTCCACACATTTGATTATGCTCGACATTTCCTTTCTTGCTGCAGCCGGATGTTTGGTTTGGAGTATCAATCAAAGAGGGGATACATAGGGTTAGATTATTATGGACGAACGGTTGGTATTAAGATAATGCCGGTCGGGATACACATGGGACAGATTGAGTCAGTGATGAAACTTGCTGATAAGGAGTGGAGAGTTGAGGAGCTCAAACAGCAATTTGAAGGGAAGACTGTGTTGCTTGGAGTTGATGATATGGATGTATTTAAAGGTATCAATTTGAAGCTTTTAGCAATGGAGCAAATGCTCAGGTTGCATCCATCATGGCAAGGTAGGGCTGTTCTTGTGCAAATTGCAAACCCCGCAAGAGGTAAAGGTGGGATTGATTTGGACGAAATACAGGTCGAGATCCAGGAAAGCTGCAAGCGAATTAATGATGAATTTGGTAAGCCGGGGTATCAGCCAATCGTTTATATAGACACACCTCTTGGAATTGGTGAAAGAGTTGCTTATTACAGCATAGCAGAGTGTGTTGTTGTCACTGCTGTAAGGGATGGAATGAACTTGACTCCTTACGAATATATCGTTTGCAGGCATGGGATTTCGGGATCAGAAGCGAATTCAGATCTTGGTGGTCCTAAAAAGAGCATGTTGGTTGTATCGGAGTTCATTGGGTGTTCTCCTTCCTTGAGTGGTGCCATTCGTGTCAACCCATGGAATGTTGAAGCAACTGCTGAGGCTATGAATGAGGCTATATCTATGAGTGATCCTGAAAAACAATTGCGGCATGAGAAGCATTACCGTTATGTTAGTACCCATGATGTGGCTTATTGGTCTAGAAGCTTCTTGCAAGATATGGAAAGAACTTGTGCCGACCATTTTAGGAAAAGATGTTGGGGAATTGGTTTGGGATTTGGGTTCAGAGTTGTGTCTCTAGACCCTAATTTCAGGAAGCTCTCAATAGATGATATTGTATCGGCTTACATAAAGTCTAAAAATAGGGCAATACTGTTGGACTACGATGGGACGGTAATGCCCCAAAATTCGATCATTAAGACACCAAGTAGAGAAGTTATCTCAATCGTCAACAGACTTTCGGGAGATCCAAACAATACGGTATTTATTGTTAGTGGAAGAGGTAGAGAAAGCCTAAGCAGGGCATTTGCTCCTTGCAAGAGGCTTGGAATTGCAGCTGAACATGGCTACTTCATGAGGTGTGTTTCCTTGTTTACTTTGCACTTGCATTTATGGTAGTTGTTTTTTGCACTTTTCTGCAATTCCACCGGATAAGACAGTGACTTAAGCAACAGTATTGTAATATTGTCTCTCTCTCTCTCTCTCTCTCTCTCTCTCTCTCTCTCTCTCTCTATCTCTACCCCTCTTTCTAAAAATAAGTTCGTTTGGTTGATGTGATGCAACTCCACCACTACAAGTAGAAAGGAAACAAGAGAGATGAAGTTTGGATTCATGAGTCTTCTGCTGTTGTTCTTTTCAAGCCAAGATTAAGCTTCATCTTTGACTTCAATTGTTCAACCACATAGGATTACGAATCTTTTTTCTCTTTCTGTTTTAGTTCTGCATCTTTTGTTATTCTTCCAAAAGCTATGTCCTTTTTTCTTTGTATCTCTTCCACATATGACATACTGATTGAATTGGAATCTACTTGATTCATATTGAGTGCCGGAAGTATATGTACGTGCAAAATAGCATGAAGGAGTGTGCTGCAATATATTCAGCCTTATGCTTAATTCGAGGAGGCATTGGTGTAATAGAACAAGGGAGAAAGAATGGAAATAGCTGCGGCACCAATTTCTCAAAAGTAGATTATACCCTTATATCAATTTCCAAAGTGAAATGAATAGTAAACATATTAAATAAAGGGTAAATTACATATTTGGTCCCTGTGGTTTACATTTTATTGCACTGTTAGTCCCTCTTTCAAAATAATTATGGATTTGGTCCTTGTTATTTTCATTTTAGTGGATTTCTCTTGTTCTAGATCTTCTTGTAAACTTAAACAATTGAGATATACCCCAAGGGTTTGTAGGCCTCAGGGCTTCCTTACAAAGGAGGACATAACTCCTAAAGGCTAAAACTAGATTCCTCTGCCAAACATAAAAACTTCTTAAAATTTTTAGTTTCAAAATACTTTAGTTCTTAAGTTTGGCAAAACAAACCTCTGATCTGTTAAGGAAGGTACTGGTGTGGAAGTTTCTGGTCCTTTTATAACAAATGAAATTCTTGACCTATTGGGTAATACTTTAGTTCTGAAGTTTGGCAAAACAAACCTCTGATCTGTTAAGGAAGGTACTGGTGTGGAAGTTTCTGGTCCTTTTATAACAAATGAAATTCTTGACCTATTGGGTGGGGATCTGTAGATAGCATAGATAGGGGGAAGGGAGCTGGAGAGGTAGAGAATGGGGATAGGGTTAGTGAGTCGTTAGTTAGGTTACCAGATCATATTATTTCTTACTTGTAACTAGCTTTTCAAAAGTTATCTTATATGCATTTCTCTAGTTCACACATTTTTCACAAGCCTGGGGGATCTTCATGGAAACAACTGTTCTACTTTTAGGTAGAGATTAGGTTTGCATACATGTTACCATTCTTAGACCCCATCTCCGGGTGGGATATACTGGGTTCGTTTGGTTTGGTTTGGTTTATTTCTGTTTAAGAATCATAAGAGTAATTCTCTTCCCAAAATAGTTCAAGTGCTAAACAACCTTAATTTTGTTCTTGCTGCCAGCATAGGTTGGCATGTGGGGGGAAAATGTACTGCTATGATTTCTGCCCTTTATTAGAGATGAGTAAATTTGTTCAATATTAGACGTAAATAATTCAGTGGTGGGGTTCACTGCAAGTAGAAACTAAGTTATGATTGCTCAATTTGGCAGTATTTAGAAATTTCATTGATTTATTTATTTGAATACTATTACCACGTGTCCTCAAACGATCATATTGTGTTTTTCACTCATTATGTTCCCATATACTCCTACAATCTGATAAGGTCAAGACTCGAGAGTATTTCAGCCTTCTTTTATTTATTTATTTTAGATTGTTTATAGGAGAACATGTTAGTAGAATATAGTCCACATGGTTCTAGGGGGCAACTCGATTGGCATTGCTTCTATGCCTCTTAACGTTTTATCTTGTTTGTTTTAACATTTAGATTAAATAAGTTCTATACTTTCTCATCTCCTAGACTTCTTAGAGAAGGAGTTATTAGATAGATGACATAAGTCGAAACCTGATATTAAATACCAGTCCTTAGAACTTCAAGCCTCATCCTCTATAAATACCTGCACCTTAAAACTTCCCCCTCACAGCTCACACTTTAAACCCCTTGTTCCCTTTGTCTCCGTTAAAGTACCGCTGGTTGTTGCATTTGCAGGCTTGTACCTGCTGCTAAACTCTATTTACGTTGAGAAACTGTCTGTCGGTGTGTATGTATGTATATATATATAGGAGAACATGAGGCCTGTGCTTCATGCCTAGACCCTGGGACCCATCTCTCTGCGCCTAAGTTGGTTTTTTGCCTTTAATAACTTTGATTTTGACTAAAGTACATTTCTTAAAATAGGAATCAGACCAAAAGTTCGTTGCATGTTTATACATTCTTATATGTAGACCATGTATCTAAATGTTTGAGATGTCACATTTGAGGTACCAAATTGAAGGTTTAATAAGTATGTTACATGAATCAGACCAAATTACATTGCATTTCTATGCAATTTGTCCCAGATTTAAATGTTCATTCCGTTGTCAGTTTTATTCATGTACTGCATGCTGAGTCCTGACAAATGTGTGTTTTCTTTTCAGGCGGTCTCAAGATGCTGAATGGGAAACCTGTGGTCAGAGTACTGATTTTGGATGGATGCAAATGGCCGAGCCTGTGATGAAACTGTATACAGAGTCGACCGATGGTTCTTCTATCGAAACCAAGGAAAGTGCATTAGTATGGCAGTATCGGGATGCAGATCCAGGCTTTGGATTCGCTCAGGCTAAGGAGATGTTAGATCATCTTGAGAGTGTCTTAGCAAATGAACCTGTCGCTGTCAAGAGTGGTCAATATATCGTTGAAGTCAAGCCTCAGGTATGCCCTTCCTTGTCTTCCACCCAACCCAATGTCATATTTTTCTTTTTCTTGGTCGATGGTCTTCTAAAATAAAAGATATGATAAAACCACATGATACTAAAATAAAATAAAACAAAACAAAACAAACGAGCTCGGTATATCCCAACCGAATGTGGGATCGGCAAGTGTGGAATATATGCAGACGTGACATTTACTCAAAACTGTAAAACAATTGTTTCCATGAACACCCTCAGATTGTGAAAAGTGTGCACAAAGTGAGAAAGTTTGCACCCAAAAAAATGAAACTAGAAAAGCGAGCAAGGAGCAGCAAAAACATAGAAACAAAAGTCGGTACAAGGACACCTCAAGGACATAAAGCCTTATATGTAGAAAGGTCTATTTCCCCGCAAATTGTGGTCAAATAAGGATTTCTTTTATCTACAATCACTTTATATTTGTGCTTAGTATCTTACAGTGACAAGTTTATCTTTGCTTGCATTTGACAAAAACGCTTGAAAACAACTTTTTTGGCATCAAATACCATTATTGACGCAAATGTCTTATAATTCATGTTTATAATCTATATTCTATTATGGTTAGGGGCCATTTACCAAATGCTTACCCGGGTTAATGCTTACCAAGTCACATTACCTATATTATGAATATAATAAAAATCAACAATCTTACCAGTAACCAAAGGAGTGTTAGCCTAGTGGTAAGGCTTGGGCACTACATAGTGATGAACCCGAGTTCGAGCCCTGAGGGACGCATTCTGAAGGTACGGGGGCTTCAACCCCGGGCAACATGCTTTAGCAGTCGGGCTTCGGCCCAAAATTGCCGAGGATTAGTCTGGGCCCAATGTGGTCTGGGATACCTCTTCCAAAAAAAAAAAAACAATCTTACCAGTAAGAGAGCCAAGATAAGGACCAAGAGTCTTACCCGGTAAGTGAGGGTCACGACTCTTATCACGGGTTAGCACTTAGCGGATAATTGTTGCATATAACGCTGTTTTGGTGGACTAAAGTTTTATCTGGTAACTAAATGATAGTGTTGAGTTTTACCGGTAAGCACTTATCCGGTAACTGTTAGGCAAACGGCTCCTAAGTCTACATACATCTTCTATGACTCCATAAAAGTAAATGATAACCAATTTATAAACTCTGTAGATTTTATTTACCTTATTTTGCTAACAATCTTAACCATCTTAAAATTAGTTAATCTTATAATCAAACATATATTATAAGAAATGGATATTTTATTCTCGAAACTTTTATACCCTTGTCGAAATTTGCAAAATCTTAACCAGGTATACAAAAATTTGATGATGGTATATTCACTTGTTAGTATATTCACGGTAACATCTTTACTATATTTTAAAACAATTACTTCATGTTCTTAAAATTCAAATTTACAACTTATTCATGCTTACATACAACTTTTCAAAAGTCCACTTTCTCTATAGAACTTACTGATAACCAATGGGTAATCACATTCAAATACAAGAATAGCATTGACCCTACTAATATGATAACATACTCTATAAAACAGATAACCAGCTTGAGACTCTTGCATTTCCCAGAACCACACAAAACCATAAAATAAAATCGAGGGATAAATAATAGACCGAAACATGAATCAAGATCCAGGGTTAAACTTCTCAACTTAAGAATTGAGATGTATTAGACTGCATTATGTGAATACACTTATAGTATATGAATATATATATATATATATATATAGAGAGAGAGAGAGAGAGAGAGAGAGAGAGGAAAGTTCAAATGTGAACTCAGTTTTGGTTGTGAACGTGAGGACAAATCTCAGCCACTGATCCGGTCAATAAAGACGGCTTTGACCGGGTCCCCTCCTTTAATAATCTCCACCCTCCCATGAATCGCGTCAATCCTCCGTGATCGCGTCCACCGTAACCGTAGATGTGTGACTGAGATTCGTCCACACGTTCACAACCAAAATTGAGTTCACATTTGAACCTAACCCTATATATATATATAGGGGTGGGTTCAAATGTGAACCACTTTTTGGTTGTGAACGTGAGGACAACCGAGAGCACGACACGTGGCGGATGACTAGGCACCACGTCAGACCACGGCGGATGACTAGATGCGATTCATGGGGAGGGCATTGAATTAAAGGGGGGACCACACTCAAATCCGACGTGGCGCCTAGTAATCCGTCACGTGTCGCGCTCTCGGCGGTCCTCACGTTCACAACCAAAAAGTGGTTCACATTTGAACTTTCCTCTCTCTCTCTCTCTCTATATATATATATATATATATAGAGAGAGAGAGAGAGAGAGAGAGAGAATCATTTGCAATCCATTTCTAACGTGAAACCTTTGCAACCCTATGAAAACATATAAAATTCTATGAAACATTTTCATATTTAATATGTTGAAATATATGGAAACTTAATGATTATGGAAATATGAAATATATGGAAAGTCAATAATTATAGAAAAGTTTCATATAATTTTATAGAATTTCATAGGTTTTCATCGCTTTCACGTTAGAAATGGGTTGCACAATAGGGAGACTCTCTCTCTCTCTTTCTCTCTCTCTCTCTCTCTATGTGTATATATATATATATATCGGGGCTAGTTTTGTGCTACTGATGAAGGTTACTCCTTATGGTTACGAAGTCATAAATTTGAGTTGTAAAAAGTGAACTTTTTACCAATCTTGGTTATTTTTCTTTTCTTTTCAATCACCCTTTGCATGAAATTTCCACTAGAGGACATATCTACACATCTCTCTCACTCCCTTATACACTAATTTCGAGTGGGATCTACTGGATTCGTTTGATGTGGTTTCAAAGTGACCTTTTCTTTTCTTTTGTGGAACGGAGGTTTGTAACTTGCTGCATGATTCCAGGAAGCCAGTAAAGGTCTGGTAGCAGAGAAGATCTTTACATCAATGGCTGAGAAAGGGAAACAAGCCGATTTCGTTCTTTGCATTGGTGATGACAGATCTGACGAAGACATGTTTGAAATCATCGGAAATGCAATCTCAAGAAACATGCTTTCTGTGAATACGGCCGTGTTTGCCTGCACAGTTGGGCAGAAGCCCAGCAAAGCCAAATACTACCTGGACGACACCAGTGAAGTTATTCTAATGCTCGAAAATCTTGCCGAAGCCACAGACACTCCGGTCACATCGGACGATGAAAACGAAGGTTCCCTTTGAAAGAACTTGTTTGTCTCATAAATGTCTCTTTTCTTTTTATTGAAGAAATATTCAATGTTGCTGGTGGTAAAAGTACATTATTCTTACTTAGGGTCACTAGGGGTTTAGGGGTGAGGCTTGGTGTGTATTTAGTAAGGTTGTTGACTTTATTGACCAGAAGGTCATAGGTTTGAGTCAACTGAGATGCCTTGGTGCACCTAGGTTACCCATTTTTTTAAGCTTCTTTTTTTTTTCTTTTGGTGTTCATTCTTCCAATCTTTATAAAGATGGAAATATTAGTCTTGTTTGTTTTTGAACAAATGTTATAGCAATTTGAAGTTGGTTGCAAAATGTGCAGATTTACCGCTTTTTTTTAATTTTTTTTTAATTTTTTTTTATCTATTCCGAACTTTCTATATATATGTGTGGGAACTGGGATATACCGAAACTCTAGAGTACTTCAACAGATTCTTTAAAAATTCTTCAAAATGAAAGCAAAGTCCACAATCTCTATAAAAGAATGCATTAAACTCCAATAAATTCTCTATTTTTTTTTTGAAGGGTGTCCTGGCCAAAGCCCGACTAATCTCCGGCAATTTTGGGGCTAAACATGGCAAACAAGTAAGACCATCCATATCTTTACTTGTTTGCTATCCAATATTGACTTCTACCCTTTTCCCGTCATTCTTGCTATTAAAATTGCATCAAATGTTTTCAATGGCTGGACCGTAACCTCTTTTATCCCAAAACCTCTCGACTACTATAATTTGAGGCGTTATTTACCAAACACTAATTGGGTACGGTGAGTATGGCAACTGCTTACTATGTTACCATGTAAGTATGACACGGATTGAAGATTTTATCTGATAAGTGAGGGCGATGACTATTACCTACTAATCGCTTACTAGGTATTTAATAGAATTGGAATGATAAATTTCATAATAATATTTGTTTCGTAGAATGAACTTGATGAAATACTTTGAATTTCATGGTTCAAGGGATTCATTTAATCCCAATTCCTTCAAAGGCTAATCCTTCAATAAATGCTAATTCCATCGATTTTCATCCTATGAACAAAACACCCCTAAGTGTATTAGGATCATGAATTTAGAAAACATTTTCATAAATATAATTATATGACAGAATAATGAAATTGCTAGAATAGAATAGTCATTAGACATTTAAAAAAAGATTACAACATAACAATGCATTTTATGCTTGGAAATGAGTTTCACCAAAATCAACAAGGTAAAACTCTGTCACAATAGCACAAAAAATCCAGCCTTTTAAAAGACTGATCTTCAGAGTCACAGTTTTAAGTCTCCTCATAGCCTTAATATTTAATATTCAATATTCAAATCTTGGTTACGATAGGATTTTCTAGACTGTTATCTTCTCCCTCGTACCCATGATAGTCAAAATATACACAAACGGGCTCGAACACCATACTTTAAAATAAAAAGAAATTCACATTCACCCTCCAAACAAGACCATATAACAACATTAAGCAGAAGCAGTAGCCATCTTTTCTATGTATCAAATACTTGTCAAAATATTACAATTTACCACCAAATACCAAAAAAGAAAAAGAAAAAAAGACCATGATCAAGAATTATAATACATACCACAGTGGATTTATATTTAACTATACACTTACTGGGCTTGGAGTAGCAGGAGCAACCCGATTTTCGACCGGAATTTCGGTAAATTCAGATAAGATTGCTCGGAATTCATCACCACTCATCGTTTCTTTCTCCAGAAGGACCTCCACGATCTTGTCCATGGCTTCGCGGTTGGCTCGGATCTGACTCAATGCAATCTCATATGCACTGTCGGAAAGCTTCTTGATGGCGGTATCAATGTCTTCCGCTAGCTTTTCAGACATTGAGTTTCTGGCCATCATTCTCATGATAACATCTTGACTTTGACCGGATCCGTCCATAAGGGACCATGGTCCGATTTCCGACATGCCAAATGTAACAACCATCTGCATTGAAATAGGTGTTAACTCTCCATCACCTTCCATTTGGACACTAACAAATAAAAATCAACCGGGCCGAGTTTGGTATGTGGGATAGAACGAGACGGTATAAAAACTTGGTGGTGTGGTATTATATTGGGACCTGAATGGGACAAAAACGTACTTTTTTAATATCCCATCCATCTAAAATGGTTGTCAGGTAAGTGTCTTGAATGACATAAAATTACCATTTAACCCTCTAGTCCACAAAATTACCCCTTCTTTGTCATTAATGAAGGGTATCATGGACATTTTAATAACAGAACACTTTTATTATACTACAAACTAAACCAAAGAAGACCAGATATCCCATCGGTTAGTTTCCATGAAAACCCCTGACTACTTTTAATAACATACTTCTTGGTCAAATGTCCCGATGCCTAAGGGGCTGTTTGTTTTTTATAAGTTACCTCTTAAAACCTCTTAAGTCTGAAAATGAAGAGGTTTGCAGACTTAAGACCGTTTGTTATATTTTTAAGAAAAAGCCTGAAAACCTCCTACCGTCTTCTAAAATTAGAAGAGGTGCACCATCCACCTCTTAAATTTTAGATGTGAATTTAGACTTCAGACTTCACACCTCTTAAAAACAAACGACACCTAAGACTCATTCACTAGAATGTTCTTTTCTTTCAAGGACTCTTTCTTCAAAATATTACGACATGCAATGCATAATAGATGGAGGCCAAGATCCCTAAGTAACACACAAAATTGTAAAAAAGAAATTTAATGATTTACCTGCTTGGCCAGGCCTGTGATCTGCTGCAAATCACCAGCTGCACCTGTAGTTACCTCAGGCTCACCAAAGATCACTTCTTCAGCCGCTCTTCCACCAAGTCCACCAACAATTCGTGCAAATAGTTGTTGCCTTGAGATCAACGTAGGGTCGTCAGCAGGAATGAACCAGGTCAACCCTCTTGCTTGACCACGTGGGACCAGGGTCACCTTCTGGACGGCATCATGCCCTGGCGTTAGAGTTCTGCATCACAGACAAAAAAAAAGCTACTTAACACGAAAAACACCTTTAAATCAAGAACTTCTGGAACTAATAAGAATGAATCTAGACGTACCCGCAAATGGCATGGCCCACCTCATGGTATGCCACAAGACTTTTGCTTTTCCCATCTGTCATAACTGTTCCTTCCATTCCAGCCACGATTCTGTCGATGGAATCATCGATTTCTTTGGGTGATATTGCTGTCCTTGCACGACGACCAGCCAATATGGCTGCTTCATTTAGAAGATTTGCAAGATCCGCTCCACTAAATCCGGGTGTTCTCATGGCGATCACCTCTAGAGACACATCTTTCTCAAACTTCTTGTTGCCGGCATGAACCTTCAAGATCTCTGTCCTTCCTCGAACATCTGGAACATCGACGGATACCTGATTCAAGATTTATTTACGTTTAATAACTGCCATATGAAACAAAACTACAGTTTATATTTTATTACCATGGGTGTGACCAGCTTGCGGGGACCACAGGACAGAGCAGAACAGGATCATTGTTCCACGTTTGGCAGAACTTTTACTTGAAACAAACAACTTGATCGGTTGTTCCACCCCCACCCCATGGAGCAAGATGGAACAGACTTATATTTACCAATATAACCTTAAAAAACATAATTCTTTTCTAAAATAACAATACGTTAAGGGTAAATTGGTTATTTTATATGTTCTATCCTGTCCAGTTCTGTCTTTCAAAACGCTGAACAACTACTTTGTCCAATCCTGTGTGGATACCAAACACACCCGAGATTTAATGAAAACAGAGTTTATAATAATGTAAGGTACCTGTCTATCGAATCTTCCTGGTCTCAACAAAGCAGAGTCGAGAATGTCTGCACGGTTAGTAGCTGCAACTACAATAATACCCGTGTTTCCTTCAAATCCGTCCATTTCGGTCAAAAGCTGGTTAAGCGTTTGTTCTCTTTCATCATTCCCCCCTCCAATACCAGTCCCTCTTTGCCGCCCAACAGCATCAATTTCATCAACAAACACAATACAAGGAGCATTCTCCTTGGCCTTCTTGAAAAGATCTCGAACTCTTGAAGCACCAACACCAACAAACATCTCAACGAACTCCGAACCCGAAATAGAGAAAAACGGAACACCTGCTTCACCAGCAATGGCCTTGGCAAGCAGCGTTTTTCCAGTTCCCGGAGGACCCACAAGAAGAACACCCTTTGGAATCCGAGCACCAACAGCAGTGAACCTCTCTGGCTTCTTTAGAAACTCGACAACCTCCATGAAATCCTGCTTTGCTTCATCTACACCAGCAACGTCGTCAAACGTCACACCGGTGTTTGGCTCCATTTGGAACTTTGCTTTGGATTGACCAAAGGCAAGAGGGTTCCCGGGACCACCAGGACCTCCCATTCCACCACCGGAACGCCTTGACAGAAGAAATAGACCCCCAATCAGTATCATGGGGAACGCTAGATTCCCGATTAAATTGAACAGAAAAGAACCAGAATCCTCTTGAGCATTGTGTGCTGCAAAGTCGATGTTCTTCTCCCTAAACTTCTGAAGAAGTTCTTGGCTGAGACCGGGGAGTTGCACCCGAACTCTCTGCACTCGGTTACCCAATTCAGGGGAAACAGCCTCAACAATGGCTATGGTTCCGTTTTCAAATAAATCAACTTTATTAACCCTGTCCTTGTCTAAGTACTCCAAGAATCTGGAATAAGACATTCTTGAGTTAGAAACGCCTTGTTCATCTGCCGCATAAGCTTTCCCGCTACCTAGCAAAGCAGGTGCTGCAAGTCCCGCGTTTCCAAGCAACAATTTAAGAAACCCTCTTCTTCCTTCGTGCTGCTTTTTGTCGAGAGTTGCTGTTACGACTCCTAATTTTGCAACCTTGTGAAGAGATGGAAGGCTAGGGGAAACGTAAAGTTGTTTGCCGTGAAGCTCTTTTCAGATGTCTCTTTTAGCGGATAGACCGTTGCCAACGATACATGCGGAGGATGCAGCCATTGTGGAGAACTCCTGAACAAATATTTTACAAGGAAAAGGTTATAAACTAGGATGTTACAAACTCTACACTTTGGTCAACAACTTTGCAGCATGTTAGTCAACCATGAAGGATGTTAACAAAAAAAAAACCTAACTTGTCCAAAGATTATACATGTGTTCACATGCTAAATGTCAAAAAAAAAAATTAAAAAGATGAAAAGTAAAATTCACATGAGCATCAGAAAACCACAAGTGATTGTAAGAATGATTGCAACAAATATCATAATCAAAGCAGGGTGTGATGTTATATTACTCTAATGTATGCACCATTACATTACCCTAGATGTCAAAGATGAAAAAGCCCCAATTTACCAAAATCATCCGAAAAGCTATTGTAATCCAGAATGATGCTATAGCTAACAAATTTCTATTTCTTTCAATGTCCCTCCAAATCATTTTCGCAACCGCTAAAACAACCTCTTACCCAACCCCCAAATACTACTTTCGGTAGGATATATATTATATAATAGGGTTTATTTGATTAGGTTTAGTGATAGTGATGCATATGTTAGGCTAACATGCTCCGTATGTACTTAATTACGAATCCATATTCTTCTGAAAACAATTGAAGCTGATCATGGTGATCTTGAAAGAAAGAATTAGTTAGTGATATAGTGAGCTATATACACAGACCATTAATCAAACACCTACTCTACTATACACTCCAGTAATACTTACTACCACATCCAATATATATATATATATATATATATAAAATAAAGAAACCATAACTAGCATCATCTATAGCTGATTTGCATCAAACAGCAATTAAAAATTAGGTAGTTTTAGCTAGGCAAATTTTCAAATAAACGGATCTCCGCAATTATCATCATCCAAAACAAAAATTGCAGCTATTTTCTAAGTATATTAACCTTAAGAACGTTGGTTAGGGTTGAATTTTATGCAAAACGAAGGAAGCTATCGAAAACAAAAAAGCATACTAAATTAGTGCAAGATATTTGGTAATTAATCATGAAAGAAGAATAAATGAATGAATGATGTCTAACTAAATACAGTAATTAAGCAATAGAGAGTATGAAGTAGTAGTACCTTTGTTGATTAAAGGAGGAAAAAATGGAAGTGTGATTTGGGGAAGAAGAGAAGAGAAGAGTGGTGGTATAAGAAAGAAGAGGATAGGGAGTGTGGTTTGGAATGATATACGTGTTCTTCTATCTATCGATGTTTAAATCTATTTCTTTTTGCTTTCAATTATCTCACGCCTTTTCTTTTGTTTTCTATTTCCAAAATAATTAATTGCTTTCTTCTATTAACAACGTGAAAAGATATTTTACAATTGAAATATTTTTGTAGTTAATTATTTATCATTGAATTCTAATTATTTTATATGTTATATTATTGTAATTGGGAATAGTTTGTAAACTACAATCTTTTACCCATCCACACACACAAACAGCATTCCTAATCTCGACAACCCTTCTTGCTTCGATACCAGCTACGACGAATCTCCCTTCTTCGGTCGCACCACCGCGTCGCCGTCTGCAAACGCAACCACCGCCACAAACCTTAACCCGATCGATTAGGTTTTTGATTCTAAGCGAAATCGAGGAACGAGAAGCAAAACCCAGATCGATTTGGTGCTTTTCGATTTTGGTTTTGTAGGGTTATCGGGATTGGGGTGGAGATGGTGGTTGTCGTGGCGTTGCAGACGGCGGTGATGGTGGCTACAGTGGTGGTTATGGTGGTGGTGGTCTGGAGATGGTGGTTTGGATATGGTGGTGCTGGTCGTCGTTTTGGTGGTGGCTGTGGTGGTGGTTTGGTGGTGGGTGTGGTAGTGGGTGTGGTGGTGGTTTGGTGGTGGCTGTGGTGGTAGGTAGGGATGGAAACGGGGGCAGGTATTGGGCGGGTAATGCATTCCCCGTCCCCGACCCCGATCCCCGTTTAAACCCACCCCCCGGTCCCCGACCTCGCCTCGACGGGTTTGGGGAATGAAATCCCCGATGGGTTCGAAAAACCCGTTGGGTACCCGTTTAGTAAAAAAACAATAAAACAATGTATTTTTTTTTTTTTGAGTTTGTTAGCCTTTTTTTGTATGTTTTCATTTTTATTTTACCTCATTCAAACTTAAAAGCTTAGCTAGATTGTAAATGACATACAAAAAGTTTTAACCCGATCAATCTAACCAACTCATACTCAAGTACTCAACCCAACCACACGGGTTGTATTGGGTTAGGTTTGTAGTTTATGATTGAGTTGAGTTAAGATTTTTCAAATTACAAATATTGGGTTGAGTTGTTCAAATGTCTCATATGTAGCCCTACCCATAAAGACCATAAACATTACGAAGGTACAAATAATATCAAATTCTCTTGTTGTGAAGGTCCAATATTATTTATATGTTCTCACAGGTCTCAAAAAACAAATTGGTCTCACACGATCCCAAACATGTGCGTATAGAGTCAGGTTCAAATGGAAACTCGAATTTGATTGTGAACATTAGGACAATCGAAAGTGCGTCACATGGCATATTCACTCTGAATAATACTCAGAGTGAATATGACACTTGTCGCACTCTCGGTTGTCCTCACGTTCGCATTGAATTTGAGTTTGTAGTCGCACTTTCATCTATAAATATATACACACATATACAAGAGCGATAAAATACAAACCATTCTTAGATTACAAACCATGCAAACCGTCGATTTCATTAGTTAAGTTAGTGAAATTGGTTCATAAAATTATTTAAAATGATGAAATTATATTATATAATTCTGTTTTTGATGAAATTGTTTTATATTTTGATGTTTTTTATATAAAAATAAAAAAATTTCATGCATGTTTTCATTTTGATGAAATTATTTCATGTATTTTTTCTAATTCTGGTGAAACATTTTCATTTTTACATAAAACAACACAAATGTATAAATCATTATCATCAAATTAATCAAATTTATGAAAAATTTCATTACTTTAACCAATAAAATCGATGATTTGCACGGTTTTGTTTGCAAAATAAATCACCTCTATATACACAGGGGGTCATTCATTGGAGAACTCAGTTGTTTATGGTAATCGCCAGGTACTCGGTTGTTGATGGTAATCGTCGGGTACTCATTTGTTGTATACCTTTGTAATTCTATACTTTTGTTATTCAATGGGCTTCTCAGTTGTGAGTGTTTATGTGTTTCCTATCACATGTGATGAACAAAGCATAGTACATTGGAGTTATGTGGATGTTGAACCCAATAATCTCATCCTTTAGATTGGATTTTCTTATGACATGTGATTAAATAAAATAGTTAAACATTGTAGGTTTGTTTAATAGTATTGTTTGATGATGTTGATTGTTTTTAATGTAATTGGAATTTTTATATGATTTGTCCACTAATTTCACATAATTTTATTTTGGTATGGGTAGACTTTTTATCACATGTGATGGACTTTGTAGAATGACAATTTAGGATGCTTTTAATTTACGTTGTTATTAATATTTGGTTTAACTAATGACGTGTATTAGTTAATAATAGGTGGAAGCAAGTTTATATAAGGGTTAAGTACATATAAGTGTATCGAACTTGTCACGTTTTATCATTGTATGTACTTAACTTTAAAACTTACCGATCAATGTACCGAACTTGCTAAAATTGCCATTGTATGTATTTCATGACAAGTTGGATACACTTTCGTGACAAGTTGGATACATTAAATGGTAGCTTTTTGATAAAGTTGGATACATACAATGGCAATTTTAGCAAGTTCGGTACATTAATCAGTAAGTTTTAAAGTTGAGTACATACAATGATAAAACGTGACAAGTTCGATACACTCCCATGTACTTAACCCTTTATATAATATCAAATGGTCTCGGTTCGAACCTGAATACTTCCATAGCAACAACCGTTAAGTGAGTCGGGATTCTCCTTCATATTATGGTATTAACAATCGATTGTGGGCCTATTTGGTTTATATAGCAAGTGTGTTCATTAATCTCGAACTTATGTTAAAATTTGACTGTTGAGCAAGTCTAATTCAATCTTTTGACCATTTTTTTAAAGTTTGTCTTTATTAAACTAAAACTTGAAAAATGTGGACCGGTAAGTTCTTAAAATCTAAAGATTTGCCCTAATATCAGATCCTAAAGGACCAGTCCCATTGAGGTTGTGTTTGGCAAACTAGATGATAAGCTAGCCGTTGACTAGTAAGCTAGTTAGTAGATGATAAGCTAGCTTATAAATAAATTATATTTGATAAAAAAAAACTAGTTTATGAGTATGTAAAATGACCAAAAAAGGTATTTTGGGGTAAAATTATTAATATTAATACGGATATAATTGAAAAAAAACTACAAAAAACTTCCGAAACGCTACTCTAACTAGCATTTTCATAAGCTAGCTTATTTTTACCAAATACAGTCGAAATTCAATCTTTAAGCTATCAATTGATATAACATATTTTCTTATGCATCTTTAATAAATGTATAAATAAAATAGAAAAGAAACATTTTTCAGAAAACTAAAAATAAGAAATAAACATATATATTTTTGTTCCATTCACATCTCTATATCATCCATAAGTCGTAGGTTATTACACGTATTCGACCGACCTTTTTCTCCATTTGGTAGTCACCCATACACGCACACGCCTTATGAGTGGTCCAAAGTAACATCATTCATGTGGCTTACAATTTGCAAACATCATTTATGGGTTGTTTCTAACTTACTAACTATTTTAGTGTGTCTTATTGTTCAAAAATCTAAATAAACTAGTTCAAATATTAGTTGTATTTAGTACAAGATTGAAAAAATAATAATTATTGTCTTACTATTTTAGACAATGGTTAATTATACGGGTGTGTATCGAACTTGTCACGTTTTTTCATTGTATGTATCCAACTTTTAAAATTGCCATTGTATGTATTAAACTTGCTAGAAATTGCCGTATCCGGTTACTTGAAAAAAAATAATTATTGTCTTACTATTTTAGACAAGGGTTAATTATACGGGTGTGTATCGAACTTGTCACGTTTTTTCATTGTATGTATCCAACTTTTAAAATTGCCATTGTATGTATCAAACTTGCTAGAAATTGCCATTGTATGTATCCGGTTACTTGTTACCTGCAAAATGCTGACGTGTAACAAGTAATATCTGATGTGGAATTTATTTTTTTTTATTTTCAAAAAGGGTAAATTAACAGATTTGGTCCCTGAGGTTTTATTTGGTCCTTGAGGGGGTTAAGTTCTACAAAAACCAAAAAAATTGGTCCTTAAGGGTCAAATTGTAAAAAAATCAATTTCTCACCCTCTTATCTCTTTTGCGACTCAAGAAGGTCGCCAGCCACACCACCTCCAGCCACACCATCTCCGGCACCCACCTTCGTCTCCGGCACCCACCTTCGTCTCCGACACCCACCTTCGTCTCCGACACCTATCCTCCGACAGCCTCTCTCTCTCTCTCTCTCTCTCTCTCTGTCTGCCTCTCTCTCTGCTCGATCTGATTCCTCCGGACGAAGCAGATCTGGACGATCTGGATAGGGTTTACAAGCATTGATGTGGTGGTTTGGGTTTTCTACGGATCTGGGTTTATCCTTGGGGATGAAGACGAACGGTTTTGGGGGGATGAAAACGATTTGGGTGTGGCAGTGGAGATGGTGGCGGCGGCGACTGTGGAGATGGTGGTTTGTTCCAGATCAATGGAGATGGTGGTGGTTTGGTGGCGGTGTTGGTGGTGGGTTTGGTGATGGTGATGGTGGGTTTGGTGATGATGGTATGGTGGGGGTTTGGTGATGGTGGGGGTGGTGGTGGTAGTGGGAGTGGTGGTGGTGGTTTGGAGAGGGAGGGGAGTTTGTTTCTTTAAAGTGACAAAACAGGTCCTTCAAATCATATGGACCCAATCAGTAAACTAGAGGGACTAAATCTGTAATTTACTCAAAGAATAATGATGTGGCAGCCTATGTGGCAGCTTATGTGGCAGCCTATGTGCACTTTTACCGGTTACCTTCTTAATAGGTAACCGGATACATGCAATGGCAATTTTAAAAGTTGGATACATACAATGAAAAAACGCGACAAGATCGATACACACCCGTGTAATTAACCCTTTAGACAAATACTACCTCCATTCATTACCAACTAAGCTATGTCTTACTATATAACGTAATATGGGATATGACAAAAACTTATCGCTCCATTAAGAGAGTCTTGTGTGTTTATATTCATCAAATCACGACCAATATGGACATGTGAAACCCTCTACTTAGTATAAAATATAAGTAAGGTAAGTTCGAGTCTTACGTGTTTATATTCATCAAATCACGACCAATATTCATCTTATCCCCAAAGCAAAGGACTTATATTTTATACTAAAGTAGGTGGAAGTTCCATTAAAAGTATAAAAGGTAAGTTCCGAAATAGGGACTGGTTCTTCGATTCTCAATGAAAATACGACTTTTAATGGAACTTCAACCTACTTAGTATAAAATATAAGAAAGAGCTTTTTATCCTAGTGCTTACTCGGTAAATGCTTGCTTGTAAAAATAAAACACTCTAAGGGGCCGTTTATCAAATTCCTACCAGATACGTGCTTACCAGCAAAAGACTCATCTTCATTTACTTTATCGTGTAACATCATTGGTCGTGAAAATGGGCTATTCGTAAGCATCTTAGGCCGGTAAGCACTTACCGGGTAAGAAGTGTTTCCGGCATTTACAAGGTAAGACCCTTGGCATGCCTCTTGCTACGTAAGCTTCTCAATTCTTTCTATGCTCAATCAACAAAGTAAATGATATGGTAAACACTTAAGCGTACCTGATAAAATTTTAGTAAACAACCCCTAACTTTATATAGTTGGTAAACTTCAGTAAGTCACGGAGGACCAACGGGTCTGAGTCTAATAGGCCCAGCCCAAAACGAAGTATCCGAAAGATGAGTGAAATTACGTATATACCCTCATTGGAAGGTTGAAGCCTCTACACAAAACTATTATTTGTAAAACTGAACTTATAGAAGTCTTTTACAAGAATCTGATTTCTGGTTATAGCTTAGGTAAGGCAAACCACACAAGTTACAACCAACCATACCAAATCAAAACCAACCTCAGATAATCCTACTTTAAAAAACAGGGTCTAAAAAGTAATTTTACGCAAACCCGTCGACTGTTTCTCTTAAAACCCTCGGCTTGTGCAAATACATCCACAAATAGGTATATAACCAAAAAAAGACAAAATTAGTAACAAAAATTAACAAGTAGGTACATTAAAAACATACAAAAAAAAACAGTATAAATAAATCTATCTTGGTGTATTCGGTTTCCGGGAAACAGCACTATTTTCCGATATCGCCGAACCAAGACTTAGCATAAGCGGATATACGGGACTGAACTCCTTATCTCCTCGTGCCCTAACCCGGACCGCATAATCATCGAGTGTCGCTTTAATTCCTTTCCAAATCTGCTCCTCCCCTTGGGAATCCAACCACAACGAATACTGCAAAGCCGTAAGTTTATTCCGTTGCATCGGCGACTGCAACTCATCGGGCCCTCGAGAATAAAGATGGTGCAGCAAAACGCTCGGCGGCAGGTCCTGAACCAGCGGCGACCCACTCAGCTGCGCCGTTTCAAGGAAGATAACAGGCCGTAACGCTCGCAGGGCTCGATACGGTGCACCGAGCTGTTCCACAGGGAACAAGTTCTGGCCCACAGCTAGCTCCAGCTCAGCCATGTCTCGAGCCATCCTCAGCTTCCCGGACTCCGAAAGCGGCCGGACGAGAGACGCGTGCCGGATAAAGAAGATCAGGACCCGAGACGCCATGCTTCTGACGAGCCTCGTGCAGATGGTCTCGGTCCCGACCGAGACCACTTTGGCCGACGATGGCAGCAACCGTAAGAGAAACTCTCGACGGAAATGGGTGATGTTTTTTGGAGTTCTTCCATGTAGGACGACGCGTTGTTGTCCATCGCGGCATCGGCACCCTGGGCTCCGAAATTCTGGTCGTGGATTTGGAGGATGCAGGATTCGAGGCGGTCAAGCATGGCTTGGAATAGGGACGTTACGGAATCGCAGGCGACTTCGTAGATGGTGTTGAGCGAAGGAGAAAGGACGTCTGATGCGATCGTGGGGAATCCTTTCGTCATGGAAGATACGCTGGCGTGGATGTCTTGTAGATGCTGGCAGAGTGTGAAGTTTTTAACTTGCGCGGGGGTAGCGGGGCCCGTTATCTGACGTGCTTCGGGCCCGTTGATATCTGCAGGTAAATGTTCGATTATAACTACTTATGGAACGAAAACTAAACGAGCCTAGTATATCCCACCATGAGGTGGGGTCTCTTGGGAGACCGAACTCTACCCCAAAGCGTAGAACAGTAAAAGAGAGAAAGGTATGACAAATTGTGAACTAGTTAAGTATCACAAATCACCAAAAAGAAAACAAGGAAAAACAATAAGCTGTTCATTTTGGCCAAGTGTTGATATATTTAGGCTATGTTGGGCAAACTAGCAGATAAACCAGTTCTTAGCTACAATGATATCATTGACTAATAAGCTACTTTTCTTTTTTGAAGTATATGATATCTATATATCGCAAATACTCACGCAAACTTCTCCCTTTGGTGGAAGTTTGAACCCTTAACCCTTCTGTGAGAGACTACTAATATGCTGAATACTGTTGGGCCAATGACTTTTTCTTTGGTGAACTAATAAGCTAGTTGTTAGCTAATAAATAATCTCGTTTGGTAAAAACTAGCTGATAAGCATGATGATAATATAAAATCACCTAAAATGACATGTTCATAAAGAGCATAACTGGAAATAAGTGGAGAAAAAATCCCAAGGTGTTTATTGAAAAGCAATTTGTAGTGTCTTCACAAGAAATAGATTACCGAACAGGGGTTTTGCATTAAGGATCAAAAAATAAGCTAACTTACGGTTTTCCGAAACAAGGCCTTATTATCTTGGTATTAAACTCCTAATCAATTAGACTTACTCTTTTCTGCTTAATCAAGATTGAATTATGCTCATCAACTCTTTTCCTCATTCAGAGTTCAATATATGTATTGGGGTTTTTATGATCTCTAGATTGTTTTGTTCTAATACTTACTAACATACGATTTAATGTGGCTTTCAGCGAAAAGTCTTGTCAATTTGAAGTTCACATGTAAGCATTCAACACTAAAAGTCGAATATGGACTCTTTCTGAAACATGTCGAGCATGGTGTTTCAAATGATACAAAGAATGGCTAGAAAAACAAAAATGAAGTATTCCAAAGTTCACAATAACAAGTATCAGAAACCCTAATTATAAAATTGATTCATCCGCAATCTTACCATTACATCCCTAAGATCTTACACCTCTCATGGTTGAACCCATCTATTGAGTAAGTAATGATGCAAAGTGCAATTATGAAAGGCTGTCAAGGGTATGTGTCATTTATACTATTTGCCACTCCCCCTCTCTCTCTTGTTCAATCACTTTTGTTTTTATTACCATCTAATAAGCGTCTACCTCTGTAACCATTTGCATGCATTGAGATTTCAGTTTTTCTTCGCATCTGTCTAGTAATAACAGTAGAGAATCTAATAGAGATACCAATACTGTCTCCAAGATAACATGCATAAACCTGTCCTTAACTATTTGATCCATCAAGAAGTTTGAATCAAATGGCTGATTAATTGGATTCCTCCATTCAAGATCTTCAGTGTGGAGTAGTTATTCAGCAGAATATGATGAACATTATCCCCCACTAACTCTACATCCCTCCTGATGGTATGTTATAACAGAGAAAAAAACAATACAAGAGCAACCAAAGACAAAAGCAGGTTGACCAACTATAACCTGCTTTCATTGTTCTTACTATTAGAAGGGTATTCATATTTTGTATTGTTTAAAGCTAAACAAAACCTCTGAATGCACCATATGAGGAGACTTGTACTTAACAGGAGGGCATAACGAGAGGTAGGGCAGGCTACAAGTGGCAACAGGCAAAGAAATATGTGCACACGTAGAACATACCAAATGAGTTAACTTTAGATAGTAGGTATAAGGATACTATTCTTCCAAAGGACTAGAAATTCACCTATTTATACATGGTGGTTCCATTTGGATAGTGAATTAGTGATCTCTAATCTAAATTAGTATATCCAGGAGTAGGAGAAGGATGGTGTGAGAAGTTGAGTTAATGGTGAGAAACTTGAGAAGTGGATCTGAACCCTTGATCTCTTTTAAACCCTTGCCCTCCCATCCCATGAATTACGCCTTAGAAGGAAATTGATCCACCAATGGTGCATAGCTCAATTGGTAATGGGTGGGGATGACGTTTATTCAAAATCAAATGGTCCTGGGTTCAAGCCTGGGCGCCCCCATAGCCACAACCGCTAAGTGAGTCAGGTATGCCCCCACATTACGGAATTGACAGACGATTGTGGGCCGGTTGGGGTTGCCGGTATCAACCTTTTTGTCCAAAAAGAAGAGAATTGATCCGGTACATCTTATCTAGGTGCAATCTTATCCTAATGTGCATCCACTTCTAATCCAACAGTTGATACCTACTTCACACGTTAACCTCAACTTCTCACCGCAACCCCAACCCTCTAGGAGTATTATTGTAACTCGATAACATTTTGCGCGAAAAAATGGAAAACTGGAACATGCAAAGCGCAGGATTACAAATTAGTTTTTACACAAAAAGTGTCAATGTGAACGTACCTGGTACTCAGCTCGTTGTGCAAGCAAAAGCAGGACTTTGCTGATCTCACGCAGGACAAGAAGTGTCAACCTTGCATCTAATTGGACAGCTTCAATCTCTTCCTGGATGCGTGATATAATTCTCGAGATATGCTCTTTGGAGGGAACACTACCACGGTTTGACATAGGAAATACGCTGTTAACAAGATCTGATAGACGACTCAAGCATAGGGCCAAGAACGCTGTCTGAAACACTTCAATGGCACCAACCATTTGATCTTTACCTTCGACTGTTATGGCAGGTAGAACACCTTTCACGTCTGTGTCACGTGAAATTCTTTCAAGAAGATTTTCAATCATAGAGAAGAGCTTTGGATAGCCAATGGTAAAAATCTCTTTAACAAAGCTCGACGCTGTGAAAGTAGACTTCATTTGGTTTGCAAATGCTTTTACAATTGCCTCCCAAACACGAGCAGTTAAGATGGGGTCACCTTCCTACAAAGAAATAAGCAAACAAAGCACAAAATGTTAAAGAAAACGCATTAGTAAACCGATTCTGTAGGGGTCAATTTAGTTTACCAGACTTCTACAAAACTGACTTTAAGAATGTAACCCTTTAGTGTATTCTCAAGTTTTTACAAGAGCACACTATTTTACACCAGAGGCAGGTCAGATTAAGGTCATTGAGGTAAAAAAAATTAGAAAGTCAAGGTACTAATTGAAAACTCATATTAAGGTCATTTAACCAAAGGACCATTGTATAGGAGGGCATAATATGATTAAAAATAGACTAATAAACCAATGGCATACGATGATGCATCATGATCCCCAAACAAAGGGACTAAAATACAGTTTAGTCAGTGTTCTATAAAAAAAGCACCAACTCAAGTGAAGGTTAAGCATTATCCACAATACATATTGGATTAAAAAAGGGTATAGTAAAGGGCTAGATTTCGGTTCATGACACCAGCAATAACAAAATGTCACGACAAGCAATTACCAGTATCAAACTTATTCAAATCCACCTTCCTGGATGATACAGATGACTAAATTTCTTTAAAAAGATTCACCAAAATGTATGTCAAGATCCAAGCTTCCTTGCCTCACACATAATGAACATAACGCTAAACAACACCTCATTTTCTAATTTAAGCTAGGAGCATGAGAGCATACATAATCTACTCATCCAATAACTACTTAGCGCCATTCAAAGAACTAACAATACTAAATCAATACATAAATTTCATTGGCATAAACAAATAGCAGAAGAAATGATTAAAGAAAAAGCATCTACTCACCTGCATCACTTCATCAAGTAACAAGGCATGAGTAAATGGATCCCTTTTCTTGATAACACCCTCTGCAAATGCCAAATAGCAACCACCACCGAATGCAACTGATCCATACAAGTACTCATCCTCTGCCACAACGCCTCCTTCGCCTTAGCACCACCGCCAAACTGCGGTGTTCCGCTCCTTTGTATACCTCCCGGACCACCAAAACCACCGCCACCGGACGAAGATATCGCCTTCATATCCAAAGCAACACTCACACTCTTCACACCCTGACTCTTATACTTATTAATCAATCCATCCACAGTTGCCCTCAATTCACCTAAATTATAAAACACCTGCAATCCCGCACCGACCTCGGCCTGATTAAACCCTTCCAGTCCCCTCTCCAACACCTTCATCCCTTCGGATCGCAGCCTCTGACCGCTTCAAACATCCACTTCAATTCCTCATCGATCGGTACTATTCCCGATAGGTCATTCTCGCTGCACAGACGCAGTATCTCGCTGTGCAACTGCGCGGCCTTCGAGAGATCGAGCTTCTCGGCCTCGGGCTCCGCCATCACATCGCGAAGCTTCTTCGAGAGACGGAGAACGCGGACGGTGGATTGAAGAAGGTCGACGGTGAGATGAAGGTTGGAGAGCTGTAGGGTTTTGGACCGGATCTGACGGTTAGGATCTGCGATCTCGGACCGGACGCGGCGGACGGAGGACTGGAGAGAGGTTACGGCGGAGCGGAGGGAGGCGAGGGAGGAATCGCGTCCTTGACGGAAGAGAGCTGCGAGAGGAGGTCGGTGTGCGAGAGAGGACCTCCGTACGGAGCTGTTTCTCGAGGAGGCGGATGCCGTCCTGGATCTTCTCGGCGCGGGCGGCGGCGGTGCCGGAGGAGAGAGCCTCGAGGAGAAGCGAGTGGAGTCGAAATGGGAGGAGAGGAATTTGGAGAAGATTGGATCGGAGGCGAAGGAGTCTAGGAGTGAGGATGAGGAGGTGGAGGAGGAGGATGGAGTGGTGGCGGAGGATGGCGTTGCGGTGGTGGTGGTGGTGGTGGTGGTGGTGGTGGTGGTGTGATTTGAAGGTAGGGAGGCGTTGGACGGAAGATCGCTGGACCGCCGGCGACGCCATTGTTGGTCTCCGATTGGAGGTCTGGTCAGATTTGGGGATTTTTCAAGTTTTATTGAAACAACAAACAGAATAGCAACGCAACCACCGACTTCTGTCACTTTAGTACCTTTCTAAAATAAAATAATAATAATAATATACAATAGGTAAATCTAATTAGGCTATGCGTACCGGGACAATGGGGTTGGGCGGGTTGAAGCCAGCAGCTTCGCGGACTTGACGGGTGCCACTACACCCTTCAGTGGATTGGGCGGGTTCAAGTTGGACGGCTTTCCCACACAGCTCAAAGCCGCCCAGTTTGTGTGTGTGTGGTGTCTTTAAAAAGTGATAGGGTTGGGGTAATGATTAGAGAGGGTTCCAGAGGACTTATTGTTGGGTTGGGGGAAAAGCTGATGTGGCGCTGATGTGGTAGTGGGTTGGGAGAGTTTATTGATGGCCTTATATGTAATGTATTTTAACCAAGTTTCTAAAAAACGTGAGCCGTGGCGTCATAACACAGCCAAGCTTCAAGTATTGGAAGTCACGATGAGGTTATGACGTTGTTCAAGGCATGATCTATGATGGTAAAAATTTACATCATATATAATATTATATAAATGTAAACCTATGTTTTCCTATTATTAATCAAATGAATCAATGATAATAAAAAAATCCCAATTAAGTTATATATTAAAAACCAATAAATTAAAAATTAAAAAGATAAGTTAAATTAAATAGATTGTTACAAAAACTGTTTATTATACAATGGCGTGTCTAAGGCACAACGTGACACGAGTCACAAACTTTTAGCTACAACACACCATGGCGGCTATTGTTGTGAGCTTTTTTGAACATTGATCTCAACAAAAATTATTTTGGTATTTCATCAAAAGGTCAGGTTCAAGAAATATGACAGATCTGAAAAGTATGCATTTATTGGTTTTTCTTTGGTTCGTTGCAGCAAAGTTCAGATCGAAGATGATGAATCAGATCTTCCCATTGGTTAGGTTTTATTTGTTCATTGTTTCAAAGTGCTAAAACTGAAATGAATTCAACTTTTGAGATGAATTTGGTTTTGCGTATTGATACGGAGATGAAGGCGAGGATGGATATGAAAGTTCTTGGCTTAAGAGATACAAGTTCAATAAGTATTTAAATGTAAAATGAAAGCAAAATGCATAAATCGACCAACATACCTATCATGTGTCATGGACCGCTTTAAGGGACGTATATTAAATAGAGTTAGATTTAGGAACTCAACACGTCATAAAATGCAAACCATGAGTATATAATACAATAGAAAGTAAAAAAGAAAAAATCTAGGCATTTGAACACATACCATGAGTATATAATACAACACAATCTTGTTTACAGGTTAAAGGCATTTGAACACAACCTTTGGATTGATCGGTTGTATTTAAACAAAGTAAAAAAAAATTGCAAATTTGAAAAAAAAAAAGAAAAATCTTCTTTTAAAATACAATCAATTATTCAACTGAATATACAAATTCATCAAATATTACGGTATTACATATAACTTTCTAATGATATCATCTTATGGGTTCCATTTGCTCGTTATCATCAAATTATTTTGGGTAACTAATACATATTATATAGAAACACAATGATATTAAAGAAGTCGCTAAAACTTTTATTGGGTTGATTGGTGTCTAAGTGGATATCAACCCAATTGAGTCAAGTTGCCTTAATTTTGTATCGATTATGTCAGGTTACATTGATTTGATTTTGTTGTAGGTTGTCGGTCAGGTTGGATCAATTAGGTTGGTTGGCTGGCTTTTTGAGCACCCTAACCATATATGTCTAACTGAGTTAATACACACCTCGAGCACTTTTATTATGCCCTAACGATAACAACCAGAAAAATCCCCAATGGCTTGGAGGATTCAAACCAATGAGCCCCATAAGCCCATCCCTGATTGTTGGTAGCCAACCCTTAGCATGAGCCCAACTAGATTAACCCCTACCTTCCATGGCTCTTATAAAAGACATGAACTCTCTTTCAAATGCCTCATTGCGCAACCCACCATTGTTACTCATTCGACCCCCTTCACGCTCATTAGTCGGGCCACCAATCACAAACCTACAAACCGGACATTGGCCACGGCTCTTCACCCACGGTACAATGCAGTCCTCGTGAAACATATGATCACACGGTGTCAGTGTCACCATTTCTCGTGGCTCGAAATCTTCTAAGCACACGGCACATCTCTTTCCATCTTCGTTGTTCCTCTTTTCTTGTGATTTAGCTCTAGAATCATGATCATTGTTATTATATAGGTTTAATCTTTGTTCTCCAGGGTTGTAGACTTCTCTCCTAAGCTTCTCGACCCCTTTATTTTGATCATTGGCCGATGATATAGGATTAGTTGTTCTAGGGGATTGGTAAGTGAATCTTGGCCTCGGGTGCACATCTCTTGGCATATTGGTGTCTGCGTGTCGGCCTAAGGTTTGCATCGGAGGTTGAGATGTAGCCCTGAAATATCCCACAAGCGTGTTAGGAAACAAGGTAAAGCAAACCAAAATGACCCAATATATCCTAGTCGAAAATAGGGTATGGATGGTGGGATGAATGTAGATATGTCCTATAACTGAAAGGGTAGAGAAAATGTTTTTATGAGGACCACTAATTTGTCCAAAAGTGCGAGTCAAACAAAGAAAAACCAAGACTAGTAACACTCCCTCTGTCAAAAAATAATCTCCACTTTCCTATTTCTAGCTTGCCTCAAAATAAGGTTGTGTTTGGCAAACTAGCTGATAAGCTAGCTGGTAGCTGATATTAACCTAGCGTATGAACAAATTATGTTTGGCAAAAACTAGCTTATGAGTATGTAAAATGACCAAAAAGGGTATCTTTGAATTTAAAAATTTATATCAATAAGAGTATAATTGGAAAAGGCTACAAAAGCTCCCAAAAAGCTACTCCAAGTAGCGTTTCAATAAGCTAGCTTATAGTACATGTTTGGATAGACTAGCTTATAAGCTAGCTTACTTTTGCCAAACACAGCCTAAGTGTCCTCTTTCAAAAGTAGTTAACTTTCCAATTCTACCCTTAACTATGAGATGGGTAAATTAACTATCCCGTCTGTTATTAAGGTTAAAATTGTCATTTAGTTACTTAAAAATGAAATGATTCTACATTTCTAAAACTGTGTATATGAACATTTATTTTGAAACAGAGGGAGTAATATGCAAGCAAAATAAGAAAATGAGCATGTTGAAATATATACCAAAAAAAAGCAAAGAAAATCGCACACATCCCTCCATCTATCATATGACTCTTTCTTACCCTTCCCTACACCTAATCTACTACCCTAATCGCACGTCACCAATCGTATTTTAGGTCATTCTTGCAATTTCATTAGACAAATCCCAACCACTTAGGCTATGTTTGGCAAACTAGCTGATAAGCTAGCTTATGAACAAATTATGTTTAACAAAATTAGCTTTATGGGTATGTAAAATGACCAAAAAGGGTATAATTGAGATATAATAATTAATATTAATAAGAGTATAATTGGAAAAAAAAACTCCAAAAAGCTACCTCCAAGTAGCTTATCAAAAAGCTAGCTTATAAGCTACCTTTTGCCCATCCAAACATGTACACAAAAAATAAGCTAGCTTATAAGCTACTTTGTGCTTACCAAACAACGCCTTTCGCGAACATACTAGCAGGAAAAAAATTATAAATCAAAACATCACATCCGATCCAGGACTTACCTTGCCAATGCAGGTGTCATATACGCTCTATCTTGAATGGACCCAAACGGACCCATTGGACCTACGAAAGCCTGCAAAAACAATTTACAAGACACAATAAATTAACATGGTACGAGTTTTCTTGTGTCACATATTTCAAGATTTCCAAATTAACGTAACCAAGATTCAGAAGATTGAAAATGGTAACAGTCACTTACAGAGGTGGAGCGAGGAACAAACGATATTGAAGAAACATGAATCCTGCCATAAGGGACATCATCATCATATACTTCATACGTATTCTGCTGCCAATAGCCTGAGTGCAAGGCGTTGTTGGAACGACTGTTCATGTTTAGAGAATGGTCCTAGTCTGCTAGACACAAAGATGGTATGCAAAAATAACACCAGGATTTCATTTTTTTAATGTACGAGGATTTTATAAGGAGTTAAAGTTACTTCTGTATTCGGAATTGATTCCTTCCGTTTTCTTAACTGTTTTGAAGCCTGCTTTATTCTCTTGTGATGGTGTTGGATGTAGCTGTAAAAGCAAAACTTATGGTAGGCTCCAGTGAAAGCATCTTATTCTTGTTTTATTGCCAAAAAAAACAAAAACAAAAAAAACTAACGATACATAGCGCAAGAATATTGCCGTATAAAACAAACAAAAAACACCGCGTATGTCCCACTTAGAAGTAGGATTAGAGGTGAGATGTCTGCAAAAGTAGAGTAGAATGATCGATTCTGTGAAGACAAATATCGACATATCATTATCATAATCGTTACTATATCGTAAAGAAATTGGTGTAAACTCCTAAAACAACTTATTGAGCTTTAAAATTCAATGCTACAAATTATTATAGCATGCATACAACCTGTTGAAGTTCCTTGAACTCCATAAACTAACTAAAAACCTACTAATAAGCACATACAAATACAATATAATCATGGAGCCCTACTATTATGACAAAACACACTATGATTACCATCATCTCAAAAACTAAAACAAGTAACATTTTAATTTTAAAATCTAAAATATTTAAATTTTTTTAAATTTTGAGTTAAACAAATTATACCCAAAAACAAGAATCTTATAATCTTTAAATTAGTATAGCATCTTTAATCACTTGTAATTTCTATTTTCTTCCAACATAAACTTTTTATTCTCGGTTTACAATAAAATCTTACATCTCACTGTAAGTATGAAATAAGAAAAAACATTCAATTGACTGAAAATATTGTGAAATATATAAGAAGTCGCACCTCTTATCTTAACCGTTGATTCGATGGTCTTCTAGAAATCAAAAAGCAAAAATATCATGCTTTCTTTTTAACAATTCACTAATCACAACCATTTGATACCACTTTCTAGCCATTTAAAGAAAACATGATATAACAAACAAAGTATATTGATGGGCTGCAAACAGCATACTGCATATAAAAAGGTTTCAACTTTCAACAACTTAAAACACGATAACTTTGCTAATAATCTAAAAAGAAACATGTAACCAAAGATAAAGATTAACCGTTACACCATTATTGTATTGTGAGGTCCATCTTTCGAACAAAGAAGATATCTGGTACCACAGCCGCTAAATTAGTCCTTTCGGCAACCTTCCCTCCTTTTATCGGAAGCAAACTCCCAACATGATTAAACACATCTGACCAATACGCCACCCCATGATTTCCAAGATTCTTGATGCTTTCCGAATCCGGATCATACAAAATCAGCTGATTGTTATCTTTCTCCAACAAAAACTCACCTTTCAACCCACACCCCAACGGCCTTCCCACTTTTGTCTGAAGCTCAAACGACCTATATTTCGTCCATGACGAAACCACCCCATATTCTTTCATAACCCACACCTCAAACCTCTTCCCTGATCCATTCACATACGAACCAATCACCGCTAGCGAATCCTTCATCCCAGCCACCGTCCAACTAGTCTTAGACTCACCGTCACCGTCACTAAAATCAAACACCGGTGGCATGATGTAACTAAACGCCTCCGTACACAAATCAAAACACACAATCAGCTTCTTCCCATTCATCTCCTCAAACCCGATAGCCGTCCAATGAAACCTCCCTTTCAAAAACACGCTACACGACGCCTCAAAGATCAAAAACTGCACTCGCGTCTTAATCTCCTTCCACGAATTACTATTCAACGAGTAAATCTCCACCTGATTCAACGGATAACCGTAGTACACAATCCTCAACACCTTATAATCATCAGCAACCTCATCAAACCCAAACCCTAACACCACCTTAATCGGGCCCGATTGAGGCCGATCAATCCTCGAAACAGGCAGGTCCTTAAAAACCCTAGTAGCAGGATTCCATATCAAAATGATCGAAGCAATCGGCAAAATACTCAAACAGATCAACCCGTTAACACTCCCACACACACGCAAGGGTTTCGAAACGCTCAGAAACGGGATCTCGAGTCGAATCGGGACTTTGATCGATTTCGAATTCGATTCGGAAACAAAAAGCAGGCCGACGCTGCGATTGGATGGGGCGCCATCGGGGGAGGACTTGTAGGGGGTAAAGAGGAAGGATGGATCGAGGTTTTTAGGGTTTGAGGTTTGGTTATGGAGGAAATGCTTGGCGATGAAATTAGGGTTTTGGAAAAGGGCGTACCATGATTTGGAGAGGGATTTGAAACGGAGGAGGTACCTGACGGGAAGACGAGAGAGGATGTCGATGATTACGTCTTTGGGAAGCTCTTTGGCCGCCATGGGAGTAGGGTTTTCAGATGGATTTGGGTTGGAAATCGTCGTCTCCATAGATAGAGATAGAGAGCTACTTCTTCTTCTTTAGAGCATCTCCAACAGGTTTGCTATAATAGAAAAATTGATGTTTTTTTTCCCTAAATTGCTCCAACAGGTTTGCTAAAATGATTGCTAAAATAGAAAAAACTTGGGTTTTCTCTAAATTTAGAGAATTCTCTAAATTCTCTAAAATAGGAGAGAGAAAGTATTACTTTTTATTTTCCACCAATAGAATAATTTGATTGTTTAATTTTTTTAAAAAAATTCATTGGAATAATAAATGTTAGTATATTTTAATAATATAAGTGATGATAGAATCTCTATAATAGAAAAGCTGTTGGAGATGGAAAAATAAAGTTTTAGAGATTTTGACATTTCATTTGCTATTTTAGTAAAATTATAGCAAACCTGTTGGAGATGCTCTTACAGTCTCAGAATTAGGAAGAAGACGATAACGATAATCACTAGTGAGTATAATCGTGCCATGTACGTAGTGAAGGCCATTTTTCGGTTTCGGGCCGGCCGGGACAGGACCAAAACTGGTCTGCTACAGTGTAGCGTTAAGCCGGTTTGGTCCTGATTCCTGAACCGGTTCAGGTTCGGGCTGGGTTGAGTCGTGAAGGATTGGGACTGTTTAGTTTGGGTTGGGAACCAATTCTTTTAAACCGTTTGGGACGGGCCCAAAACCGGTTTGGTATGGTTTCAGTGGAGTGAGTACACGATAACTTTTATATGAGTGTCGTACGATAATCGTTTGGAATTGATTTTTTTAAAGTGTTGTTGGTCAACAATGTTTTTTGTTTAAATTTAGAAACAGAAAATGTTTGAATTAGTTTTCATTAGTTGATAAACATAAACTAATTTATAAGCTACTTTAGTTTTTTATGTATATGTTTAGATAGATATAAAAGATAATGTATAAGCTAGCTTTTTGTGATAAATACTTGGAAGTAAATTTTTGAAGCTTTTTTTATATTATATTTATATTAATTATTATAGCTCAATATATAATTTTTGGTCATTTTATATATCAACTAACGAACATTTCGTATATGTCGAGACATTTACGGATTTAAATGGCATATATAAACATATGTGAAATATCTAAATATCCAAGATGCAACTATCAACTTAACAATTACAATCGTTCACACCCGTCGCATCAAGCGAATACGTTAACTAGTTATATACAATTATATGTATTATTATTTTAATAACGTTTTTAAAAGGTTTTTCAAGTTGTTGAATCGGGTCGGGTCGGGTCGGGTCGGGGTGGTGGGAAATAGAGATGGGCAAAAAGCCCGGCCCGGCCCGAGCCCGAAAAAAAAGCCCGGGCCCGGCCCGATGAAAAGCCCGGCCCGGCCCGGCCCGACCAAAGCTCGGCCCGACCAAAGCTCGGCCCGACCAAAGCCCGGCCCGGCCCGACCAAAGCCCGGCCCGGTCCGAAAATAAATCTATTTTTTTATTTGTTTTATATAGTTTAGACTTTAGAACTATAAAATAAATCTAGTTTATATCGTATATTATCATTATTATTGAAATTATAAAATAATTTAGTGTTTTTTAAGTTGGAAAAAACCCGGTCAAACAAAGGCCCGAAAAGCCCGGTCTTTTCAAAGCCCGGTCAAAGCCCGGCCCGGCCCGGCCCGAGCCCGGTCAAACAAAAGCCCGAAAAGCCCGGTCTTTTCAAAGCCCGGTCAAAGCCCGGCCCGGCCCGATTTTTGCCCACCTCTAGTGGGAAAGGAGAACCCAAATATTTTTATAAAACCTTATTTTACCATCAGCACTCTCAGGAGGTGACAATTACAAAACCCTTGGAGCCGCTCTCTAGTCTCCGGTCGCCGGCCATCGGTGGTCTTCTCGGCGGCGCTGCTACTCTCTTCTCCGTCGCCATCTCTACTTGTTGTCTCTTCTCTCGCTGGTCACTGCTCCGTTGATATTTTAACATAATCTGGTTTGTTCTTCAACTGAAAATCTCAATTTGGTTTTTAGAATGCATTATGTTCAATTTTAGAATGCATTGTGTCTCTGCTTCAATTTTTCATTTTCAAGTTTTCACTTGCTGACTTGCTTTGTTTAGTTTCATATGATTAATACCACATTTACAGGAATAGAATTGTTAATAACAGTCAAGACTTCTAACTCAGTAAAGCTTATATAGTTCCAATAATACTTTTGGTGTTGAATTGGCAAAAACTCCATAACTTTGTATCTGATGAGCTATAAGATTGAAATTCAAAATCAACATACATCTGTCTGCATACAGGCTTCAAGAATTGTGATTGTGTGTGTGTGTGTGTGTTTTGTCTGTTTGCAGTGAAGAATCATGAATGCTCCGGATCGGTATGAGCGTTTCGTGGTACCCGAGGGCACAAAGAAGTACAATTTCTCACTTTCATTTTGCCCTTATTATCATCTTCATAAATGAAAGATCATCTTGCTTTGTGTTTTCTACATTTTGCTAACTCTGTTTCACTTAAAAATAATAATTCTAGAGTCTCCTATGAAAGGGATACAAAGATCATAAATGCAGCCTCCTTCACTATTGAAAGAGAGGATCATACAATAGGCAACATCGTACGAATGTAAGCAATCATCTTAAGTTTAACATATACGATGCTCTGCTTACTCTTATTATTTTTTTCCGGAAAAGGTTCATCTAGGCTTTGCCTCTATGCTTAATTTCTTTGTACTATGCCAACAGGCAGTTGCACAGGGATGGGAATGTTCTCTTTGCTGGTTACAAACTTCCTCATCCTCTTCAGTACAAGATTATTGTCCGGGTTAGTATTATTGAAAGCCTTATTCTTGTAGAGTTGTAGTTCATTCAAGAAGTATTTTGCTATGTACGGCAAACTAGCTGATAAGCCAGCTTATGACTGATAAGGTAGCTGATGACTGTAAAATGACAAAGAAAGACATGTTTATAGATTGGTAATGTAAAACTTAGCAGGGGTATATTTGGAATACAAAAATAATAAGTCACATAAGTCATCAAAACGCTAGTTAGAGTAGCTTTTCAAAAAGCTAGCTTATGGTCCATCCAAACATGTACCTGACTTATAAGCTAACTTATAAGCTAGCTTATTTTTAGTAGCTTTTTCGGAGACAAGAGTCAGTATAGCTAAACTAAACACCATATATCCTTATGTAGATATCCCTTTTTCCTTAAAAAGTTGCCAATCATTTGGTTACTCAAATCCCACTTTGGCACTACTACCTTTATATCTTTTTCTAATATATTTACAGGTTATAACTATATTAAGATGTAAAGGAACTAATTCCAGGCTCTAGCCACACTTTTGGAGGTTAAATTAAACAACCAACATTGTCCTTCAATTCTAAAAGGGGACTGCTTGGAGGTTGAATTATATTTCCCTTTCTCAGAGACTAGTGAATTATGCTTATCTTTTTCAAGGACTTTGTTGCGAAGTAGCAGGAGGTGACTATGATCTATACACAGTTGGGGAGAATGTATTTCTTCTTTTATCTTCGGGCTTTTACTTTAAGTCTATAAAATATGGATTTGGTTTCTTCCATACAACAAACCTACTTTTAACTTGTGCTTTATATGGTACCAAGTACCAACTTTTTTTTTTCTTTTGATAAACTTCTTTCTCTTAGCCAAACTACACGATAGATAGGTAATAATTTACTTCCATAACATGAAATTGATGCTAAAAAACCTTCATTATTGAGGTTACCATGACTTTAAGTGGATTACATGATAACTGATGATAAACATTACAGGTGGATAAATACTTAGGGGCCATTTGTTTTTAAAAAATTACCTCTTAAAACCTATTAGGTCTGAAAAATCAAGAGGTTTGCAGACTTAAGACTGGAACAGTAGATTGTGTTGTGATGTTATGGTCTTAGGAATGAAGAGTACCTCTTATCGGAATGTGGACTATGTACATGTCAAAGGAGCCTTCAACGGAAAGCAAAACCAAATATAGTATGAAACAAATTCCAAGTCTAACATAACTAGGAAAACGTTAGGGGGAACTGTCTCAAATATTTACCAATAAAATGCTAATGACTTTTACGTCACGAATGGTAATTCTTATAGATGATTATCATTTTATCATTTTATCATTTCTGTTAATAATAAGTTAACAAACACCTGTAATTGGAGGCAGAACCTGGTCATTTTGAGTTAGTGGATAAACTATTTGTTTGTTTATTATTTCTATATAATTGGTTCTTGTTGTTTAACCATACTTGATGGAAAACTTCACAGGTTCACACAACTAGCCAGTCGTCACCAATGCAGGCTTATAACCAGGCTATCAATGATCTCGACAAAGAACTTGATCATTTGAAGGCTGCGTTTGAGGTATCTACTCTGTTTTTTTTCTTCTTGTTGTTGCTTTTTTTGAATAGAACAAGCACTCTATATGTGAATGATATTGTTGTTAGCATTATATAGCTTCACTAATTAATATATTTTCATAAGTGCTCCATATGCTGTAGAACTTCAAGCCTCCTCTATAAATTCCCTGATCTTAAAGCTTCTCCTCAAAAGTGACCAAATAAGGCTATGTTTGGCAAACTAGCTGATGATAAGGTAGTTGATGACCGATAAGGTAGCTGATGACTGATAAGCTAGCTGATGAATAAGATGCGTTTGGCAAAAACTAGCTGATAAGGTAGCTTATGACTGTAAAATGACAAAAGAAGACATGTTAAAAAATTGGTAATGTAAAAACTAAAAGGGTATATTTGGAATAAAAATAAATAAAAAGTCTCATAAGTCCCATGAGTCACCAAAACGCTAGTGAGAGTATCTTTTCAAAAAACTAGCTTATGGTCCATCCAAACATGTACGTGACTTATAAGCTAGCTTATTTTTACTAAACAATGCCCGAATATGTGAAACATGGAAATTTCTTTTACTTTTTGTTCTTCTTACCTTTTAAATTCACTTTTACAGGCTGAGGTTGCAAGGGTTTCTGGGGAGTACTAATGATTGCACATAAGTTTCATCCAATTATGGTAAGTTGATTTGATGTTTGGATGCATGTATGGAATCCAAGTCAAAAACTAGTATGGCAAATTTGAATCCATCTAATTACTGTTAAACTGAACCCAATGCTCACTATGGTTGCTTGCTCAAAAAAAATGCTCACTATGGTTTCATTTCATGTATGGTGATTTCTTGATTGGATGCATATGTTTCAGCCTTTTAACAATGGAAAAATCTTATATTTTTTGGAAATATTTGAAACACAAGATGACCCAATACCCCCCCCCCCCCCCCCCCCCCACCATCCCATTTTGCATTGCCCCAAGAATCAGTAACGCTATGTTAAAGTCGTAAAATAATCGCGGTTACATTGCCCAAAACGTGTGAATTGCGATTTTGTAGGCATGCCCCATTTCGACGGTATACTGTTCATCCTCAATAGAAATAGCGAATCTTAGGGATGGATTTGGTACGGTAACATGTTCTATATTTCAATACTTTGTACCACCTAATTATAATTGGTATGCAAAAATCTTATACTCTATACCAAGTAATTATTCTTCGTTCCAATTGTTTGTGATTGGTACATGTTACTGGTTTTGTACCAACTGCAAGTTATATAGATCAAACTTTGTCAGTTTGTTCATACAAAATAGTTATAGTTATAATATCCAATATATAAAGAACTAGTTATAGTTGTAGTTATAATATCCAATATATAAAGATGTAAAGAATAAAACAAATAAAGATGCAAAAGATGTAAAGAATAAAACTTGCAAAAGATCAAATGTTCAAACAAAATAGTTATAGTTATAATATCCAATATATAAAGAACTAAAAACCTAATAAAGAATTAAATAAGTTGGTAATGTGAGTGGCAGGGGTAATTGATTTGTATACGCATAACGCACATCCACTTTGCACAATATACCCATACCATAACGGCGACATAACGGCGATATAACGGTGCGTTACGCCGTTATAACGCACCAAAATGCCGTTATAACGCACCAAAACGCCGTTATAACGGCCCAAAACGCCGATATAACGGCGAAATTGGTATAACGGCCCTTATAACGGCCTTTTGGGGGTATGGTTGCAAAGTGGGGATGGGGCTTTGGGCATACCGGTAAAGCTCCCGAGTGGCAGACTAACTCCTAATACCCTATACCAACCAAGTTTGCATACCTTGTATGGTACTACTACTATCCAACTTTAATTGGTATCAATTAAGTTAGTATCTATTAAATTGGTGTGGTCCATACTGGCTGGTTTAGTTTAGTATACTTTCTTTAATTTTTTTATTTTCTATATAATGTTTCAGGTTACTAATCTCCTAATTTGAGGTTCTTTTATGGTTTAATCGGCTGAATGATATGGAGGGCCGTTTGTCTCAATTATACGTCTCTTTTTATGGATTAATTTTCAGCCATTTGCCAAAGGGCTTACATTTGGTGTAGTTAAATGGTGCTCTGCTCCCTTATGGTTGTGGACTCGAGTTCTTTTGTGGACATCGAAGTAGTTTTAGTGGGTGTTTATATAGGTCGTTTAAAATTTTTAGCCATCTTTATGCTTTTTAACCATTAATTTTCTTTTTCGATTTCTTGCCACTGGTTGTGCTCTTTTGCTTTGAGGAAATCAGGTCTATTCGGAAAGCAAAAGAAAGTTGGCTAAGAATTCTCAGTATTTTGTCTCAACGGTGACGACATACCCCTATAGCTACTGAGTGAATAAGACGCTAGTTGTGCGATTAAGTGCAAGTAAACACCCCTAAGTGGTTATGCAAATAAGTCATTCAACCATTAAGTTGATTATGTGATAAATAAACACACCCTTGGTGAAATTCACTTTGAACCAATGTGTCTATCTTAACAATTACAATATGAAAGCTCGAGCCCATTAAACTGAGCTAATAAGCCCAAAATACAAAGTCTTTATAAAACCTTAGTTTAAATCGAGTCTAATAAGACAACAAATATAAAGAAATGACGATTTTAGGGATTTGATTAATAATTTGCTACAACAAAGTTTCTATAATTGAAAAAATAAGAGGTAAATATTAAGAGGATCTCCTCCAACGGATCTTGCAAAATATTAAAAGACAAAATCTTAAGGATTCTAGCTAAGGGGCTATTTGGCAGTTGCTGAATGGTTTGGTGCTGAATGATTAAGTGGTCAGAATCATTAAGAGGCTCTTATGATATGGTGCAAAATGAAATATGGTGGTTTGGTAATTGTTGAACATGAAATCAGGACTCTGAATGGTTAAGAGACGTCCAGGATACTAAATCATTTAGAGGGTTTTGGAACCATTAAGAGGCAGTACATTTTTTGTTAACAGAATTCACCTCTTAACGATTCAGAGGTTGTCTCTTAATGGAACTGTTAAAAGGTAAACAAACACCACCTAAGTGTTTTGGCCCAAAAGATGCTTCAAAAGTTTAAAAGTGAAAAATTATTCAAATTTAACTTTTTTATACATGTGACAAATAGTTTAAAATAATATAACTAATGCTTTTATCTCCAAAATAAAAAATATATTAGAGTTAAATGTAATTTTTGGAGATATTGAATTTTGATTACCCGTCATCTATTTTGAAGATATTTTGAAAAATCTGATGAAGGTGGTCTAAATACTACATATAAATTTGGTCGATTTCCAAAAACTATTTTTGGAAAAGATTCATCAAAGCTTTGCCTGAACTACATCTCTGACAATTTGAAAAATAAGTTAGGACCATTTGAGACTTAGTCTGGCCATAGGATGCTAACATCTAGACTCAAACCTAATAAATCTGAAATATTTCACCATATGTCCTATCATCTTTTACCAATACGCCATCATCCTTATGGCTAACTAATTTTCTTTTACTATATGCAAACTTAGAGTCCAACATTTATAAGAGACAATAGTATCCAATTAAATAAATTTAAATCTTTTGATAATACAACTAATACTACAATCCACAAACAAACTATTCCACTTTAAATAATTATGTTATTGAATTATCCTTTTAAAAGAGAAAATGATTAAAAATTTCCATTTTAAATGATTAACTCAGTGAATTGCTAGTTAATGACCCGTATATTATACGGGTATTTGAAACATGTTATCTTAATTTTTAATAAGAATAGACATTTACATGACAATTGTCATTACCATTTAAATACTTATGTAAATTATATGTTATACGATAATTGCCATTAGGCCATCCTTTATGGTACCCCTCATACCTGTTGCCACATCAGCTGCCATATCAGCTTTACCACTACCCTACCAACTCCATACCTTTCATCCACTATCGTACCCCTCATACCCCTCATTAATTAATTGATTTAAAAATAAAAGAAAAATAAAAGATAGAGAGAGAAAGAAGAGAGAGATAGAGAGTGAGAGAAAAAAAAAGGATTAAAAGGCATCGGTGTGGGGATGCCGACGGGGTGGGTACCGGTCCCCCTACCGGTCACCCACAATGGTGTTCCCGTCGGTACAGGAGGGTACCGGTCCCTCTCCCGTCCCCCATAAAGGATGGCCTTATAATTGCTTATTACAATAGATATTTTAGTTATCTAATAGCTATTAAAATTTTAAAAATTGAAAAATTATTATTCTTTTGTCAAAAGATTTGACTTTCATGAATGATTTTAAAACTGGAGGGATTCAGAAATAAAGTATGTGTAGTGTTTTGATTTGTAGGATTTTAAATAAAATAAAATATAATTATTAATAAATAATCTACAAAAATAGTTAGATTAAAAAGATGGAATCTTTAAATTTCAAGAATATTAGCAATTGAGTTTTAAATAAAAAAATATTTCATTACTTATAAATAATATATAAAAATAATTAGGTTAAAAAGATGAAATCTTTAAGTTTCAAGAATATGAAGAATATAATTGTAATAAAATCTAAACAAATTAATTTATATCTATTTTTATAACTGGAGAGATTCAAAAATAAAATATGTAGTGTTTTTTATTTGTATAATTTTAAATAAAAAATTAATTACTTATAAATAATCTATAAAAATAGTTAGATTAAAAAGATATAATCTTTAAATTTCAAGAATATCAACAATGGAGTTTTAAATAAAATAAGTTTTAATTACTTATAAATAATCTATAAAAATACGTAGGTTAAAAAGATAAAATCTTTAAATTTCAAGAATATCAAGAATAGAATTGTAATAAAATCTAAACAAATTAGTTTATATCTAATTTTAATAATGTAGTTAAATTAAAAAAATATTCAATATTAAACTCATTTTGAAGGTATTGTCCAGACGATTATAATGGTATAATTTATTAAAAAGAAAAATCAAAAATTTTAATACATTTTAATTAATATATATTATTATCTTAAAATGATAAGGATGTAAAGGGAAAGATGAGAAACTAATGGATAAAAAGTAATTTAATCAAATAATCTAAGAATAAAAAATGTAAACTATAAAGATAATTATGGTATTAAAATAATAAGAATAATTGATAACATCATCATTTGATGATTCTTTTTTAATTGACCAATCAAATGGCTCAATTTCATAATCATGATATCAACAAAAACCTTTCTTTAATATATATATAGAATAGATATAGATTTTTTTGATACGATTAAGTTTTCTTATTTTAAATAAGTAAGTCTTTAGACATCTTTTTATAACAAATAAATCATCAGATTTTTAAAAACTTGCTACTTATATTACTTTAACTTAAATGGATATAGTTATCTTTTTTACTTTGAACATTCTTAGTTGATTACAGATAACTCATTTATTTTTATTAGAAAAATATAAGTACCAATTATTGATAATTGGATGATTTTTTATTTAAAAAATTTTATTTATTGATTTAATCATTCAAAATTAAAAAATTTAATTATTCTTATTCAATAAAAAACTTTATGAACTTTATTATTCAAAATAAAAAAAATATAATTGTCTTTATATTTTAAAAGAATACTTCAGAAAGTTAACCATTTAAAACAAAATAGTTATTAAGATTTTTATACTTCTTTCAATAAAAAAATTTGAAAAATATAGTAAATTTTTTAAAAGACGAAAAACCCATTATAAGGAATTGTTTAGAAGTTAGAAGAAAGACTTTAATTTTGTTACTACTAGCACAAAATGTTAGCATTAAATACTTTTTAATTCGAAAAATAGTATTCTATACTAATCATATTTCAAGTATTTAATACCTAACAATTAATATATTCTTCAAAAAAAATATATAACACAATTAATATAGTAAAATACAACCTAAACAATTAATATATTCTTCCAAAAAAAAGACAATTAATATAGTATAATATTCAACCTTACTAAACTTATTGAAGTCAAATCCTCTTCTTTATTTTTTTAAAAGAAAAGTCAAATCATGGAGAAAACTAAACCGCCATTCCTTTTATTATATTATATAGATATAGTAAATCATGGAGAAAACTCCTCAAAGGTTCGGGATTCTAATTCCTTTTATTATATTATATAGATATAGTAAATTACGAATTTAGTCCCTATGATCTATTTAAACTTTCAGTTTTTCTCCCTGTAGTTTAGTAATTTCCTTTTCTATACTTATAATTCGATTTTTATCGTTATTTTCATCTCTAAAGATTAATTTCTATATTTCAATATAAGAAATCAAATCAGTAAAAAATTATAAACCACAAAACCCAACAAAACAATAAATCGTAAATCATAAAACCAAGAGCTACAACGATTTTACAAATCATAAGGACGAAAACCATAATTTATAAATCATAAAGACCAAAACTATAACTTATAAACCATAAAGACACAAATTGAAATCCTTAACAAACCACATGGACTAAAACTGTAATTTACTTTTCTATATAAACATATAGAATCCATCCATACGTCCATCATAAGTCATAACAACAAACTAGGGTTTCACTTTCACTTTTACTTCTTCTTCCAACAACAATGGCGTCGAGAGGATCTGAAGACGACAATAACAACGTTAATGAATCCGAATCTGAATCAGCCGCAATCGAGAAAGTGTTTGAAAGTAAAGAGGTTCCATCGTGGAAAAACCAGATAACTTTTAGGGCAATCGTCACCAGTTTCCTTCTTTCCATCATCTTTAACTTCATCGTGTGTAAGATCAACCTCACCACGGGAGTGGTTCCGTCGCTTAACGTTGCCGCGGGACTGCTCGGGTTTGCGATCATCAAGGCGTGGACGGAGTTGCTGAATAAGTGCGGCTTATTGAAGCAGCCGTTTACTCGACAGGAGAATACGGTTATTCAGACGTGCGTTGTCGCTTCTTCGGGAATCGCTTTTAGCAGTACGTTTGATTTCTTTCTTTTCTTGTAGAATAAGTTATATAGTAATATCGTATTCACATGTGAATTCGTAGATACAATTTTTATTTGGTAAGCGTTAACCGTGTAAAAAACTTGGTAAGAATCTTCTAATGGTGGTAATTATGTAACCAGTAAGTGTTTGATATATATTTGTTAAATAGATGTGAATACACGATCGATGCAATTTTAGTTGGCTAGCTGTTAGGGCGAAGTTAGATAACCTAATAAGTATTGATGACGTTGGGACACAAGATATAAATTGTTTTATATACAATCTTTCTTTAGGGCGTTATTATATGGACCCTTTAGCCTTTGATCCACTTACATAAAAGTATACCCCTCTATAGTGGGTCCCACTGAAATTATAAATAGAACCCTTCTATTTAGGCTAATTAAAAGGGGTCCATATAACAAGAGCCCTATTTATTATAGGAAAACTGGTTTATAGGATGATTAGACATCCTAATAGAATATTCTATAAGAATGGATCCAACTATAAAACATCTTATATTTATAAAAGTGTTACGATTAATTTATCGGACATCTTTAAAATAAAATATCTTATTAGCTATATTGGATGCTTGTGCTTGTGATATTTTTCCAAATAATGTCGAAAATAACTTATATGACACTTTGTAGAAAACTTGTTAATTAACACTTTTAGTTAATACACTTTTTTGTTTGATTGTTTAAACTTAAGCAAGTCCTATAATGCTTATAGCTTAATTATATGTTTCTTACAAACCTAATGTTATTTAACTGTAATTAAAACCTCTATTTAATTTTCAAACAAAATTTTCTTGTTTCATTCCGTCACGCTTTTTACTTCGTCCAAACAACTTATTCTAAGTTCGTAACATTATTGTATGCACTCAAAGTTTCATTGATGTTATAATTAAACTTAAGTCCTATCAAGTATAAAATAACATACTCACATATTTCCAACAATTCTTTTGTATGAAAACAGGTGGTACAGCAAGCTATTTGTTAGGAATGAGTCCAATGATTGCTGGTCAATTGGATTCAGGGAATACTCCTACTAATGTGAAGAAGCTTGATCTTGGATGGATGATTGCTTATCTCTTTGTTGTCAGCTTTGTTGGTCTTTTCTCCATTGTGCCATTAAGAAGGGTAACAATCTATTTTACATTTAGAGGAAATTACGATTTTAGTCCCTATGCTTTGTTTAAAATAATGATTTACGTCCCTGTAATTTAGTAATTGCCTTTTTCGTCCCCATGGCTTGCATTTGTTGCTACTTCCGTTCCTAGCTACTAATTAATTTCTATATTTAAGTACAAGGGATCAAAATAGTAAAGAATTTTAAACCACAAGGACCAAAACAACAATAAGTTTGAGATCATAAGGACGAAAGTAGCAATGATTTACTCTTAACTTGAACTTACCTACTATTTGCCGCTATACCATCCCCAACCGGCACACAAAAATCATGTTTTGCTGGTCAGGGAGCTCCAACCGACGTACAAAGAGATCACCATCTCGATTAAAATTGAGGGGCTCCCTTTATATTCGAAGATTAATTTTTTGCACCGGCAAAAGTTGTGCCTGCGGGTTGGAGGGTTGAGTTTTCTGTTATAGCATGTGGTCGAAAAAGTTTTTGTGCTTTAGATGTGTACGACCGACATTTTGGTGTTTTTTTAGAAGTTGGGTCGCGAGATTAACAATGATGGCCTTTTTCACATGGCTTTTTCAAAAAGGTGGGACCCACATTGATCTCTAAAAAAACACTAAAAAAACATCAAGAAACTCTTTCAACCACATACTAAAAACACAAAACTCTATCGGGGGCTGATATTTGCACCCCACCTAGCTAGGACCTAGCTATGTACAAATACCAAAGTCAATAGAGATGTATTGGAAAAGCAAAAAAATTATATGGTCAAACTTTCTTTGAAAAGACAAATGATTTATTTTTGACTAAATATTTTTGAAATAAAACTTGAATTTAAACCCCTAAATAAACCTAATTTCTATTTCATCGTTAATATATTTTATATATACATAAAATTGATATTTTGTTTAAGTTATTTATTCTGTATAAAAATAATAGTTAAATAAATTCCTTAAACAAAACCTAATTTTTATTTGCATCGTTGATATACATACATACATATATAAATATATATAATTAAATTTTTATTTGAATTATTTAACTTATATAATAATGATAGTTAAATAACATATATTTATTTATAATAAATAAATAATAGTAATAATCACTTGTTAAATTATTTAACTTTATATCTTTAAAAATAATTTTATACTTGTTTGATTAATTTAAAAACAATTATTTCAAAAAAAAATATTTATTATAAATAATTAATTTTGAAAAATATGATAAAACAACATTTATAAAAGAAGTTATAAAAATAAGTTTTAATAAAGTCAGCTTTTACTAACTAACCATAAAATGCTTTTTATAATAATTCTTTTTTTTTTGTTAAACGATGTTTAATAAAATAAATAGAAAAAAGTAAATAAATTTTTTTACATATCTCTTAGAGCATCTCCAACAGCATTGCTAAAATAGCAAAATTGGTGATTTTTTCTTCTAAAATGCTCCAACAGCATTGCTAAATGGATTGCTAAAATAGAAGAAGTATGAGTTTTCTCCAAATTTAGAGATTTCTCTAAAATCTCTATATGAGGAGAGAGAAACTACTTTTTAATCCATCCCACCAATTGTTTAAAAGTTGGTTAATTTTTTTTATTGAAATACTAAATGTATTGAATATTTTAATATATAAATAATGATTGTTTCTCTAAAATAGCAACGCTGTTGGAGATGATAGAAAATGTTTTTAGAGATTTTAGCTTGTTTTCTCTATTTTAGAAAAAAGTTTAGCAATGCTGTTGGAGATGCTCTTACTATCCTTTGCTAGAGGACAAGTGCAAAACAAAAAATAAATAAATAATATAAAAAGTAAAGAATAATAAATTTATTTTTATTTTATTATTAGTATTATAGATATATGTGTCAAAGGTCAACAACTTGATGAAATTAATGAAATTGACATTGACTAAGTAGAGTTAGGGGGTGCCCTTTACAATTAGAGGGGGTGCCAATATCCTTACCCAACTCTAAAAGCCACTACCACTACACATGCTTTTCTAAGGCCATGAAAAGTAGACCTACAAATATTTGGTTTTTCTCAAATTACATAAAGGTTTTGAGTTGGAGATGTGTGACTGTATTGATTGTGTGATTATTTTCTTCAGATGATGATTATGAAGTTAAAGCTCACTTATCCTAGTGGAACTGCTACTGCATACCTTATAAACAGCTTCCACACTCCCAAAGGCGCCAAGTTAGCAAAGTAAGCAATTGGGTCAATCCAAGTTACTTGTAATGGCTTTTAGGCTAATAAATTAACCGTTAGCTGATAAATTAGTCATGTTAATTAATTTTTTTCAAAATAATATAAGGAGCATAACTGGGAAAACGAAAAAAGAAAAATACTCATAAAACTTATTAAAACGCTACTTAATTTTTTGATACAGGAGGCAAGTCTCGGTGTTATTCAAGTCCTTCTCGTTTAGCTTCGTGTGGGCGTTTTTCCAATGGTTTTTCGCTTCTGGTGATGGCTGCGGGTTTTCTAGTTTCCCCACCTTTGGCCTTAAAGCGTATGCCCAAAGGTTAGCCTTTTCTTTACTCTCCAAATTTCTTTTTTTACATCGGTTGATAGTTAGAATTTGGATTTTGAAATTTGAATTGTGTTAATTGTAGGTTCTATTTTGATTTCTCGTCTACTTATGTTGGTGTCGGGATGATATGCCCGTATATGGTTAACATATCGTTACTCGTTGGTGCAATCATGTCGTGGGGTATCATGTGGCCGATCATTGCAAGCAAGAAAGGAATATGGTATTCAGCCGATCTATCCGCAGGCAGCCTTCACGGCATTCAAGGATACAGGGTACGATATAACATTTGTGATAACAAGTTTATTGGCGATTAGTCTTTTATAGGACACTTCTGAAAAGTGCCTAATATGGTTTACTGCATAAAGCTCCCTTATAAGCGTACTCAATAGACAATAAGCCACTTGTCATACCAGTAAACCATTATAAATAGTCATTTATAACCGATAGAATAAGATGCGAGTTTCATTAAGTTTGTTAAGCTGCTAACAAATAGACCATAACTCGTATTAAGCTGATTTACAACGGTTTTCTTTAACAGGTCTTTCTTGCTGTTGCCACCATGCTTGGAGACGGCTTATTCCAAGTAGTTTACATCTCAATCGTGATGCTATTCAGCTTTATTAAACACAAATCCAAAAAGATCCAATCCTCATCTCCCGACGAAAACAAACCCGCTAGCTTCGATGAGCAAAAACGCAACGAATACTTCATCAAAGATCAAATCTCGAACTTAACCGCATTCGGAGGCTACGTGGTCTTAGCCATCATATCAATAATCGTAGTCCCCCGTTTCATATTCCCACAAATAAAATGGTACCAAATGCTCGTGGCCTACGTGATCGCCCCCATTCTCGCCTTCTGCAACGCCTACGGATGCGGCTTAACAGACTGGTCCCTAGCCTCCAACTACGGAAAGCTCGCCATCTTGATCTTCAGCGGCTGGGTCGGGATCCAAAACGGCGGGATCATCGCGGGCCTCGCAGCGTGCGGCGTTATGATGAACATCGTCTCCACGGCTTCGGATTTGATGCAGGATTTCAAGACGGGATATCTCACGCTCTCATCTCCCCGATCCATGTTCTTCAGCCAAGTCCTCGGGACCGCGATGGGCTGCATAATGTCGCCTTTGGTCTTTTGGTTCTTTTATCGGGCTTATTCTGTTGGCGACCCGCACGGGTCGTATCCGGGCCCGTACGGCGTGCTCTACCGCGGGATCGCGCTTCTTGGGGTCGAGGGATTCGGGTCTCTTCCGCATAATTGCGTGAAGTTGTCGATCGGGTTTTTTATTGGTGCTATTTTGGTAAATCTTTTAACGGTGGTCTTGGAGAAATACGAGAAGAGGTACCGGGTGCATAGGTTTATCCCGAGCCCGATGTGCATGGCGATTCCGTTCTATCTCGGGTCGTATTTCGCGATCGATATGTGTGTTGGGAGTTTGATTCTTTACGTGTGGGGGAGGAAGGACAAGAAGGGGGCGGAGGAGTTGGGGCCCGCGGTGGCGTCGGGGTTGATATGCGGGGACTCGTTGTGGGGCGTACCGGCCGCGATACTTTCGATGGCCGGCGTGAACGCTCCGATTTGCATGAAGTTTCTATCGGCTTCTACTAACAAGAGAGTAGATAGCTTCTTGGGTGGTTGATGGTTTGATTCATCTTGTTTATGGAAGTTTTGTTATTAGATTGAAGTGTTAATTTGCACATATTATGTGGGTTTTTTTATGATGATGGGTTATACATGTTGAAATTTGAAGTTTTTTTTATGTAAGGTATTTGGACTAACTTGTTTGCAAATAGATTAATTATCATGTCTCAAGTGTCATTAGTTCTATAAAATGTATGAATTCTGAAATTTTAATTTCACATCTGAAGAATAAGAGATAGATAGCGCACCTTTTAAATTTTTGGAGAACGATAAGAGGTTTTCAAACCTTCTTTTTTAAATATAACAAACAGTATTGAATGTCCAATCTTCTTAATTTTCATACTTAAGAATGATTTTTGAACAAAAAGTTGATTACTTAAGAATGATTTTTGAACAAAAAGTTGATTACTGACAACCGTAACGACCCTCACACGAAACATGCCTCTAAGGAGACCAACGTGAGTTCGTGGGAAGCATTTTTTGACTCACTCAACGGTTGAGGCTAGTAAAAGGGTCCGGGACCTGTTATATGTATTTGAGCAAAGTCTTCTGACTTTTTTGCCAACTAAGCTAAACATCAAAAAAAGAGTTAAATGGTTTTAGAGATATATTGTAAAAAACAAACAACCCTTGGTAAACTAAATTTCAAAGTCTTGTAGGACTTGAATCGAGAAGTCTGAAAAGAATGCTAAAAGTTTACAAGTACGTAGATGGTTTTATCATATTATTTTTGTGTCATATAAAAATCTCTTTATTTTACAACTTTCATCGCATAATCATAAACTCTTATCCCAATTATTTTTATTAATTTAGTTAATTTACATGTGTGTATATATGAAATACAACAAATAATAATGAATAGTTTATACAATAACTACATTTGATTAATATATAAATCATTGTAAAAATTATGCTCGTTAACATAATATTAGTGGATAAAAATAAAATAAAAATAATAATCACTAGTTTTAAAAAGGCTAAAGTTTGGAAAAGAATCAAAAGATTCAATATAATGGCTTTTTGATTTTTAGTAGTTAAATCTTTGAATAATTTTTTTAAACAAATATATAAACTTATAGACAATAAAATCAATTAACTCTATCCTTTTTTTTATGGATAAGGTTTATCTGGATTTTGCATGGACTATATTTTTAGCAACTTGAAAATTATATATGTTTGATTGTTGAGAGTAAACTTGGCCACACTAAATGATACTTTATAGCCGAAATAAATGACGTTTAAATATCTATTCATCATTATTATAATGTTAATTACATCTAAATTTAAAAATAGCTTTCGTAAAGGTTAATAGATTATAACAATATCCAAATTATACAAGTTTAAATTAGAAAGTCATTTAATTATTTATAGTAAAGTGAGTTTTTTTTATATTAATTAGAAGTAAATCGATTGAAAGAAAATATGTATGACAATTAATTCATTGAGATAACTTAGAGAGAATTAAATAAAGGGTTGATTTAAAAAAAATAATAGGTTGATATAATGATCTTAATTTTAACTATCTTAATATAAAGATTATCCCGTTTATCTCGAAGGAGAGAAACTTATAAATACTCCATTGAATTCACCATGCAACGATTGAGAGATAACGGCGACGAAATCACGTTAGGTTTCGCGAACTTAATTTATTGTCGATTTCGTATGATATGATTTTGATGCATGCGAGTAGAAGTGCACAAAATAACTGAATAGCCGAAACTGGTTTTAAAATAACGGTTACAATTCTAACCGAACAGGTTATTTTTTTAACCGGTTTTCTAACTGGTTATGAATTTTGAGGATTTTTATGTAATTACTGTTTTTTAACTGGTTTTTAACCGGTTTTTTATTAACCGGTTTTTAACTGGTTATTTTCAATATACGAAAAAATTAAGAAATATACTGCTGTGGCCAGGGAGATCAAACCCAGGTCACTTGGGTGACATGTGGGGTGATGGCCATGCCGAAGCTTCGTTCTAGTGTTCTCAAGAATTAATATTATTGTAAATTGTAATCCAAAATTTGAACTTATATATATATATATGCATTTTTATTTGGATTTATATGTATTTCTATTTGAAATATATTTATAATATTTTTATAGTAATGGTTGGTAATTGGTAATTGCTAATTTGGTATAATGGTATTTATATAACTATATGTATTGTTTTTATTATATTTATATTTATATATATATTTGTATAATTATATTAAATATAATTATTATAAAATTATAAAATTAAATAAACAAAACAACTAAACAAAAAAAATAAGCCCAAAAAATCAGATTTTTAACCCAAGGTCAAAAAAAAAAAAAAAAACCCAACAAAACAAGTTTTTTTTCTAACCGGTTTTTGTCCTAACCGGTTATCACTCTAACCAAACCGGTTGCAAGTAGTATTGTATTCGAGGTCCATTACCGGTTATATGTTCGTTTGGTTTTTTTCCTAACCGGTTTTTTTCTAACTGGTTTTTTTTCCTAACCGGTTTTGAAATAACCGGTTAGGCTATTTAACCGGTCGTGTGCACCTCTACATGCGAGTATGATATTCTAGCTGTCACTAATTGCATGTAATTCTGAGGATTACTATTTGCACCCTATGAATGTTAGAATCAGATCATTCTGTGCATTAGAATGAGAATGTTATTTGCTTAGGGGGTGCAATTAGTAATGCTTAGGAGTGCAATTAGCTTTCTCTTTTTTGAATTTGATGATTTGTAACCGATTGCATATAAATTTGAATTTGCTTGATTTTCTTAAACTTAAATTCGTATGATTTTGATACCTGCGATTTGATTCGATATAATTCGATCTGATTGCATGTAATTCTGAGGATTGTTATTTGCACCCTATGAATAACCATTTTGTGCATTAGAATGAGAATGCTACCTAGGGGTGCGATTAGCTTGAAACTGGTTGCATATAATTTTGATTTTGTATGATTTTTATGACAGATTTGGAATGGAGGGAAGCTTGAAACTTACGATCGACACAAAACAACGACGAGTGTTGTTTGCTGAAGTCGATAAACCTTTCGTCGATTTCATCTACAGCTTTCTCTTTGAACCGGTAGCTGCTTTTGAAAGAAAGGGATTTGTAGTGGGAGGGGTGGTAAAGTATATTATGTTGGATGACCTCTTTGTTACTCACTTTGATTCACCATCCTCCATCATTAATTTGCTTCAAAGGATGAATGTTAATAGCATGGATGCAGTGGAGGAGAGAGTTGTTCATCTAACCAAGGACCAGGTAATTATTATTTATTAATTTAATGCTTTATAATTTTATTAAAACATGTTATCAAAAGTTAAAATCTATAACCAAATGAGTGTTAGCCTAGTGGTAAGGCTTGGGCACTACATAGTGGTGAACCCGAGTTCGAGCCTGGGGAACGCATTCTGGAGGTATGGGGGCTTCGACCCCGGCTGCATGCTTTAGCAGTCGGGCTTCGGCCCAAAAATTGCCGAGGATTAGTCTGGGCCCAATGTGGTCTGGGATACCTCTTCCAAAAAAAAAAAAAAAGTTAAAATCTATAAATTAAATTTAACTTCAAGAGTTGTTCATATATATATATATAATATAGAGGGAGGTTCAAATGTAAACTCTATATTTCGTGTAAACTATGTAAACCAATCCACATCATTGATTTTCAAAAACGTTTCCATATTTCACATTTTCATATTTCCATAATCATTGACTTACCAATATTTCACATTTCCATATTTTCTATGAATCCATATCCTCCTTTGATTTTTTTGATCAAGGGCCACGATGGTTTACATAGTTTACACGAAATGTAGAGTTACATTTGAACTTCCCTCTATATATATATATATATAATATATATAGGGGTGGGTTCAAATACAAACCACCCTTTCGTTGTGAACGTGAGGACAGCCCAGAGCGCGACACGTGCAATCTGAAACGGCGGGTCAAGTCATATTCAGTCTGAATAAAACTGCATGTTAGTGTTATTCATCTGAATAACGCTTTATTCAGTCTGAATAACTAAGCCGAAATTTTTCAAATTGCCACGTGTCGCGCTCATCGTTTGTCCTCACGTTTACAATGAAAAGGTGGTTTGCAATTGAACTTTCACCTATATATATATATAGGAAAGTTCAAATGTAAACCACTTTTGTGAACGTGAGGACAACCAAGAGCGCGACACGTGGCGGAGACTAGTCAATAAAGGCGGCTTTGAGTGTGGTCCCCCACCGTGGACCTGACTGACGCCTAGTCATCCGCTACGTGTCGCGCTCGTTCACAACCAAAAAGTGGTTCACATTTGAATCTACCCCTATATATATATATATATATATATAAGGTCAGGTTCAAATGAAAACTCAACTTTGATTGCGAACGTGAGAACAACCGAAATAACGTCACGAGTCCTATTCAGCTCAGTTTCAGTCTGTATAATACTCAATAATACAGGATTATTCCGACTGAATGTTATGTCTTATTCAACGTGAATAATACAACATTAGTATGAATATTGTATTATCAACATTCAACCTGAATATGCCACGAGGCGCACTCTTAGTTGTCCTCACTTTACAATCAAATTTGAGTTTCCATTTAAACTTGGGCCTATACACATATTCGTTTAATTACGTTACATGTGTTATGCTATATGTAACATTAGTATATATCTAGTCTAACCAAGTGAAATGTTGATTGAATATTGTAGGCACAGTCAATATTCGACCTTCATTTGATCGGTTCTTCCGACACAATACTCACGGATGTCTTACTTCGTGAAAAAGGGAGGGTTAAAAAGGAGTGTGAGTAACAAACAATTAAATTTTGATTCATTTTATGTTAAACAAGGTAAACAATTACATTGTCTTTTATTTTAAATACACATTCTTTTTTTTTTCTAGTGATTTACTATCCTTTATCCTCTATTTCATTATATGATATATGATTTCATAACCCAATGACTTAGAATGACTGGCATTAATTTGTTTTCGTCGAATATCATTATTACAAAATTGTGTATCATCGACGGTCGTTACCGACTGTTTAAAAGCAGTTGGAAATTTTCGACTACTTTTAATGGTTTACCACTGTTGTTTTTAAATAAGTTGTCGGAAAACAGTCGAAAAATGGAACAATAGAAAGCAGTTGGTAAAAGTTGTCGGAAAAACAATCAGTAGCTTTTATCAACCAGTTTTTTTGAGCGACGCTTGTTTGGTTGGAAAACCATCGGTAAAACCGATTTTCGACTGTTTCGGCCATCAATAATTAATACCCGTTTTTAGCAGTGTATATTTTAAACGATGATGAGAATACAAAATTTCTTTGATACCGTTGGTTTATACGGTTTTTCTTCCACCATAAAATCTTAAATCCAAGTTCGAGTCATGTTAGTGTTATATTTGTTTTTTAATTTTAGATTTATAATATTTTTAGAAAAAACAATTTGTAGAAAAGATTACACATGACCTAAAGTATGAAAAACAATTAGGATTTTTTTTAAAATGTATTAAACTATACACAAAAAGCTATTGTATGTATCAACCTTCCAAAAATATTTTTTGATGTATCAAACTTTAATTACTTTTTTATTTGTAATTGTGTGACAAAATGACTAGCTACCAGTTGAATCGATAAACCATTGCCGGAGACCATCGCCGTTGACCCAGAACCATCGCGGGAGATGCCCCGGCTACCGTTTCTCGATTCCATAACCGTCAAGAATCATCGCCATTGAGAACTGTCGCAGTCGAGACCATCGCGTCGTTGAGAATCTCGCTACTTCTGTCGAGAACCTCAATGGAGAATCACCGTCGAGAACCATCACTGCCGTCAAGAATGTCGCTACTGCCGCTGAGAACCACCACCCAGAACCACCACTGCTGCCGCCGAGAACCACCACCCACAACCACCATCTAGAACCAGCGCCGCCCATAACCACCACCCAAAACCACCATTGTCGCCGCCTAGAACCACCATCCAGAACCACCGCCACCCATAACCATCACCATGAACCACCATCGTCGCGCCCAGAACCACCACCCACAACCACCACCACCCGTAACCACCATCGCCGCCGCCCAGAACCTCCAGCCATCGTCACCGACTGCGGTAACCGGCTGATGACCGGTTGAGCACGATATATACACACAATAACAAAAAAAAAGTTTGATACATCAAAAAACATTTCTGAAAGGTACACACAATAACTTTTTTGGGTTTAGTATGATATTTTGGAGAAGTATCTCCAACCAATTACTAAGCAACAAATTAATGAACATTTTATAAAAAATATTTTCATATATATTTCTTATAGTTAAATGGTAGCTTTGCTTTAAAATCTGGTTCATCAAAGAGAGGTGGGTGCGAGGTGGGTGCGTTAAGGAGGATAAGATTGTTAAGTCAATGACTACAAGAAAGAAGTAATTAAGTTAATCTGATGACATATGTTCCTTAATTAGTTTTATTATGTTTTTTGCTTTCGTAGGGATTATATAGTTTGCTTGTTTCGATGGTTATCCTTTTAGAGAGAGGTTCATACGAAAAACATAACTTTTTAAAAAAAAGCGAGGAGCAATCTTAACCACTCATCTCGGTCAACAAAGGCGTGCGGCTTTGACCGGTCCCCCCTCTAATAATCTCTACCCTCCCATGAATAGCGTCAATCCTCCGTGATCACATCCACCGTAACCGCAAGATGAGTGGGTGAGATTGCTTCTCAGTTTTTCTTAAATTGACATGCTTCTCGTTTGAACCTTCCCCATGCTTTTATTATACAAACAATTGATAGAAATGGCTAGTATGTGCAACTTACTTTATTTTCTTATCACTTTGGAATCAACTTTAATTCTAATTTAGCCAAAGTACTCTACTTGTGTATTTACATCATTACATGATGCTATCTTTAGTAAATGGGGATCCTAATGTAATTTTCACAGAAATGTGGATCCTAATGTAATTTTTCACAGAAATGTGGATCCTAACGTAAATTTGCGTTACTATTTTTTTTCTTTTCTTAATTCAAAGAGTTTACGAAATGCGTAACTTATTTATGTAAATCCTGATTAAAGTGAAAATTCAATTTCCCGATCATTATTCTTACCTTTCGATCATCCAAGTGCGATGCGGTGTAAAACATCTTGAATTCAAGCTAAGAAATCAAAAGACTAATTTTATTTCTTGTTCAGTTTTATTTTCTATCATACGATGCTAATTTCATGGTTTATGTATTTTTAAATCGCATACCGGTTGCATAAAATTGAAGATTGATATGGTTAATTTGTTAAAAAATTTTGAAAAAGATTTGCTCGATAATGGAGTTCTCAAAAACCCACAACACTTGTTCTAGGAGACCAAATTATGTTATTAGTAGTTTGAAATTTTTGTTATTAAAAAAATTATAATCCAAAGTTTATGTTGAACACACTTAAAAGGCAAACCATATATAAAAATATGGTATGAAAAACGATAAACTATTTGTGCTCTAATAAATAATTAAATTGGGTAACACAATTTAAAAAAGAAAGATTGATAAAAAAGAACATTTCACTATCTGTTTCTAAGACTACACATAAAATAAACTCAAAAAATGTAACTTCATATTGAAAAGAATTAGAATTCCAATCTACTTCTACTTACTTCCATTAATATATTTGGAGAGGTCAGGGGACGAATCTGTGTTCAAAGGTTGTAATCGAAGACAAACGAACTTTAATTGTTATAGGACTGTTTTAAGGATGTGGGATGTGGGATGTGGTTGAATGGGAGAGAGTTGTCTTGGGATGTGGTTTAGATACTATGTTTAAATATTGGGGGAGGAAGTCGACGATTTAGCAGAGATAGACGAGGGAGGTGCTTAGATTGTACATTTGTACATATCTTAAATATTTCTTCAAAACTGAATTCGGGTAAAAAGTACAAATGTAAAAGCTAAGGGGCTATGATTGAAAGATAGATTTAGCTATATATGATCGAATTAAATGTTTCTTTCAATCAGCCCCTTAGATTTAGCTTTTAAAAATTTTATAGTCTTTTGATTGTTGAGGGGGTAAAAAGTAAACAAGTAAAAGCTAAGGGGCTATGATGGCAAGATAGCTAAAGTTTTTAAATTTAGATTGGGATTCCATTATCCCGTTTATCTCGAAGAAGAGATATATAGTTAATTAGTTTAGGATAAATACTCCATTCAATTCATTCACCATCTTTCACTTTTCATTCAAGGATTGATAGATAACGGACACGAAATCAGGTTAGGTTTCGCAAACTTAATTCCATTTGATTCGATGTAATTCGATCTGTAACTGATTGCATGTAATTCTGAGGATTGCTATTTGCACCCTATGAATGGCAGAATGAGATCATTCTGTGCGTTAGAATGAAAAATGCTATTTGCTTAGGGGTGCAATTAGCTTTCTCTTTTTTGAATTTGATAGATTTGTAAGCGATTGCACATACAATTTTGAATTTGTTTGATTTTTATGACAGATTTGAAATGGAGAGAACCTTGAAACTTACGATCGACACAAAGCAACAGCGAGTGTTGTTTGCTGAAGCCGATAAACCTTTCGTAGATTTCATCTTCAGCTTTCTGATTACTCCGATGGGTGGATACAATGTAGGTCACTTGCCTACCATTTCTCAAAGCGTAAAAAATTTCAAGGCCGAATACATGGATTCTAGCTCCGTAAAGGGTTTCCTGACGAATCCTAAATCTCCGTTTGTCTCATCTCTACTTCCGATTCCCCAACCACCGTGCCCGCTAAGTTCTTTTACAGGTGCAAATTATTGTCCGCATTGCAGCCGTCAATTGTATACTCCGATTCCAGATTATACATTAGCTGCTGTTGGAAGTAAGGGATTTGTAAAGGGAGGGGTGGTAAAGTATATTGTGATGGATGACTCTCTATTACTCACTTGGATCTATCATCCTCCATCATCAATTTGCTTAAAAAGATGAATGTTAATAGCTTGGATGCAGTGGAGGAGAGAGTTGTTAATGTAACCAAGGACCAGGTAATTGATTAATCTAACTGCTTTATAGTTTTATTAAAACAGGTCATCAAAAGTTAAAATCTATTTATATGCATACATATACATAGAGAAAGTTCAAATGTAACCACTTTATGGTTGTAACGTGAGACCAACCCACGATGCAGCGACACGTGCGACTTTGAGTGTGGTCCCTCTTTAAATTACAATGGTCACTCGCCATGAATCGCACCTATCATCCTCCGTTGAATCGACAGGCGCCTAGCATCCGCCACTTTGTCGCGCATCATCTGGTTGTTCTCACGTTCACAACCAAAAAGTGTTCACATTTGAACCACCCCTACATACATATATACATAGATATTAGATTCCATTTCAATTAGTGAACCATTTTTTTAGTGTGAACTTTTTGAATCAAATCCAGCCGTCCATATGATCGTCAAGATTAAATGCGCTCTTTCTTCGAAAATAGCTACCCTATATAAAAGAAACTAACCATTTAATCTTGATCATCGATCTTGTATATGGTCGGCTCGGATTTGGTTCACAATCACACTAAAAACATGGTTTACAAATGAAACTCCCTATATGTATATTATATGTATATATGGTTAGGTCAAATGTGAACTCAATTTTGGTTGTGAAACGTGAGGGACCACTAGAATCGTGCAATATTCATTTTGAATAATGCATGGTATCCGTGAACACGGCGAGTTTTCATTTGAATTTTCCTCTCTCTCTCTCTCTCTCTCTCTATATATATATATATATAACGTAAGGTTCAAATGAAAACACAAATTTGATTGCGAACGTGAAGGCAACCAAAATCACGTCACGTGTCCTACTCAACTCATTTTCAGTCTGCATAATACAGGATTATTCCCGACAGAAACTATGCCTTATTCTAGGTGAATAATACAACATTTAGTATGAATATTGTAATATTCACCTTGATAATGCATAACATTCAGCCTATGCCACGAGGCGCGCTCGTGGTTGTCCTGACTTTACAATCAAATTTGAGTTACCATTTAAACTTGCGTCTATACACATATTCGTCTGATTACGTATTTACGTTATATGTGTTCGTCTGATACGTCTATACACATATATCTTTACGTATTTCATCTAGTGAAACCAAGTGAAACGTTGATTGAATATTGTAGGCACAGTTGAATATTGAAGCTTGCTTTGACGAGTTCTTCTGGCACAGTACTCACGAATGTCTTCCTTGGTGAAGAAGCCGGATCTAACGCTAAAAAGAGGGTTAAAAAGGAGTCTGAGTAACAATTGATTTTTGATTTATTCTATGTTAAACAATTACATTATCATTTATTTTAAATAATGTTCTTTTTTTTCTAGTGATTTACTATCCTTTAATCTTCTTCTTCAATATTAAGTATGATATATGATTTCATAACCCAATTACTACTTCGAATGATGGCATTTGTTTTTGTCATATATATTTTTATCGACGGTAGTTATCGACTGTTAAAAGCAGTTGGAATTTTCTACTACTTTCTTAACGGTTTACCGAATGTTTTTTAGATAAGTCGTCGTAAAATGGTCGGATAGCCGTCGGTAAAGAAACAGTCGAAAGCAGTCGTTAAAAGTTGTCGGAAAAACCGTCAGTAGCTTTTACGATATGTTTTTTAGCGACACTCGTATGGTTGGAAAAATGTCAGTAAAAGCCGATTTGCCAACTGTTTCGGCCGTCAGTAATACCCGTTTTTAGCAGTGTATATTTTAAGATGATGAGAATACAAATTTTTTGATAGCATTGGTTTATAAGGTTTTGCTTCCACCTTAAACCAAGTTCGAATCATGTTAGTGTCATTTTATTTTGAATTTTAGATTTATAATTTACTTTTGGAAAAAAATTGTAGAAAAACACTACACATGACCGAAATAACGAAGCAATAAATTAATGTAATTTTTATGAAAAATATTTATATATATACTTTTTATAGTCAAATATTTTCTTTGCTTGAAAAAATGGGTTCATCAAAGAGAGGTGGATGCGTTAAAAGAGAAGATTGCTTTGTTGAGAAGTAATCAAGTTAATCTTATGACATATGTTCCTTAGTTTTATTATGTTTAATTTTCACTTTTCGTAGGGATTATCGTTTAAATAATATGTTTAAAGAATTGAGTAACTCAGTAAACAATCTTTAAACAGTACTCAATGAATTCAAATCACAAGTTATATGATTTAATAGTATGATTACAAATAAAGCTCCATATGTAAATAGGCTCAACAGACGTTCAATACTTCTCTAATGGAGTCAAAAGGTGTAGTTTAGGAGCAGATCGTTAAGATCATTGTTTAAAGAATTTGCGATAACATAAACAATCATAACCAGTACCAATGAATCAATCACAATTATATTGATTTTAATCGTATGATTACAAACAAAGCTCCAATATGTTAAACAGGCTCAATAGACGTTCAATACTTCTCTAATGGGAAGGTCAAAAGGTGTAATTTAGGAGCAGAGTAGGATTTGTTGTCAAAAAAAAAAAATCATTGATTTATTTGCTCTTGGTTGATAAATTTAGGTCATTATCTTTATTTACCTTAATTAAAAGATTTATCGTTCTTTAAAAAAAATGATTTATCGTTATTTTAAATTACATATAAAAATAAGTCAAATAAACGAATAGATATGGAAAGTGAAAACGAATCTTATAAAAATAAATAATCTGTAATATTTTAACTTGTGTTGCAAGGTAATAAAAGGTTTGAATTTGGATTGGTATTCCATTATGGCATTATCCCCCTTTTTTTCACGAAAGGTTAGGTTTTGCAGAATTCATTAATTATTGTTGATTTTATTTGATATAATTGGATTTGTAACAGATTGCATATAATTTTGATTTTTATGATAGATTTGAAAATGGAGGTAAGCTTGAAACTTACGATTGACAAAAAGCAACATCGAGTGTTGTTTGCCGAAGCCGATAAAGAATTTGTGGATTTCGTCTTCAGTCTTCTGATCATACCGTTGGGCAAATCCAACGTAGGTTGCATGCCTAACATTTATCGAAGCGTCAAAAATCTCAAAGACAATTATATGGCTTCCGGTGTGGACAAGGTTTTGTTGATGAACCCGAACTCTCCGGTGTCGTTTGTCTCATCTCCGCTTCCTCCATCGCTGATTCCCCCGACTATTGTGCTCGATACATATTACAAGTAGTTTAGTTATCCAAATTATATATTTAGTAGGTTTATTAAAAAAAACATGTAGGATTTCTTTTAACAAAGACTTCTACAACATTTTACAGGTGTTTAGGATGCGTTGACACAACTTTTGTTTCTTTGGAATACGGTGTTAAATGTCCGCGTTGTTCCAAATTTATGTTTACTCCTTTAACTTCCGAGACGAAGAGTCGATCAGATGCCGGAAGAAGGGGATTTGTAAAAGGAGGGGTGGGAAAGTACATGGTGATGGATGACCTCTCTATTACTCACTTGGATCAATCATCCTCCATCATCAATTTGCTTAAGAAGATGAACATTAATAGCTTGGATGCAGTTCACGAGAGAGTTGTTCGTGTAACCACGGACAAGGTAATTAATTAATCTGATGTCTCCAACAGCTATGCTAGAATTTTTGTTAAAGAGAGTATGTAAACGAAAGTTCTACTGCGAACTTAAATTTTATTGTCAACATGAGGACAGCTGAGAGTACGCCATGTGACATATATTCACTTTGAATAATCATGTGTTATTTAGAGTGAATAATACTAAATAATATAACATGTTGTATTATTCACCTTTGAATAACACTGCATGTTATGTGAATCATTCTGGATAATACATGAATATGTCACGTAGAATGCTCTCAAATGTCTTCAACGTTCGCAATGAAATATGAGTATTCATTTGAATCTAACCCTATATATATATAGAGAGAGAGAGAGGGAGCTATTCTATTTTAAAAATCTTTTTTTTCTTGACTATATTATTAAAATATTCGATACATTTAATAAAATATTATTTAGTTTTTCCTAAACATTTAATTTAAATGATAGTATGGGAAGTTGAGTTAATGTTTAGAACCTGGGAATTGGTGGACGTGATTATAGAGGATTGACGCGATTCATGGGAGGCGGGTAGAGATTATTAAGAGGGGAACCGGTCAAAGCTGCATTTATTGACTGGATGAATGGTTGAGATTGTTTTTCACGTTCTCTTAAAAAGTTATATATGTTTTTCATTTGAACCTTTCTCTATACTTATATGTTTATGCTATAGTATCTGTGATCTATCTAATGATCATTTAAAGCAAGTGAAACGTTGTTTGGATATTATATATAGGCACAGGTATTATTGGAGCTTGCTTCGACTTCTTCCAACACAGTGCTCACAAATGCCTTTCTTGGTAAAGGATCTAAAAAGGACTGAAGGAGTTCAGGTAACAATTAATTGTTGATTTATTTTATTATAATATATAACAATTAGGAGGAAAGATGAACAGTAAAGTTATACATAAATTTACAACTTTAGTCCTTGTGGTTTAGTATTTTTAATGCTTTTTGTCTTTGGTTTATAGAAACTGTATTTTTTATCCCTGTGATTTTTAGTTTATTCTATTTTCATCCCTCCATTTAACTTTGTTAAATTAAGTAGTTAACTCATCCAAAAGATATTTGGTTAAATTAACATATTTGGTCCGTATAGTAGACCTTCTTTATATTTTTTATTCTCAAATAACACAATTTACAGTTTGTTACCTTTTACTTTGTTTATTTATTTTATTAAGACATTTTGTTTTATTGGTTAATTATTATTGTAACTTTAATAAAAAAATAATCGAATAATTTCATTAAACTATTGATAAGTAAAATTATATTTTTTTTCCAAAGCTTTAGGTTAACATCTCTTAGATTTAATATCTTTTATTTATTGATCTATTAAGTGTTTTTATTTATTTTAGATAACCATTGACATATATACCCCCCCCCCCCCCCAACACACACACACACATACACATTATCTACATGTTAATAGCTATGTAAAATAGACATCAACTGCACCATAAACCTCTTTTTGATTGTAAGCATATAGTTAAATACCCAATACAATGCATGAAATCCATTATACTAACCTTTTGTCTGGCAACATATATACAAACTTTATGTTTCATATAAATTGTAAAATTTATCACAGTTTATACCCAGGTGCGTAGCCCGGACTCTTAATAACTAGTTCTAAACAAAATAATGGAAATTACATTGTCATTTATTTTAAATATTAAATATATGTGAATATATATACATATATGTATACACACACGTGTGTGTGTTTGAGACTTCTTTCCTAGTGATTTACTATGCTTTAATCTTCTATATTCTTACTTGTTAGTATATTTATCGAAACTTCCACCGTATATAATGTAATTCAAAAACATTATATAATACTTGATACGTTTCTCTACATTTTGTAACGAGAAGTATGTATTAATTATGTGACTATCATCACTTGTACATTAATTATTGAATTTTATATATAAAATTCAAGATTAATTGGTGAAAAATACCTGATTGTCTGGATGGTCATGCCAAAGTCCATTTCACTTTTTCTGATTGGTTGTTCAAAAAAAAAAATTGGTGAAAAATAACCTATTTACTAAAATTACTAAAATGATTGGCACGAGTTTGATTAAAGAAGGAATTACATGACAAATGTGATAAACCTAACTAAATGTAAGCTTTTCATCCTTAAAACCCTCCCCTAAACATTTTCCTACCGTTATATAGGGAAGGTTGTCGACGAAAATAAAAGCTTCTCTAAAACCTTTAGAGAAGCTTTTCAATACAAAAGAAAACCTTTTTTTGAAGGTCATTTTTCCTGTAGTGATCAATGCAAGGATCGACCTAGTATGGGTGCGTTTGGTTGCAAAAAACTGTTTTATTTTCCTAAAAAACGTTTTCAGAAAATGGAGTTAAGTTTTCATTTTCAGTTTTCTATGAAAATTTTAGAAAATGTAAATTAGAAAACTGAAATCCTTTTTTTCCTACCTTTATATAGGGAAAATTGTCAACCAAATCTTTTTTTTTTTTTCTATTTTATAACTTCTATGTAAACTAGAACACTGATTTTAGTAGTTATACAAAATTTCTAAATGCATTTTTTAATCTTCTAAAATGGAAAATATTAACTCTACCATTTCAACACGTTTTCTAAAATTTTTATAGAAAACTGAAAATGAAAACTCAACTGCATATTCAAAAAACGTTTTCTAGGAAAATGAAAACAATTTTCTACAACCAAACACACCATAAAATTTTCATTATCTAGGAAAACTTTGAAAACTGAATGAACTAAACGCGTTTTCTAAATTTTCATTTCCCTCCAAAAAATTTCTTAGAAAATTGGAAAATTTCTACAACCAAATGCAACTTAAGTTTTATGGTGGCATGTAATATCTTCCAATTTGTTGGACGTGTCAATTTATTAAACAAAAAAATGAAAAGGACAAATTTACCCCTTCTTAAATTACCATTTATAAAAACGTTGGTCGTTAAAAAATGAAAAGCACAAGGATGTTGGCTGTTATAAAATGAAAAGTACAAAGACGTTGGTCGTTAATTATTTTTTTTGAGGGACCTTAACTGTTAACTTTTGTAAACCACGGAGACCAAATGTGTATTTAACTCCAAAAACACTAATGACTAGTTTAAAAAAAGCTAAAGTTTAGAAAGATCCGGTGGCTTTTTGAATTTAGGATTAGTGGATTTGATTTTTTTAGTTTTGCTAATTTTTATTATATAATAAAAATATATATATATATATATATATATATATAATAATCAATTTAAATATAAATGGGTTTGCGGGTCAACCCATCAACCCGGCGGGTCAACCCTTGAAATTTGGTGGGTTGGCGGGTTGACGGGTTGGTGGGTTCAGGGACGGACCTAGAGAATTTTTTTAACGGTGGCACCATTTAACTAATAAAGAACATTTGTAGAGGTATTTTTATTAAGTCAATATTGATTTAGTGGTTGGTTTCCTCGATTTTTAAATGAGAAGTCACATGTTTAACTTTTGCTATTACAATTTTTATAAGAAATATAATAAATATGACATTAAAAGCTAAAAACTAAAATAAATGACTCAAACAAGATTTGAACTCATGACCTCCTCTTCAAAAAGCAAGGAACTAACCAACTCAGCCAAGGAGCATTTATGTCTTTATTGGAGTTTCAAAATACATATGGTGGCACACGGCAAATTAATACGGTTGCACTTTCACGACCTTTACACTGCGACGGAGGAACAATACGGTGGCATGTGCCACCGTGGACACCTATATAGGTCCGTCCATGGTGGGTTGGCATGTCAAAAACCTCAACCCAAACCCTTTTATTTTCGTGTCGTGTCGTGTCGGGTTGGTGGGTCGTGTCGAAAATTACCAGCCTCATTTTTGATTTTGAGTACTCAAATCTTCGAACAATTTTTTGAACGCATTAATATGTAGACCTTCTAAAATTCATTAAGCATATCCTTCTAACTTATAAAACTAGCTACTGTGACATAAGCGTTGAAAAAATTGAAAAAAAAAAAATACTAATATTTTCTCTTCTGAAATGCACTTAATTCATGTATTAACCGAGTGATATGGTGCAAAACCAATTGTTGTATTTTAACAGGTCATATGAATTGAATGTGTTATATATAATTGGCCATATGGGTTCTACTTTTCTGGTTGTAATGTCAAATGAATTATAATGGGTCATTTTGGGTTTCTAATGAATAACATGGGCAATGTATCATAATGCCAATCAAGCGGAAATCAATAATAAATCTTTTCGAATGATTTTTGTCATCTAAGAAGTCTTTTAGAAAAATTTTGCATCAATAATATTTTCTTGATTTATTTTCTCTTGGTTGATAAAGTTTTAGGTATATAGATAAACCTCAATGGGCCGGCAGCCTACCGGTTAAGGTTTGTGGAAGGTGTAACAACCAACCCAAGTTCGAATCCGGATATAAGCAACCAGGGGCCACTAAGTAATAATTCTAGGGAAGCGTGCTTTACCTTTCGGTAGTGATGGCCAAATGAAACCGAACTGAATCGAACCGATGGACTAGCCCGAACCCGACCCACTGGCCAACCCGGCCCGGCCCGAACCCCGGTCAAACCCGGGTCTCAGCCCGCGGGCCGGAAACTGGTCCGGAACCCGGGCCGAACCCGGGCGGACCCGGGTTGAACCCGAAACCCGGGCCGGAAACCGGCCGGAACCCGGGCCCGACTCAACCCGGGTTTGACCAAACCCGGGTTTGACCAACACTGTAGCAAACCGGGTTTTGGTCAAACCCGGCCCGAACCGGCCCGAACCTGAAATTTGGCCATAACTACCTTTCGGTAAAAATTGCAATGAAATAGTCTGGGCAAAGCCTAGGTAAACCTTCTAAAAAAATAAACTTCGGTAGATATAATGATCTTTATTTACCTTAATTAAAAGATTTATCAATATTATATCAAATTACATATAAAAAATAGTCAAATAAATGATTAGAAATGGAAAGTCGAAAGGAATATTAAAAATCTTTTGATTGTAGAATGTAGAGGGGGTAAAAAGTAAAAAACTAAAAGTCAAGGGGCTTATGTTTCAAGGTAATAAAAGGTTTTAAATTTTGATTTGAATTCGATTATCCCATTTATCTCGAAAGGGATATATAGAGTTTAGGATAAATACTGCATAAAATTCGCGATCGATTGCATCTTAAGTTCATTTATCGTTAATTTGATTTCATATATATTATAATTGAATATTACCTTATAATTGTAAGTTTGTTTCATTTTTATGATAGATTTGAAAATGGAGGTAAGCTTGAAACTTATGATTGACAAAAAACAACATCGAGTGTTGTTTGCCGAAGCCAATAAAGAATTTGTGGATTTCATCTTCGGCTTTTTGTATATACCGATGGGTAAATGCAATGTAGGTTGCATGCCTAGCATTTATCGAAGTCTCCGAGATTTCAACGACGATTGCATGGCTTCAAGCGTCGAAAAGCGGGTCCTGATGAACCCTAAATCTCCGGTGCCGTTTGTGTCATCTCTACTTCCTACGTCGATGGTACAATCGCCGAAGCCGATACACAAAACTTCGCAAACTTCACGATGTTTCGATGGTATAAGTCCGCCGCGTGACCGTAGGACTAAAGATGCTGGAAGAAAGGGATTTGTAAAGGGAGGGGCGCTAAGGTATATGGTGATGGATGACCTTTCTGTTACTCACTTGGATCAATCATCCTCCATCATCAATTTGCTTAAGAAGATGAACATTAATAGCTTGGATGCGGTTGAGGAGAGAGTTGTTCGAGTAACCCGGGATACGGTAAGTAATTAATCTAATGTCTTCAACGACTATGTTATAATTTTGTTAAAATAGAATATTAGAAGTTACAATCCATCTATAATCAAAGCATGTCTAGCCGAATGGTAAGGTCACTACCCGGTTTCAAACCCCATGTAAAGCATGTGGCGATATCCAAATCATGGGTGTTGTCACATAGTGGTACCCTAAAATGGGTTGGGTCGTGGTCGCTGGGGATTAGTCGCCTTGCGAGCCCAGATACCACGATAACGTCACTACAAAAAAATATGTCATTTATCAACGCTTCATAAAAAGCGTGGAAAAATTTTGTGTAAAAAATAACTTTTTTATATAGAGATTGTTAGAAGAAAAAAAACTCTACATTTGTAAATGTGTAAAAGCATCGTAAATTTTTGTGTAACAAATAGTTTTTATATAGAGAATTTTAGAAAAAAAAAAAAAAAACTTCACATTTGTAAATGTGTACTTTTGATTTCAAAAGTCCACGATTTTAAATGTGTAATTTTTGTAATTAGCATAGTTCACACTTTAAAGCGTGTACTTTTGAAACCTTAGAATTATTTTTCAAATTTTCCATGCTTAGAAATGTGAAAATTTAGATAATTTGTGTACACTAATAAATGTGATTTTTACTATAATTTTCACACTCTCAAATGTAGAGATTTGATAAAAAATTGTAATGCCAAATATATTCACCCTTTATTGTAAGTTTCCACACTTAAAAAGGTGTGGATAATCAACCACTTTTTTGTAGTTGTGTTAGCTTGCTCCTCAATTTTTTTTTAATTCAAGACCTACTTCGTTTTAGCAATTAAAATATGTTGTTAAAATAAAATATCGTTTATTTTTGCCTAAACATATAGCGTGGGAAGTTAAGTAAATGGTGAGAAGCCTTGGAACTGCATTTAAACTTCTGATTTTATTACTCTCGTGCCCTCCCGATTATGCTTTAGAATAGAATTGATCCGGTATTTTTCGGTACATCTCATCTGAAATGCATCCAACAACTGATAACCACTCCTCATGTTTCTCACATAAATCTCAACTTATCATCGAAACCCAACGTTATATATTCATTTATTTATGGTGTGTGTGTATATATATGTGTGTGGGTATTGTAGGCACAGGTAATATTGGAGCTTGCTTTGACTTCCAACACAGTGCTCACAACTCTCTTCCTTGGTGAAGAAGCTGGATCCAGCTCTAGAAAGAGGGTTAAAAAGGAGTTCGAGTAACAATTAATTTTTGATTTATTTTATTTTAAACAAAATAATAGATATTGCAATATTGCCATTTATTGTGAAAACTAAGTTTATATTTTGTAGTTCGTTAGCACGTACACATTATATATGTGTGTTTGAGACTTTTTCCCAGCAATTTAGTATCCTTTAATCCTTTATTCTCATGCTGCATTTAATTATCTTTTTTTGTTCAAGACTTTCACCATACATTAGATAGATTCACTTAATTATACAATTATATTGATTATATAAAAACAAAATCTGAATGAATTATTTTACATGGAATTGTTTCTTGTTTGAATTGTTTGTTTCATTTAATTATCCTATTTCTTTGGAAAAAAACAATACATGTTTAAATAATGTATGAACCTAATAAGTGTTATCCCCCTATTTCACGTGAATATGGCAGAAGGTTCATAAAAGGAGTCGGAATTTGGGAGTCCGACCTCTTTTACATACCTTTTTATTTTGGTCAACACGCAATATGGCAGAAAATTAAAAGGGATCGGACTTAGGGAGTCCGATTACCCTACTTTTGAAAACAAAAAAAAACAACTCTAATTTTATTAATTTTTGGTTTTTCACCCTAAATGTGAAAAAAACTAATGTAATTTAGATACGTTACAGGTGTGACAATTGTGTCATATTCGAGTTGGCGGGTTTAGGATTCAACCCGGACATAACCCGTTTATCTAATCGTGTCGACATTTTCAATCCTAATTCACGACCTGTCAACCTGAACACACGGCCATCCTACCTGTTTAACTATACGGGTTCGTGTGTTGACGGGTCAAATACAAATACAACTAAGTTTAAACTTTCTTATATTAAATAGGGTGGTGATTTAGGCAATAATTGAAGTGAAATTGAAAAAAGCAAAAGTCGATATTAGATTTTGTTATATAACAAAATATTTAAAAAGATACAGGTTGACGGGTTGACCCGCGAACCCATATACCAAACCAAACACGACGCTCGAAATAAACGGGTTGATGGGTCAAATACAAATACAACCAAGATTCTAAGTGGGTAAGATTATAAGTGTATTTGTATCTTGGTTGATGGGTCAAGGGTCCATATCCCTTCTTACGTTTCTCACTTTAACTTTTTTTTTTCTTCATGTGATCCTTTATCCTTGGTTATATTACGCTATTTGCCTTTGTAACGGGTTTAACTAAATCGGCCATATGGGTTTCGGATGTAACGAGTTGTAATAGGTAATATTTGGTTGTGGAGTTATACGGAAGAAGTAGGCATAATAAAGTATGACGGTGACGTTACAAAAAAATAAGTATTAACGGGTGACGTTGCATTGTAGTGGGGTTATATGATGTATAATGGTGATATTATATTGTAATGGGTTATACGGAACATAATACGTCATATTAAGTCATCTGGATTATAATGGGTTATATGACCCAAGACAATATGATCATTACAACCAATGTAACATATTATAACTTATTAAGTCCCATTGTGACTCATTATAACATATACGGCCTAATTGTAACAATATATGAACATAAACGAAAGATCGTTTTACAAAAAAGTTAAGAGGAAAAGTGAAATAATGGATTTGCACCATCACTTTTAATCTCACCCTCACCTATGAAGTGCTTCTTATAGGAATTGATTCCGTACATCTCAGTCTCAATGCATCTTAACTCTTATGATCTTCAATTAAGATTGATTAAAGAGTCAAGATCTCTTCTTACATTTCTCATCATAATTTTCCTTTCATTTTCACCAAAATCCAATTCTCTTTTCATTTCAAATTTTTAGTTCAATACCAACTTGGATTTTCATTTAACCTGGTTGGCTAACATAAGCTGCATACTTATGTGCACTTTGCAACATCAATCATTAATTAAAATAACAATTCATAGTTATAATAACAATTAAAATATTGGATGATTTTGTTATCCAAGATTTCTTTTTCTACAAACCTCTACTTTGATAATAATTCATTGATTTATTTGCTCTTGGTTGATAAAGTTTAGGTAGATATATTAAAAATGAAAATTTGATAGTCCTTTCATTGTAGAGGGGTTAAATTGTAAACAAGTAAAAGTTAAGTGGCTTGTGTTGTAAAAGGGTTGAATTTGGATTGGCATTCCATTATCCCGTTTTTTTCGAAAGTACGTTTACGTTAAATACTCCATAAAATTTGCCATAAAAAACGACTAAGAGAACAAAATCAGGTTAGGTTTTGCATACTTCATTTATAGTTGATTTGAGTTGATATAATTCGATCTTTAACTATAATTTTGAATTTGTTTGATAGTTTTGAAATGGAGGTAAGCTTGAAACTTACGATTGATAGAAAGCAACATCGAGTGTTGTTTGCTGAAGCCGATAAGGCTTTCGTTGATTTCATCTTCAGCCTGCTCATCGTACCAATGGGTGGGTCGAATGTAGGTTGCTTGCCCGCAATTTATCAAAGCGTGAAAAATCTCAAGGACGGTTGCATGGATTCTAGCTCCGGAAAGGGTTTCCTTATGAATCCTAAATCTCCGGTGCCGTTTATCTCATCTCTACTTCCTCCACCGCTGGTTCCACGAACTACCGATACGTTTTACAAGTAGTTTAATTATCCAAACTGTTTATTAAGTTTATAAAACATGTAGGGTGCGTTTGGTCGTGAGAAACTATTTTCATATTCCTAGAAAATGTTTTCCGAAAACGGAGTTTTCATTTTCATTTTCAGTTTTGTATGAGAATTTTAGAAAACGCGAGACTATAGAGTTTTCATTTTTTTATTTTAGAAAATTAGAAAATTTTGTTTAGAAAATTTTCGGAAACTACTAAAATCAGTTTTCTGAAAAACTTTTCATTTTCTTGGAGAACTTTTGAAAACTGAATGAATCAAACGCGTTTTCTAAGAGCATCTATCTCTAACATAGAAAAAAGTTAGATTTTAGCGTATTTGTTTCTCCAATAGCTATGCTATTCTCTATGTAGTGGAAGAAAGGGTGCAAAAATCTCTAAATTTAGAGAAATGATTATCTTAATGCTCCAACCAATAAAATTAATTGAAAGTAAATCTTTAAGAAAGAGAAATGATTATTTTAGTGTTTTAACTAATAGGAACATTGGCGGTTGGAGTTGGATGCAAACTTTTTTAGAGATTTTAACTTTTTTTTACTTTTCTTTAGAAAAAAATTTTAGCATATCTGTTGAAGACGCTCTAAATTTTCATTATCCTTTGAAAACTTTCTTGGAAAACTAGAAAATTTTCCATCCGCAACCAGATGCACCCGTAGGATTTTTCTTTTATCAAACAACTTTACGACATTTTACAGGTGTTTAGGATGCATCAACACACCTTATGTTTCTTCAGAATACGGTGTTAAATGTCCGCGTTGCTCCAAATATATGTTTACTCCTTTCGTTTCGGAGAAGAGTCCATTGGCTTTTGGAAAGGGATTTGTAAAGGGAGGGGAGTTAAAGTATATGGTGATGGATGATCTCTCTGTTACTCACATGGATTCACCATCCTCCATCATCCATTTGCTTAAAAACATGAATCTTAATAGCTTGGATGCACTTGAAGAGAGAGTTGTTCATATAACCAAGGACCAGGTAATTAATTAATTATTCTAGTTTACTTTATTTACTAACATGCATCTATAAGATCAATGTTATAATTTTGTTACAATTGAGGATTAAAAGTTCAAATCTCTAAATAAAAATTGAATTCAACTCCAAGAGCTACTTTATTTTTTCTTAAAGACTAACTATATTATTAAAATATTCAATACATTTAAAATAAAGGGTAAAATGCATCTAATATAAAAAAGTTTGGTTTAGTTCTATTTAACAAACTTTAAATTTTTCCTATTTTATACATATTTTACCTACTAAATAAGTTAGTATAGGAAAAGAAATCTAGAGGGGGGAAGTTCAAATGTGAACTCAATTTTCATTGTGAACGAGGGGACCACTAAAATCGCGTCATGTGTCAATCTGAATTAGCGCCTAAGCTTTATTCTGAATAAAGGTTTATTCATATTCATGTTTTATTCAATCTGAATAAACACTTATTCAAACTGAATGAAACATGAATATTTTGAGTCAATATTGTCATGTGACATGATACTAGTGGTTTTTACTTGACCGTAACCCTATATATATTCGTTTTTTACTATATATTAACAAAATAACTCTCCTCTATATATATATATAGGGGTGGGTTCAAATGTGAACCACTTTTTGGTTGTGAACGTGAGGATAACCGAGAGCGCGACACGTGGTGGATGACTAGGCGCCACGTCAAGTCTACGGCGGATGACTAGGCGCGATTCATGGGAGGGCATTGAAATTAAGAGGGGGACCACATTAAAAGCCGCCACGTGTCGCGCTCTCAGTTGTCCTCACGTTCACAACCAAAAAGTGGTTCACATTTGAACTTTCCTCTATATATATATATATAGTCAATTAAAGCAAGTGAAACGTTGATTGGATATTGTAGGCACAGGTAATATTGGAGCTTGCTTTGACTTCCAACATAGTGCTCACAAATGTCTTCCTTGGTGAAGAAGCTGGATCTAATGCTAAAGAAAGTGTTAAAAAGGCGTCCAAGTAACATGTAATTTTTGATTATTTTTGGAGAAACTGTACTTCATTATCATTAATTTTTTATTTTTGATTTTAAACAAAATAATAGAAATTACATCGTCATTTATTTTAAATACATTATATGTGAGTGTATGTTTGAAACTTTTTTCCTAAAGAGCAGATTAACTCACACGCATGACACATGTTCCAGCGGTATTCGAGATCCATTCGGACACCTAACTAATCCTTTACTAGTGATTACTGTTCTTCAATTTTTATATATATATATATATATATACACACACACACACACACACACATAGAGTCCTCTTATTTTACAAACTCACAATTTTGTGTGAACCGTGTTAACCCATTTTCGTCCAATCAGAATACAGAGATTTGATAAGATATAAGCAATTATCCCATATGTGCTAATTCGTTTTTTAAATTTGAAAATAACCAATCTTTCTTAAATATAGGCATCTAATCATGGCATTTGATTAAAATTAATAAAAATAGTCATTGAATACTTTATTTTTTGAACTATAAATATCTTAATAAAACAACTATTAAATAATTTAATAAAACAATCTTTTTTGTTATTAAGTTATATTAGATCAAGGTATATATATATATGTATATAGAGGAAGGTTCAAATGAAAAGTGCTAAAAAACTATGAAGTAGAGAAGTAATAGGAGCCCTTGGATCATGTTTCAATTATCTAATCAATGGGTATTAATTAGTGGGTGTAGCAGATCATAGATAGAGCACGGTAATTTTTGGTGGAATAGCGGAGGGGTAGTTTTGTAAATATCCCAATTAAATTAAATTAGGTTTAATAAAAAGTATTATTTTTTTTATTAGAGTACTCGTCCTTATCTTTTCATTTCTTCCAGACTCTTCATCATCTTCTTTTTCTATTCATCATCTTTTTCTTTGATTCATCATCTTCTTCATCGATTCATCATCTTCTTCTTCATATAAAATGTCTACTAGTCAATTGAAGAATCATCACGAACGAGAATCATTTCAGATAGGTGATTTAAAAGAACAAGAAAATTTTCGTTAATGTATAAAATTTATATATGATTCATGTATGAATCATTGAAGATTCATGTCTGAGTCTTTGTATTATTTTACTTTTATATGTTAATCTATGTATTATTGATGATTCGAAAGTTCATTCATAGATTTTTGTATGTTAATCGTTCCATTTGTGAAGATTCATGCATGAATCGTTGAAGATTCATGAAGATTCATGCATTCATGCATGAATCATTGAAGATTCATGCATGAATCATTGAAGATTCATGCATGAATCTTTGAAGATTCATGCATGAATCATTGAAGATTCATGCATGAATCATTGAAGATTCATGTCTGAATCTTTGTATTGTTTCACTTTTATATGTTAATCTGTGTATTATTGATGATTCGAAAGTTCATACATAGATTTTTGTATGTTAATCGTTCCATTTGTGAAGATTCATGTATGAATCATTGAAGATTCATGTATGAATGTTCATAACAAAAAACCCCCAATTCATATCATCATCTCCTCCATGCCCTCCAATGATGGTATCATCTTCTTCTTCCTTGCTCCTCGTCGTCGCCGGAACCGTAACTAATTTCGAAATTTCAATCCGTGAAATTAAAAGTTAATAATTTCGGAATTCGAAACGAGATTTCTTCAAGAAGATCAATATATGAAATCAATTAGGATCTTGTAAGAATCGTAATCACAGAAAGATTACGGTTTTGTAAGAATCAAGAATCGTAATCCTAAAAACATAGAAGAAGAAAGATTTGTAAGAATTGTAATGGAAATAATGTAGGTAAAGGATAAGATTTGGTAAAGGATAAGCTGGGAATCGTGCAGCTAAAGGATGAGTTTTATTGAGAAGATTACTCTTCAATTTAAATTAGTAATTAAATGGCAAAATTACAATCATACCCTTCCATGTTATAATTTTAAAAATCTGATCCAAGGGCTCCTATTACTTCTCTACTTCATATTTTTTTATCACTTCTCATTTGAACCTCCCACTATGTATATATATATATATCATATTATGGGGGGAAATGAATTTCATTTTATCAAAATACCTGCTAGCTGTTAGAGAATGTCAAATTCCTCCTTTTATGAAATTTGATGAAATTTGGATATTAATTCAGTGAAAAAGAACGAACCAAATAAAGAAATAAAATTTGGTTGATGAAATCCATCATTCTAATTCAATCAAATTACTCTAAAATGTATGAATGTGATATCAAAAATACATTTTTACTAATTAATCATTGTTATAAAGTAGTATGCAATGCTACAAGTGTGCCCACATGAGAAAGGAAAGAAAAGCAGATCAGCCCCATTTCTTCACAACCCAAAGAAGTGATCAAAATCGCAGCCCAAGCAAGTAGCAACCCAACAAAAGTAAGAAGATTGAAGAAAGCATCCAAGTTACGTTCTCGTAGACGCGAGTTCAAGGCGGACAAAAGCCGCATACAACCCGTCGTCTCCACTGTAGTAACCGACAGCCACTAGCTCAAGTCCGGTCCCGGTCCCGGTCCTTCACCAGTCTCGGACCAAGCCGGGCCCAATTAACCATCTCTAAACATACAATTAATCTTAAACCTTTTATTACCATTTTAATCTCTATATAGATTATTCATCACAATATTAACAAAAGGTATATATAAAAATCACCTAAAGATGGGGTTAAGATTTGCACATGCTTCACATCTATCCTAAAAGCATAACATCTACCCTATAAAATAGAGCTAGTTTTGCAATAAAAACCCTTTGACCAACAAATATACAAATACTGAATTCTCTTCTATCACAACTACTGTCTCTATGATAATTACACAGAATGCCACATTCCCTTCATTCCAAGACTATGTACAAACATCAGCCAAAAACCTATATATCAATATACATTTAAATTATCAGATTCCCAGATCAAAGGAAGGACAATCCAACATTTCTAAATTTTGGTTGTTTGGTTTTTCGTTCATCGACTCCGATTTCGATCTCAATTGTTTTGTAGCTTCTTCCTCCAATGCATCAAGATCAATGCCTTGGTAGAACTCATCATCGTCCTCAAACGCATCCATGTTTCCTCCTTCCATTTGCCATGTCGGATTTTCGCCACCGGCTTCTGGTTTCAAAAAGACTTCCTTCTCTAAGTTACGGATAGGAGGGGACCCACCTTGAGAAAAACTCAACTTTCTTTTTCGAACTCCGTTCATGGTGGTAGAGGATAATCCCTCGGTGTTCAAAGGGATGGATGACGAATCACCATTCGTGCTCGTATGAGAATGATGAAGAGATGGGTTTGTGATCCCAAACGCACTTCCGCTATCATGCATTTGGTCCATAGGAACACCACTGTCAGGACTAACGTCCATGGATAAGTGTGACGATCTCTGTATTGGTGTTTGACTGAGTAAAGATCGTCTGCCATAAGAAAAATATATATAAGTATGAAAAAACTAATCTGCAACTAATGATGAAAATTAAAAAATGCATTAACACGCATTTTATCTTATAGTTCAGATGTAGTCTAACAATGCACTTTTTCTCTCGACTAGTGTAACAAACAATCAAATCTTTCAACTATGTACTAGTTTTGACCAATGATGATGTGGATGCAAGTTGTCAAGTATTATCGCATTAAAATCACTCATACGATATAGAATAAAACCCTTCTATCAGGTAACATAGGTATGGAATATGAAGAGTTGAACTTTTGTTAAACTAAATAGAAACTAATGCAAAGTTTGTTACATTTTGAACCTTATGAAAGGCAAAAGATGATACATCTTTAGCACTGTTCTACAAAACTCGCCACGCAGCCGCCATGGCTTCAAGGCTTGTATCTCACTCCACGTTAAACTTGTGGCACGCCATGGCCTACTACGCAGTTCTCCTAATGTGATATTTGATTTTTGTTTACATTTTTAAGGTTGTGTTTGCTAATGTTTAATATATAACCTAATTTTAACTTGCTTATTTCTATTAACTCATTGAATGACACTACAAAACATATGCTCTTATATATAATACTAGGTTTCAACCGTGTATTACAGGGGATAGTTTAAAAAAATTAAATCATACCATAAAACTTATATTACAAATATGAATGATCATCGAAAGTACGATGTTACTTTTCCAAGTTTTTTTTTCTCTTTAGAGTTGTTTTTTAGCCAGGACATGGAACGAACGTGCTATGCATTTTGTAAAATTAACAATTTAGGTATCATTTATATTAACAATTTAAAGAATCTTAGATTTTTGTATAATTTGCTTAATTCAAATTCTTTAATATAATTTAATGTTTAGGCGGGAAAAAGCCAAAACCGGCTCACCTGAGCACAACATGTGGCATCCAGTTACCTATTTATTATATATAGATTTTATATGAACTAGAAATTTGACGACACAGGTCACGCCTTGAAAACGCCATGGCTCCTAAGGCTTGAGGCTTGGCCTCGCTGCCACGCCTCACGCCATTTAGAACCTTGATCTTTAGTACAATTATACTATAATACAAGTTGGGATAGAACTCAAAATTCAAGAGAACAAACCTATAAATAGCCATCATATCACATTCAGAAGCTTCAGCTTGCGTGCTTGCCACAGTAGGATTTATCCTGTCATCTATGAAGCTACCTTCATAAGAATCTTGCCCGTTGTCAACATCCTCATCACCAGATGCTCCAGACGACACCCTGAGATTTCATCAACCACATTTTCAGACAAAATCTAATGGCTAAAATTGTACGAAAATGCAACGTACTTTGATCTTATTTCTATTTCATGGAAAGTACTTTAAAGGCCTTCACTATGGTACCTCGGATGTGATATCTCAAACATTTAGACCAAAAACCAAAGCAACATTGCATTTTCATGCAATTTACAAATTTAAACCAAGTACCTATATGTTTAAGATGTCACATCTGAGGCACCAAAATGAAGATTTTGAAAGGTTCATTATACAAAGGGTGAATTACATATTTGATCCATGTGGTTTACACTTTATTGCACTGTTGGTCCCTACTTTGAAATAATTATGGAAAAATGTCCCAATGGTTTACACTATATTGCACTGTTGTTCCCTGTGGTTACAATATATTGCACTATTGGTCCCTATCCCTATTGGCAAAATAGGGACCAATAGTGCAATATATTATAAACCACAGGAACCAACAGTGTAATATACTGTAAACCACTGGGACTTTTTCCATAATTATTTCAAAATAGGGACCAACAGTGGAATAAAGTAAACCACCGGGAGCACATATGTAATTTACCCTTATACCAAAGGAGTGTTAGCCTAGTGGTAAGGCTGGGCACTACATGGTGGTGAACCCGAGTTCGAGCCCTGGGGACGCATTCTGGAGGTACGGGGCTTCGACCCGGCTGCATGCCTTAGCAGTCGGGCTTCGGCCCAAATTGCCGAGGATTAGTCTGGGCCCAATGTGGTCTGGGATAACCTCTTCCAAAAAAAATATTCTCAAATAACAATGCCGATATAAACAAAAGCTAAAACATCCCCAATAAAAGCATGAACTTACTCTGCTTCATCTTCTATAAAAACTTTGGCATCATCAACCAGCTTCTTTTCACCTGGACATAAAAAAATAGATGCCAAGTGGCAATGAGTATATATCATAACAAAAGCACCATAAGCGCTTCGAGATTGAACCAGTAAAATTTGAAATTTACCTCTCCCGTGCTTATAAGATTTACGATCCAATCGAGCACCAGAAACTGACGTATGGCCTACAAATTCTTCCTTATCTGACAAATTCCTACTTTTGGTATCACCATACTTACGTAACCTTTTAAGCCTATGCTTTGGTCCACTAACAGATTTTTCACCGGAAGTCAAAATCCAATCTTTACTACAACTATTATCATCAAAAATGTTCGTCACAGGAGTTCGGATTTCTCCCTTACACTTGGACACAGATATTCCCTTTTCTGAAGAACTACTTATTAAATTAATTCTAGGAGTTTGCATTTCACCCTGCATACACAATGCTGCAACATTTCCTCTATTAGGAGTACTCTCCTCAGCTTCGTCATCATTCTTACTTTGGACCAAAGTTATGGGGTCATCGGGGAGCATATCAACATCTGGAGTTGTGAAGTTACCTTTCACTTTACTCAATGTGCCTGCAAAAACTTAAATATGTTCACTAGAGTATATTCATTGCACCGGTGCATATAAATAACAGAAATTTCAAGATTGTTTATCATCAAAAGGTCAAAATGCAGCAAAGTTCGGTTTACTTCCCATCTAATGTAACAAAGAATTATTTTTTTCTCGGTCGATGTAACAAAGTTTGAAATTTTCCTATTTTATACCCGTTAAAACCGTAACCTGCTAATCTTGTAACATTTGATGACGCAAATACCCCTCTATGAAAGGTTTATGAAATGTTTACAGAAGGGTTATGGCAAAGTTAAGAATAAAGTTAACATCCACCTCATCAAGTGTTACTAGATAACAAGTTACCCCGTAAAAATCAGTAAAAACCAAGAAGTTATGAAACTTTGTTACATTGATTGTAAAAAGAAATTATTTGTTGCAGTAAATAAAAACTAGGGTAAGTTACATATTTGGTCCCTGTGGTTTACATTTTATTGCACTATTGGTCCATATTTTAAAATAATTATGGAAAAGGTCCTTGTCCTTTACACTATTGATCCCTAAACCTATTGGCAAAATAGGGACCAACAGTGTAATATAGTGTAAACCATAGGGACCAACAGTGCAATATAGTGTAAATCATAGGACCAACAGTGCAATATAGTGTAAACCATAGGGACCAACAGTGCAGTATAGTGTAAACCACAGGGACCTTTTTTATAATTATTTCAAAATAGGGACCAATAGTGCAATAAAGTGTAAACCACAGGGACCAAATATGTAATCTACCCTAAAAACTAAGACAAACTCCATTGCATTTTGAATTGTGGAATGAAAGAAATACTCACCATTATCTATAGGGACTCTGGAACAACACCCGACATGATTAGATTAGTTAATCGGGGACTGAGATCACCAGCTCTAGAATCGTTGTTTGATTCATCGGCTGAATGAGAATCGTCTACAACAGCACAAAGATTCTCCCCGGTGTTAAGTTCTCTGTCTGATAACTCCATATTAGAAATTTCTGTCTGAATAACTCTATGTTCTCCAGCTGCTTTGTCCTCTTGCAAATCATTGGTCTTCTTTAAAGACGTCACAACATCATCATTTCCATGGCTTCTTACATCCAATGCTGTCTCGGGATACTCTCCACGTGTAACTTTTAAAGGAGCGGAATCAGACTTCAAACAGTTGAGAAATTGGGTGTTTCGTGGACTATGACTTTTAGGCGGAGAAACTTGTTTTAGAGGAAATGACGGTACAGACAGAATAAGAACGTTTCCATGTGAGTCAACCGACATAAAATCCGAACCAAACAGAAAGGAGTGGATGGGAGGATCTTGATTGTGTTTCTCCTCGGTTCTGGAGGTGTCCGGAAGATATCAGTTTCGGGTTCTTCTCTTGCCGCATCATCTTCTGCAACATAGGAAATCCGATATCAGAAGCTTGAATCATAAAGCTCTACTCACAGAAAGCCATGAATATATCCCTCTTTTCTACAACCAAAAGCCATGAAACAGAAAGTATAAAACAGTTTTGTCTGGGCCTGGAAAAGGTGGAACTTGGAAGGTCAAAGGGACATGGCAAAACAGCTTGAAAACTAGTTTCATATACTGTAGTATGAAAGAGACGTTAGCTAAAGCATATTTGATATGCATGAACATGTAATATGGCACTAGATAAACTCAACACTTGGTAATAAAGTAGTATTCATAGATATGCATCTTATTCAAGGCCCAACAAAGTTAAACTTCTGAGTACCCTATATCAGGTCCTTAATTATTAAGTAATATACTAATTGATAAAAACATGAACCACACTTCCTAAAACCTTTTCTGTTACCTCTTGTATTGCTATTGTGATGTTCAACGCTTTCAACTTCGAAGCACTCTTCCAAAGCCTCTTCATCCTGAAGTAAAAGAAGTTGTGATGAGCAGATGAAACTTGCTCAAGAATCTCTAGATAACATAGATGTATTGAGTTTGAACCCCACACTTGGTTAATGCACAATGAATTGCCAAAGGATACGTCAATAGACACATGGCAAAAAGACAATGAGATCGACGAAGTCTAGAAAGAGATAAAGTACAAACCTGGCCGTTGAAAGATTCATCATGGTTAGAAAATGGTAATTCTTGCAAGCACTGCATTGTATCAATTAGCATCATAGTTCTCATAGAATGAGCAACTTCATGCACTCTTGATGGGAATGCTTGGAAGTGAGGAAAAGCGATAAGAGATGGCCTCCAATTGTTTTCTCTACAAGGGTCGAAATACTTTGCAATCAAATCAGTCTCCGCATCGGTAAGTTTAGCTTTATATTTGGGTGTCTGAATGCCATCGTCTTCTTTCACTTTCTTTCCACGAGGAACATATTCTTCAATCAACAGCTTGACAAGCCTTTTTTCAGGTCTAAAAACATGTGGAACCTGAGAGAAGAATTACATAACACAATATATTAAAATTCCAAGTTAAGCTAATTCATGATCAGACAGTTAGGGTGCGTTTGGTTGTGGAAAATTTTCCAGTTTTTCACGAAAATTTTTCAAGAAAAATGAAAATTTAGAAAACGCGTTTGGTTCATTCAGTTTTCTAAGAAAAAGAAAATTTTATGTTTTCTAACTTCTATGTAAATTAGAAAACTGATTTTAGTAGTTTTCCAAAAAATTTCCAAACGTGTTATCTAATTTTTTAAATGGAAAATGACAACTCCACCATTTCAACCAAACGCGCTTTCTGAAATTTTTATAGAAAACTGAAAATGAATACTCAACTTCATTTTCTGAAAACGTTTTATAGGAAAATGAAAACAATTTTCCACAACCAAACGCACCCTTAGCGTTTCCGAAAGATAAATCCTACCATCCTTGGACTTGAGTGAAAATTAAAGCTATGCATTCCTCCATTTAGCATATGTTTTTTAATAGTCTTTCCGTTTGCTTGCTTTCTCATATAACCCTTGTACTCTGAGCCTTCACAAGCTAAGACCAGTACTTTTGTTAAGGAACTCATTCTATCGTTGCTAATCCCAAAAGTGTGAACTTATGGCATGGTGAACCTTTTTTTTAATCGTTGGATAGTCCTGCAATGAAATAAATAAGGTGGTATTTGTTTACCCCTTAACAGTTCCATTAAGAGGCAACCTCTGAATCGTTAAGAGGTGAATACTGTTTGGTAAAAAAAATGGACTGCCTCTTAATGGTTCCAAAATCCTCTAAATGATTAAGTATCCTGGATGTCTCTTAACCATTCAGAGTCCTGATTTCATACTCAACAGTTACCAAACCAACATATTTCATTTTGCACTAAATCATAAGAGCCTCTTAATCATTCTGACCACTTAATCATCCAGCACCAAACCATTCAGCAACTGCCAAACAGCACCTTAAGACAAGATAAAAGGATATCAACTCGTCCTGCATTCTTCCTACCAGTTCTCCCCATGCGCTGAATCATCCGCAAAGGTGAGATATTAGCATCAAAACATATAACGAGATTGACTTCCATGATATCAAGCCCTTCTTCTGCAATTGATGTCGCAACAATAACATTGAATCGACCAGCCTGGAAATCCTATAACAATTTCAAAAGATAAAGCAACACCACAAAAAAAAAAAAAAAAAAAAAAAAAAAAAAAAAAAAACATGCAAAGAAAACAGAGGCTGCAGAAATGATGGAAACCGTTACCTGTAAAACACGCTGCTGAGCTTTTTGTGACTGGCCCTTTGACTTTTTACCTGTGCCAAAATACTATATAATTAAAAAAATTCAGAGTATTCACCACATCTATATAGACATATCTTGTAGGGTAACCATGGCAGTTCCACCATAATCATAAACTGAAACTTTTTTAGCTGATTAATTTCAAAGTCAAAACCATCTGTTTTTTAGGCAAGTAACACAATGTTGTCATAGAATCACAAAATGCCCTAGAAAGTGTAGAACTAACATACAGTAAAAAAGTGTTAAGTGAAAGGATTTTAAGGGCCCGTTAAGGTAAAAAGAGAACTACTTAAAAAGATCCATAACCTGTGTTTTGGCCAATAAATTCTGTAGCTTTAACAAATGGCCCAATGGTAGCTAATGAGTTCATGATGTCCCTGCAAATAGCAAGATGAATATTTGAAACTTTAAACGAGCTTGAAATTTCACCCCCTGCTAACCATGTTTGCTAAAATCAAATTAAATGTGAGCTCAAGAATAGTTGCATATCTTGACCTTACACTTCCTCTAAAATTTGAGAAAATGATAACCCTCGACTTCTCTGGATCTTGTGTTTCTGCATATGTAACAATTGTCAGAATCTATAGAAAGTAATAAATCAGTCCTCTTTAAATGGTTTATTTGATCTCTCTCTAAATAACAATTTTTCCAACATGCACTCACATAGAGAAAAATAATCATATTCTTTGCTTTCACTAATCTATACTCATTAACTAGCACTTGTTAGATCTGTATTGCCATTTTATGTATGCAAAACATACAAAAACAATGGAAGCACACAAAGGCCAACCTAACCTTGTGCAAAAAAAGTGCTCTCCAATGACATGGTCACAGCAACAAGCACTCTAAAGATTAGTGTTCCCAAGCTAAACACATTCACGAGTAACAAAAGGCATAAAAACTTGACATTGAAGCATGGAGTAATTCTTCTATTTAGGATGTTATACGACCCCCTATAAAATTAAGTGTCTCATTTATATTCCATCCAACAAATAACCAAACAATGCATCTCCCACATCCTCTCAAAGTTTTTTGCAAGTAACTCCATCAATCCCTTCACAAGTATCAAGGTTGCCTTAGTACTTATGAGATGCAAAGTACTAAAGTAGCATGAGTGATGAAATCTTAAACAATAACCTAGTGATATAGAGCTCTAAAAAGGTTTGCCTTTAGTCATCACCTATCCAATGCAGCAAGTTTAGTTCTAGGTTTATAACAATACATGCATGCTTATAATATACAATCCTAAGTACATAGAGAGGTTAACAGTAGACATTCTTCAAAACGGCATTTGTAATTGGTAAGGTTAACAATAGTTGACCTTCAAAAGGCCCACATGTAATGGGTAATCTAACTTGTAATGTAATTTTCCAATTGATTGTCTCATATATCCCTACGTACTATATGACGTTTGAGAAGTTGTACACCTTTCCTTTTAAGTTCATAAGTAAATGTAAGTCTCATAACTAAAACATAACAATAAGCCAGTCAAAAAAAAGAGAAAGGTCATGTCACATACTGAAGTGTTCAATCAATACTTCAATCATCTTTGTAAACTTCGGACTAAGAGCACCATGAGACACGCTTTCCTTCATCATACGCTCTACTTTCTGAAGACCAACATTTGATCTCAGGCGAGCAAGAGTCCTGAAAAAGTTAATCAACGTTAGCAGTTTCAGAGAAATAAACAATGTCAAGACTTCTAAACTTACCAAAGCAAAAATCCCTAAAAAGAACATATGACTTCACAGCCTTTACATAAGCTGTTGTAGAAGAAACACAAGCGTTTTTTGGACAAAAATTAACTGTCATTTGAGTTTTGATTTTGATATTTTTCATCCTAATTGTCATTTTACCGTCAACTTTTATAAATGTCTGATGTGGCTGTAATTTGTAAAATCTTCAACAATAAAAAGGCTGCATGATGAATAGTTTGAACTGCTTTCTTATTCTCTTTAAAGGTACCATTCTCATTTGAAACTGACTCTCCACAACTAAGTCAAAATAAAGCTTCTTGCTTGTTTTTTTATGTGATTTGAGACTTCCAATCTTTTGAAGTGAAAAGATTATAAATAAATAGAAAAACTGCTTAAGAATAAGATCTATAAGAAGATACCCTTGCTTCAATTTATCTTCAAGCATCTCATATGCTGGTTCTATGCCATGAGCTGATAGCAGCTTTCTTATATGATATAGTGTGATCAGGTATCCAAAAATCTTTTCTATTTCCTGATTCTTGGGTTCAGGCAAGTCATGCGGCCGCTTTTTACGAAACTCATCCCTTGATTCGAGAATTTCATGTGGGCTGAACTGCCAAAATAAGATGAACATATACAGTCACTCTATGAGGGTGTTTGGCATTGCTTTTCAAAAGTGCTTGTTGACTTATTGGCTTCTAAAATAAGTCAATAAGCTTGTTTGGATAAACCCAGAAGCACTTTTCAAATGGCTTTTTGGCAAGGCATCAAAAGAACTTTATAAGAAGTCACACTTGGGTGACTTTTTGATTTAAAAAGTGCTTCTTGGAGAATATTGCCACAAGCCCTTCTCAAAAAGCTGATAAGCTAAGGCAAAGACTTTCTTAAAAAACAACTTATTGACTTTTGTGGCTTTTACCACCAGAAAAGCTAATCCAAACACTTTTTTAAAACTCATTTTCCTACCACTATAAGTCAATACGCACTTTTGATCAAAAACACTTTTAGAGCTCAAAAAGCAATCTGAAACACCCTAATAGTCTGAAAGAAGAATTCTTGAATACCAAAATCTAAATCAAGTTAAAGAACAGGATAGCATGTTCATTACATTCACAATTAGTATACAATATAATGATAGCAAACACACTACAGATTTGAAATGAAGAACCTAAAAAAATATTATCTTTTCACACCCACATTAGATAACAAAAAAGAAGTATCTTTATGTTTGGGTAAATCCTTCAAATAAATTACATATTTGGTCCCTGTAGTTTACACTTTATTGCACTGTTGGTCCCTCTTTGAAATAATTATGGAAAAGGTCCATGTGGTTTACATTATATTGCACTGTTGGTCCCTGTTTTGAAGTAATTATGAAAAGGTCCCTGTGGTTTACACTTAATTTCACTATTGATCCCTACTTTAAAATAATTATGGATTTGGTCCCTATGGTTTACATTAGATTGCACTATTGGTCCCTTAACCCTAATTCATGTGAAATCAATGTGTTAAGCATAGGGACTAATAGTGCAATATAGTGTAAACCATAGGGACCAATAAGTGTAATATAGTGTAAACCATGGGGACTAACAATGCAATATAGTGTAAATTACAGGGACCAAATCCATAATTATTTATAATAGGGACCAATAGTGCAATTAAGTGTAAACCACAGGGACCAAATATGTAATTTACTCTATTGCATTGTAGTTCCCCATTTTGCCAATAGAGTTAGGACCAACAGTGCAATATAGTGTAAACCACTGGGACCTTTTTCATAATTATTTCAAAATAGGGACCAACAGTGTAATAAAGTGTAAACCAGAGGGACCAAATATGTAATTTACCCAATAAAAAATCCAAAGCAACCATTTTGAATTTACTTTAATAGAACAGCATCAAGAATAGAAAACATTAAAAAAAAAAAAAAAAGGGCAAAATAGCATCATTAAAGAAGTAAATGAAGAATCCTACAACAAAAAACCTTACTGTTTGGATGTCTTTTCTTGCTTTCAGATCAACTCCCATGGAAGAAAGCCTTGCAACAAATGGTCGTATTACGTCCATTAGCAGACTATTTGCTTCAAGAGCATCTTTTCCCATTGCAACCTAGCAGCATTATTGCAAGAATCTTGAATTCTTTAAAAAGTTCCCTTATAAAGTTTGACAGCTTGACATGTACCTGTATTACTTCAACCTTCCTTTCATGCACATATGGACTCACATCCGGATCACTCTCACTTCGATGCTCAAGAGAAGATATTTGCAGGTTATCGATAACTTGCTGGACATTCTCATGCTTAGCTGAATAGTGATAACGTTAATTAAAATATAGGACCCACAGAATAAAATAACTTTGTGAAGGTCAGCCTGATCGATAGATGACTTACATCCTGGTGTTGCAGTAAGAGCTAATATTCTCAGCTGTACCGGAACAGCCATCAACTATGAGCAAGAGAAAAATAACATTCTCAAAGTCAGTAATACAACTAATCACAGAAAACCCTTATCACTTGTTTAATTTATGCTCACATTCAATCAGTAAAATATAGAAACAATATGAGGAAGTCAGATGATTATGATTTATTTCCCTTTTTACCCCTTGTAAAAGAATACTCACAGTTCCAATATTGCCCCTTGCCCCTATTAACTACTGCTATCACATCATATTAACAAAAGTTCCGGTTCTACCCCTTCACTTCTACTAATCGATGTAACTAATAGCATATTCCATGGTATAACACTACTACAATAAGGCACAGAGAAATGACATACCTCACGAACAGCCACACAGGAGGAAGCGTTGCCAGTTGCATGATGAGCCTCGTCAATCACTAAACACACTAGTTGTTTCACCACACATGATCCTGTGTTTACGATTTCCATAAGAAGCTAGAACAGGAATACCAATTCCACATTTGTAAAAAGAGCCAAAGTATTGCAAGCTTTGATATATGTCTTCACATGAATACAGAGAAGTGATCAAAAATATTTTCATCACATCACCATGATACAAAGAATCAAGAATAAATTCAAACATACAAACAACTGTGACACAAATCAATCCATTCATAAGTAATGAGAGCATTCCATATAGAACAAAATAGTCATCAGGTTGATGATAAAGTCTATATGTACCCTTTTATGTTTGTTGTTCATATATGTGTATAACTTTCTTTTAAGATGCTTCTGTTTTGGAGAAAGCCATACTTGTGTTAATCTAATACAAACGATAATGTTAACAAAAAAGAATAATAAATCAAAGAGTGCTGTTTTGCCATTTTCATGATGTGTAAAATCTGTGTAGTTATGCAATATAAGCCGAGTTAGAGACTTTCTATTACTTCTTTTATATCAATCTGAAAGGTAAATAGCGGCACTATCTGATTTTGCAGTCTGTAATATATGTGGCACTACATATACTTGCTAAATTAGTTCTCACAATGTGATAATCTCCTGGTCAGCAGAGAACAAGCGATATAATCTTTTTAAAGTTGGTAAAATCATGATATGGTATGATCAAACAAGGACACATTTAAAAATTAAAAAGTATAATTTTTCGATATACTTATACATACACGCTTCATACTTCTCATTAGTTTTATTCCCCCTTTTAATATTTAAAATTTGCATTAATAATATTAAAGCCCCGGAAACAGCTTCCAACAATATAATATAGAGAGAGTGAAGTTCATTTGTAAACCCAAAAAGGGTATAAACCGTGTGAACTCATAGTTGCATAGATTAAATTAATGAAATTTGTTCATGAAGTTGTTTAATATGATGAAAATGTTTCATATGCTTCAATTTTTGATGAAATTGTTTCATATTTTGGTGTTTTTTACGTAAAAATTAAACTGTTTCACGTTTTTTTTCTTATTCCTCCTATGAAACTTCTTTCATTTCTACATTGAAAACACCGAAATATAAAACAATTTCATCAAAAATGAAGTATATGTAACATTTTCATCATATTAAACAACTCCACAAAAGATTTTTCATTGATTTACCTATGCAACCATGAGTTCACACGGTTTATATGACCCTTTTTGGGGTTTACAAATGAACTTGACAAATATATATATATATATTATAGTATTTAGCACGAGCAGCGGCATGCTGATATATAGCTCACATCACTAACAGAGTAACAGACATCTAACTCCTGACAAGATCTCCACAGCATGTAAAACAAACAGAATCAGATTCTAGAGACTTGCCAGATTGTATATCCTTTTCAAGAACTTGTGGGGTGACAAAAAAGATTCGTTTAACTTTCCAAAGGTCTACTCTTTTTGCGGGAGGTGTTTGACCTGTCATATCAACTGTCCATTCCTGCAATCAATTTGATTCTTAAATACGGAGAACTAGAGTAAGAAGAACCAGAATAATGTATTTCAGAAACTAAATTAGACGAATATGTTAAAAAGAATTATTGGTGATAGCTCACTTGTGGAATTCCAACAATGTTATGGCATGCTGCTATTTGTTGCACAACAAGAGGACGAGAAGGAGCAGTAAACACAATCTTTCCTGCAATTATAACACCACATAAGAACATCCTCATTCCCTATCTATAAATACATGATGGCTTTATGAAATCAACTTGCAAAATTTTGAAATTCACATATAAATTTATGTGATTAACTATAGCTATTATAAACTAGAATACTATTATCGTGTATTGTTTTCAATGTTTTAAGCTCTGAGGTTAGTCATCAAAATGTAATAACTACTTTATATTATTTTAGTAATTAGTAAGCCAACAACTTCCTAACAGACCTTCAGATGGCATCGGATTGCAAAAAATTATATCCTCCATACAAGCACGCAAAGTATAACACCATTATCATGCTTACAAGAAACAATAAAGAACATTAGACAGATTTTGAGAAAATTCGTTTAAAACCTTTTAGAGGATTCCCCCATCAGGGGGACGTTAGATAACCAACTTACACATAATAAACAATACACACATCAGCCATTAAAAACAATGTGGCATTGTAATGATTCTCTCTAAATGAAAGAAGAGACAAATGACTAGATGACGACAAACAGGTTATGCACTTTCAAGCTTTTGTAATCTGCTATAATGACCAATCGTGTTTAGACAAATTACAGGTAATAAAAAGTATATATACTGAAATAATCTGAGGGCATATGGTCAAATAAAGAAGGAAGCATAAAATCATAAATGCAAATCAATGAACATATAGTCCAAATAATGCTACCATTTGACCCCTCAGCAAGATTAGTAGTTGTGCATAAATGACCTATGTACCAACAAGAAAAAAAACCAGGAGCAATTAAAAAGATGAATACCTATAGAAGCCAGAATACTATAACAATTCATATGTAGTTAGACTTATTGAAGACATATCATCACCTTCAGGAAACCATCTGAAGTAATTATACATTACAACAGCGGCTATAAGAGTTTTTCCCAGTCCTGTAGGCAATGAAACCAATGTATTTGAAAATAAAGCCGTCCTGGTAATGGATACCTGATAGTCACGAACAGGAACATTTTCTGCCAAGAAAGATCAAGAATATAAGCTTAAGCTTGAGAATGCAAATAACCACATTTAGTCAAATTTTAGTACATGTAAATATGTAATGCATTTGAATTAACAGGATAAAATAAAACACATGCAAGCGTCAAACTTCCCGAACTAATTTGAATGATATTATTTATCTTCCTTTCACTAGATTGAATTCAAACTTCCTGAACTAACTTTTCCCTTCTGTATTAACACGATAACAAAAACATGATCACACCATATAAAAGATCTGATTCCACATGAGGTTGAAAACAAAATCCGCCTTAACATTGTATGGATAAAAAAAATGAAATGGCCTTGCCTAGTCCATTTTTGTAGACTCAATCCAAGGACTGGACGTGGCTAATGAGGACCGTCACCTGGCTAATCATCTCCATTATTATGCACTCCTATGTTTCAAAAAAAGACACAAAAACCCATACTTTCTCTTTATATGTTAAATCTTTTCGAATAAAAAGACATGTTTTGCTTTAAACTTAACACCAACATTCCTCTGTTTGTAGTATTAATTGCAATTTTTGGCTTGATTGTAACTCTTTCTTTTAAAACTTTATACTCTTCCCTATCTTCTAACATCCAAAGTAACCAACCTGATATTAAATTCAATGTTTATCTTTACTCTCTAACAAATAGACTAACTGGTATATGCTTCAAACTTCCAACCCCAAACAATCCCATAATCAAAATTCAACAAATCAATACACCAAAAAAGAGAACAAACAATAACAACAAAAAATATAACAACACCTGGATATATCCAGGTTTTTGCAGCCTCTGGATCAATGCTAACGCTACTAACACATCCATTATCGCGCTCGGAGTTCTCTTTAGCATCATGTTTAACATCCTGATTGGAAGATTTCAAGCCTGTGAAACCAATGAATCTATCAAGTGTAGATTGCCGAGAAGAAGAGGGTTTATTGTTCTCAATCTTATTAGGGCAAGAAGAAGAAGCCATTGGTGGTAAATTACAACTTCCAAATGGGGCTTCTTCGAGTTTATTAGTAGTGGCCTGATTACAAACAACATCAATCTCTCTAACAGCTGCATCCCAATCGAAATCCTAGGGCAAAAAAAAAACAAAAATTGAAATTAAGAACAGAAATTGGAAATGCAATTGGGGGTTTTTGTGAGAGATATGAATAGAGTAGAATTAGCTTACATCGTCATCATCAAGAGTCTGAATTGACGCCATTGTTAATTACAGGTAGGATCGATTGGAGCGATTGTGTGAAAGTGAAACGGCAATTGGAAGAAAGAGTGGAGAAAACAAACCCTTGTTTGTTGGTCATGGAAAATAGGCGGCAAAAATTGTGATATGAAATAATGAAAACTACAAATGGGAATGATAAAATATTCATGAGTTAGGTGGGGCCTCTTTATTTTCGTCTTAACAGTTCCATTAGGCTGCGTTTGGTACGTGGGACAGGACAGGACAGGACGGGACAAAACTCACTGTCCCACGTTTGGCGCAGCATGGGACAGAACAGGAATTCACTGTCCCACGTTTGGTGCGACATGGGACAGGACAGAAACTGGGACAAGGTAGGACAACATGGGACAAAAATGGCTGTTTTTTTGTTCCACCAAAATAGGTGGAACAACATGGGACAGAAATGAGACAGAAACTAATATATTACTAACTAACATTCGTTTGATATATAACTTCAATATGGTATTTGTTTTCGTGTTTACCACCACTAGTCGTGGCCGCCGCCGCCATTGGTAGCCACTATCGGCCACCTTCACCTTGTCTTCCACTACAACAACCTCCTCCACGTCCTCTTCCCCTACAACAACCTCCTCCAACTCCCCTTCACCTCTACAACTGTAATTACTACAATCTTTAAACTTCCATCTCCCCCAAACAATCCCATATCAAATTTCAACAACACCAAACAGTCCAAAAGAGAACAAACAATAACAACATTAATAAAAAACCTAGTATATATCAGGTTTGTTGATGTCTGTGATCATTGTACGTTACTGAAAATTTGGTGGAATTCTCTTTAATTACTGTTTAACATCTGATTGGAAATTTAAGCCTTTAATCCAATAAAATCATCAATAATTCGAGGAGAAGGTTTATTGTTCTCAAGTTTTATCTAGGGCAAGAACAAGAAAGCATTGTGGTAAATTACAACTTTCCCAATGTGGCTTCTTCCTAGTTATAGTAGTTTGTCAGTATGTGCCTGTTCAAACGACGTTCAATCTCCTAACAGCGTAGAGTAATGAAATACTAGGGCAAAAAAGAAAAAACAAAAAATTCGAATTCCGAAAACGAAATGGAATGAATTGGGGGTTTGGTCGGAGAAAAGTGAATAGAGTTTGAATTTTACATTTTTTATATCATTCAAGATCTAAATTGACGTCCATTGTTATTTACAGTGTTGAGATTAGGATATGTGAATAGTTAAAGGAAATTGATTGAGAATGAACTGGATAACTTGGTTGTAATAAATGTGATATGTAAAACTTAGAAAAGAAAAAAAAATAGTTCGAAAACAAAACGAAAAAAACGAGAGCTATTTAAACCAATTCACGAAACCGAAATAATGTCCGAGCTTTAACTTTTAAAGAGTCGCTTAAAGTTATAGAAGCTCGAGCTCATTCGAACTTGAGTTTTAGGTTGAGCTCGGCTCGTGAACCATTTACAAGGCTCGAGTCAGCTCGCTAATGCTCGGTTGCTTCATGAGCCTAATAACGAGCTTAAACGATCCTGATTGAGGATGTGCTTTGAATATAGATTTTTTATATATGTTAAATACATAATAATAATAATAATAATAAAATACATAATATTTATGTGAAGCTCGTTTAAGCTCGCGAGCCTAAACGATTCTTGCATTTTGAGGCTCGAGCTCGGCTCGTTTTAAACGAGCTCTGTTTCAAGGCTCGAGTTCGAGTTCGAGCTCGTTAAGGCTTGGCTCGTTTGAGCTTTTAATAATCCGAGCTCGGGTAGCTTTCGAGTAGCGCGCTCGTTTACATCCCTATTAAGAGGTAAATCTTGTTTGATAAAAAACATGGACTAGTCTTTTGATGGTTACAAAACCATCTAAATGATTTTGCATCCTGGTGTCTCTTAACCATTTAGATCCGTGATTTCATTCTGACAATTACCTAACCACCAATATTTTATTTTGCACGATATCGTAAGAGCCTCTTAATCATTAAATCACTTAATCATCCTGATACAATCCCATTCAACAGCTACTAAAAGTCCCTTAGATTATAACTCAATGAAGTATCTCATAATTATTTAGTTGTAACTCATTTTTATATAAAAGGAATTTGATATTTTGATTAAAGAGAATACTCCCTTTAACCGCATTTGTACTATCAAGTGATGTTTGTTATTTGTTTAAGTAAGTGTTGAAGTCTGAAATTTAATTTCACTTTTGAATTTTTAAGTGGAGGTGTTGAAGTCTGAAATTAATTTCACTTTTGAACTTTAAGTGGATGTTGAAGTCTGAAATTAATTTCACTTTTGAACTTTAAGTGGTGGTGTTGAAGTCTGAAATCTAATTTCATTTTGAATTCTAAGTGGTGGTGTTGAAAGTTGAAATCTAATAATTTCACATTTATGATTTTAAGTGAGTGTTTGTTTACACATGTCTGAAATCTAATTTCACTTTTGAATATTTTGTAAAGATGGTTTGGTCTGAAATCTAATTTCACTTTTGAATTCTAAGTGGTGGTGTTGAACTCTGAAAATTGAAAACTATTTGTTTTTTATAATTGTCAAACAACTTAAATATGATTTTATGAGTGAAAGTTATTTATTTATCCACCCCTATTTGTTCTTCTTTACTCAATCTTTACCTTTCGTGAATATTTTTGTTATAAGAAGTGGTCAAGTGTTCTTAGACATAACATGAAAAAAGACAATAATGATTTTTATTTGAGGATGGTTGAGGTGCAAAACTTTTGGAAAGAGTATGATGAAATAGGTTGAATGTTAAAGCTACTTTAAAGTGGAATTATGAACTAAAGAAGAAGATTATAACATAATAGTAGCACATCGATAGTGTATTTTATTATACTTTTCCATCTAATGTGATCCAAAACAACACAATTCTTTGATTGTTTAAGTCAATGAATCAAGGGGTGTGAAGAGATGAGTTTAATCTTTTATAGATCCATAATCAAAATAGCCCATAATGATCTATTTCTAGACAACGTATAACAGCCACAATCACACAAATCGATTTGTGTTTGGGAGATCGAACGGGGAAGCCATAATCAAAATCAAAATCGATTTGGTATTTTGGTGTAAATGGAAATGGATTCCAAAAACATTGGTGGAAGAAACGATTCCAGAAAGAAAATTACAGAGATTGAAGACTTTGATCATACCTTATATCTATTTTAGAGTTTGTTGGGTCTGAAAAAATGACTAGGTCTAGATAATGTTGTTCGATTGAAGTTAGTACTACTGTGAAGATTAGTGCTGCTAGAAGAAGTTGATACTTGTAGACTGAAGATAGTACTGCTGAAGGAAGATAGTGTTGTCAATACAAGATAATGTTGCTTGAAGAAGTTAAACTGTTTGTTGAAGATAATGTTGTTTACCTAGTTAGTATTGTCAGTAGATGTTAGTAATGCTAGATGAACTTAATATTGACTGAATACTGCTAAACTTTTTTATGCTTGCTACAGCCAGAAGATAATGTCGATCTTATGCTTGTCCGCAAGAAAAGATAGTGTAAATAATCATGAAGAAAATTATGAAGATCAATTATATTTAGATAATTGTCTTTATGATTCTTTTTGTATATATATACCTAGTTTATCAAGGTTAAAAACAAATTTCCTAGTTTTTGTTTTCAGAAGTACGTAGCCTCAAGATTAATTGAAATCTTACTTTAGAAAGTTTAGTATTTGTTGAACTTGTTCTAAGCAGCTTAGGGCTTAAACTTGTAATCTGTAACACCCCGTTTTCAAAGTTAAGTTAAAACAGAGTTATGAGTTAAGGTTGAACCTTGATTGTTATGTTTTAGGAGTTGAGGGGCCCAGATGTCATTTGTGAAAGTGTAAGGGAAGAGTGGTCGGATAAAAAGGTTAGAAACCCTTAATTTTTTTCAGTGGCAGTTTCCAGAGAAACGTACGTTTAGGGAGAGAGGGCGATTTTGGAGAAGAGGAGTCAAGGGTTCAATTGGAGGTCTAGCATCGAGCTATCGAGCAAATCGTTCGTGTTTTCGTGTTAAGGTATGAATGCTTTACCTAATTGCAGTTTAAATGTTGGTGTTAATTGGAGTCTATAGTTGAGTTAGGGTTTGGATGGGAATTGATGATCAATGGATCACCAATTGGATGATATGTTATGAATTGTTATTGTAATCATTATTGATATATGGTATGGATTCGATTATAAACACCAAAGTGACTCCAAACTACTGATTTTGGAGTTATAGAATGGAAAGGGTCGAATTTGGGGTTTTTGATTCGAGAAATCGTCTTGGGGATTTCTTGCAGATGCGTCGGCGCAGATGGCCGCGCGCCTGGAGACGCGCCATTAGATGCGCGAACCTTCTGGAGCGGTCTGTGTTGATGGTCCGCGCGAGGCCTGCGCAGATGGAGATGCGCCGCCAGATGCGCGGGACTCCTGGATAAGTTTTTAAATGTTTTAAACTGGTTTCAAGGGTCTAAGTGGTAGGGTATTGTTATAGGGTGACTATGGAGTCCTTCTAAGTGAATAGAAGGGATTAATATGGATGTTTGCATGTATGTATGTTATAGGTGACCGAATTGATAGTTTGTTCTGATCGAGCGATTATTTGGCTAGCATTCTGACAGGTGAGTACCTCACTTAACTCTTATTGTTATGTGTGCATGGTTATGTTTTGCACGTGTGATTATGTGTATGCGTCCCTTCGGGGACATGGCAGAGTACCTATGGTGGTAGTAATACCCCTAGGGAATTATTATGAGATGTGTTCCTTCGGGGACTTGGGAGAGTACCTATGGTGGTAGTGATACCCCTAGGGAATTTGGAGAGGCCTGGTACCAGTGTCGTTTGTCCTTCTTGATGGCATTGAGCCGTAAAGAAGGTTGGAGACTTGCATGTATATTGTTGCGCTGAGATGTGATTATGTATGTATGATGGTAAGTGGTTAAGTGTGTGTGCTCACTAAGCTTTATGCTTACCCCGTTGTTGTTTATCTTTTTTTTAGTGTCAGGTACGTCCCGGAAGGGAAAAGAGAAAGTTTCCGAATGAGACTCCGAGGTTGCAGCAGTTCAGTCTAAGCATGAAGTTAGAAGATGACGTTCTATGAAAGGATGAGTGTTTTCTTGGTTTGATATGTAAACATATGGATTTATGTTGTTTAAACTACGTTCAAGATTTCAAGCTTTTGGCTTATGTTTTCTTAAAACTTATGAATTATAAATGGTTTTAACGTTGGTTTTGGACGAGCTTCCGCTTTTGTATGAACTTGGTTACTTTGCTTTGAAAATGAATGTTTTTAAGAATTGGGATGTTACAAGTTGGTATCAGAGCCTAGGTTTAAGGGATTTGAGTATTCACAAGTGGTGGATACTTGAACTTAAACCAAATGCTCGTGTTTTAGTAAATAAGAGTAACCAAAATGAAAAGTTTTATGGAGAGATGAGTATGAAATATTTTATGGAGAAATGAGTAGTGAGACTGAACTGCGGACCGGAGCATCAAACGGGGGTGAGCACACTAACCTCACCTTATTGAGCATGATGATTTGTTATGATATGAATATATGACATGTGAATATGTGAACACTAATATGTGAATTACTAGTGATAAGAAGTTAAGTTGAGCATGTACATTGTGATAGCTGTTAAGAATGTATGTATGAATTACATGAGGTTATGGCATGTGTGACAAGTGAGCAGCGGTTGTGTGAATGACTAATGCTATGTAGTTATGATGAGCATGTACCCCTATGATAGTTGTTATGTGATGAAGTGTATGCATGTTGTGATATATGTTACGTGAAAGCATGGCATGTGTGATAAGTAAGCACTAGTATGTGAAATACTAGTGCTATGCAGATTAATTTGGGCATGTATCCATTGATAGTTGGTATGGATTGTGTGTATGCATGTGTGTTGTATGTAGGTTGTAGCTATGTGCTGGTAAGTAGAAGGGCATGATGTCTGTTATGTGATTAGCTTGTAGAGGAGCCTTTGAACTCTAGTGTTGAGTTATGTATATGTGACAACTGAGTTGGGAAGTGGAGCTTTAGTAATGGTGTCGAGGCTAGGCATGTAGGGTGTAGTTACAATGATATAAGGGCCCATATCATTGCAAATACACTGTGCATGTTGGGAATTGACATAGTTACGGGAGTTTCTATGAACCAACAATGTTGTGTGAGAAGGGGTAGTAGCATGATAGGGCGTGTGTATGTCCTTAAGATAAGTAGTCAGAACCGTAAAGGCATGTGATGAGGAGAGAATTGGGAGCTAAGGTCGTTGACCTGAACTAGTAGATTGCATGGGACGGACAGTAGAGAAGAGTTTAGAGTAGCATGTTAGATGAATCAGTAAAGATAGACCACTCAGAAGCATGTTGGGAACTGTGATGATAGTATGAATAGATTACATGTGAATAGTCAGTGGGTTAGAGAGTGCAGTAGATGAGGTAGGAGAAGTTCTCTATGAGATCCTTCTTGGACTTTCGAGCGTGAAGAGTAAGAATTAACCCAGGTGGTTAATAGCAGTCTAGAGACAGTTATGGCAGCATGAGTCAGCGATGCAGTAAGCTCTCAGTCTGCTGAGACTAGAGTAGTTAGAGATAGCGAGGTTGATCAGCAAGTCACCATCGGTAGTTCAACCTATCGGGTTAGTGAATGAGATTACTTGCAAGTTGTTAGAGGTGGTCACTCTGTTGTTCAGAGTATGTCGCGAGCGAATGGAGGAAGGTGTGCATGTATGTTGATGTGTTAGAGCCAAGAATAAGAGAAGTTATGGTGATAGTAAGGTGCACTGATTTTATCAGATGCATGAGGTGACTTGGGATAGGGAGGGTTAGAATTGGAGATGCAAGGAAGAAGAGTGATAGTGTTCCAGTTGACAGCAGAAGAGACAATGAAGGAGTTGGACGTTCTGTCAGGGTAAGCAAGAGAGTTTGACAGAAGTAGAAGTACGTAGTGGACAAGGAGTAATGTTGGAGTAGTGATGTGTAAAAGGATAAAGTGGTAGTTGGGATAGAATGGTTAAATCAGAACTGAGCTAGCCCTGACTGCGAGAAGCTTTAGGTAGTAGTTTGAACTCTAAGTGGGGGAGAACTGACTATCAAATGAGATGGAAGAGGGAGATTACCTATGATGTGCACCTTGGCTAAGGCCAGGAAGCACGTTCTTCTTGGAGGAAGCAGTTACTTAGCGTTTGTGGTCGATAGCCGAGTTGAGATAAGAAGGAGACGGTAGCGAACGTGCCAGTGGTCGGCGAGTTTCCGGATGTATTCCCGGATGACTTGTCTGACATTTCTCATGAGAGGCAAGTGGAGTTTCGGATCAAGCTAATTCCGGGGGTGGTGTCGGTAGCTAAGACCTGTACCGGGTAGCACCTCCGAAGATGCAGGAATTGATGCGGATGTGTATAGATTACCGGGAGATAACCAAACTTACGATAAGGAATAGATACCCGCTGTCGAGGATCGACGATCTCTTCGATCAACTTCAGGGAGCCATGTGGTTCTCGAGGATAGATCTTCACTCAGGGTACCATTAGTTGAAGGTTCGAGGAGAAGATGTGCATAAGGCAGTCTTTTATATACGATATGTATATTTCGAGTTCATGGTGATGTCATTCGGGTTGACGAACGCGCCAACAACTTTTGTAGACCCGGTGAATCAGAACTGCAGGCCAATGTTGGATAGGTCAGTGATCTTATGCATAGATAAGATGTTGATCTATTGAAGATCAAGGGAGATGCAAGTGGAGTACATTCGAGGTGTATTGGAGACTTTACGCGAGGCACGTTGAGTGTGGAGGAAAGAAGACAGCAACGATCGAGATCTTAAGAAAGAAGTTATGTGAAGTTCTAGGGTTGATTTCACCGGAGGAAGTAGAGGACATGGCAGCTTAGTGTGGTACTTACTACCACGAGTTAGTTGTGTTAAGATGCAGTGTGAGAAATAAACGGATGTTGTGAAGAGCTATAGCGTGTATTAAGTTGTACGTGACAGTATAGGATAGATAATCCTATTGATGTGGATAGCATATTTTATGTGCTCATGGACAGCCTTGTACCCATAAGGGTCAAGGGGATAGTGTCATTCTTGTTAGAGTAGAAGGCATGATCAGTTCCGTTCTGGGAACGGAGAGTAGTTATGCGTGAAGATGTGTTCATGTTGTGAAATATGTCGTAAACCGTGGAAAACGACATAGTGAGGCTGTTACAGAGGTTTGATGAACCTGGTTATAGGCCGATGCTTAATGGGTCGGTGATCGTTTGCATTGGTGAATGTTATTGTAGTAAATCATGGAGTGAACGCTTGATGGTTCAAACTGTTATGGAATTGGGTTAGGAATGAAGAAGTGAATGAACTGTATGTGTTGAGATGTCAGAGTCGGAGATAAGAGAAGGTGTGATGGTAGTGAGGTGCATTAATTGCATGACGAAGGCAAGCTTGATGTCCAGACTAATCTTTACTTGATTCTTGTGTTTCCTACACTGGTGGTTACACCCGTAGGCTTCGAGAGTCAAGTAGGGACAGTCGAGACTGTCTGTTAGGGACTAAATAAGTATGTGTATAGTGATGTAATAGATGTTGGAAGGAATTGTTGATACAAATGTGATAGAATTAGAGAGGGTAAGAGTTATATCGACCCTGTAACGGGTTTTGTGTTAGTTGATGGTACAGCTTGGTAGTTAACAATGATGGCCTCGCTAGTAGGTATGTTTATGCAGTCACGAAGAAGAGCAGTTAAGAGTGAGAGTTCGAATAAGGAAGGAGGTAAGGGTCAAGTAGTTCGGGTAATACCCGACAGTCGTGGTCTACTAAGTTATTGAGACCGAGTATTAAGTTCTAGTATCAGAGACGTAAGGATGATTTAGTGGTGGCCAGTGCTGAATCGAGATATGGAAAAGCATGTGGAAAAGTATTAGACGTGAGAGGAGGTTGGGGTAGAGTTAGAGTTACCGGATGCAGTAAGGGCATGTAACGAATGTTTTGATTGCAAGGTTAGTTGCACTCTTAGAGATCTTGATGTTATGAGAGAGATAGTGGTCAGACTGACGGGTAGAGTGAGAGGACGGTATTAACTCTCAAGTATCTGTTAAGAGCCTGTATGTGGATTTTTGGAGGAAGTGAGATAGGTATCTGCCGTTGGCAGAGTCCTTGTATAGTAGCAGCTTTTATGTCAGCATAGGCATGCCTTCCTATGAGATGTTATGCGAGAGGAGGTGTAGGACTCCCATCTTTGGGAGAGGTTAGTCAGAGTGAGTTGGGCATGCGGACAGTATCCAGAAGGCGGCTGAGGGTATTCAGTGGAATCGGGATAGAGTATGTTCAAAGGGGAGCATAGGAGAGACACCAGATGATGAGATGAGTCGGGGCTGACCATAGATGTTATAGGGATAGAGGATTTCGGGGACGAAATCCTGATAAGTGGGGGAGAGTTGTAACACCCCGTTTTCAAAGTTAAGTTAAAACAGAGTTATGAGTTAAGGTTGAACCTTGATTGTTATGTTTTAGGAGTTGAGGGGCCCAGATGTCATTTGTGAAAGTGTAAGGGAAGAGTGGTCGGATAAAAAGGTTAGAAACCCTTAATTTTTTTCAGTGGCAGTTTCCAGAGAAACGTACGTTTAGGGAGAGAGGGCGATTTTGGAGAAGAGGAGTCAAGGGTTCAATTGGAGGTCTAGCATCGAGCTATCGAGCAAATCGTTCGTGTTTTCGTGTTAAGGTATGAATGCTTTACCTAATTGCAGTTTAAATGTTGGTGTTAATTGGAGTCTATAGTTGAGTTAGGGTTTGGATGGGAATTGATGATCAATGGATCACCAATTGGATGATATGTTATGAATTGTTATTGTAATCATTATTGATATATGGTATGGATTCGATTATAAACACCAAAGTGACTCCAAACTACTGATTTTGGAGTTATAGAATGGAAAGGGTCGAATTTGGGGTTTTTGGTTCGAGAAATCGTCTTGGGGATTTCTTGCAGATGCGTCGGCGCAGATGGCCGCGCGCCTGGAGACGCGCCATCAGATGCGCGAACCTTCTGGAGCGGTCTGTGTTGATGGTCCGCGCGAGGCCTGCGCAGATGGAGATGCGCCGCCAGATGCGCGGGACTCCTGGATAAGTTTTTAAATGTTTTAAACTGGTTTCAAGGGTCTAAGTGGTAGGGTATTGTTATAGGGTGACTATGGAGTCCTTCTAAGTGAATAGAAGGGATTAATATGGATGTTTGCATGTATGTATGTTATAGGTGACCGAATTGATAGTTTGTTCTGATCGAGCGATTATTTGGCTAGCATTCTGACAGGTGAGTACCTCACTTAACTCTTATTGTTATGTGTGCATGGTTATGTTTTGCACGTGTGATTATGTGTATGCGTCCCTTCGGGGACATGGCAGAGTACCTATGGTGGTAGTAATACCCCTAGGGAATTATTATGAGATGTGTTCCTTCGGGGACTTGGGAGAGTACCTATGGTGGTAGTGATACCCCTAGGGAATTTGGAGAGGCCTGGTACCAGTGTCGTTTGTCCTTCTTGATGGCATTGAGCCGTAAAGAAGGTTGGAGACTTGCATGTATATTGTTGCGCTGAGATGTGATTATGTATGTATGATGGTAAGTGGTTAAGTGTGTGTGCTCACTAAGCTTTATGCTTACCCCGTTGTTGTTTATCTTTTTTTTTGTGTCAGGTACGTCCCGGAAGGGAAAAGAGAAAGTTTCCGAATGAGACTCCGAGGTTGCAGCAGTTCAGTCTAAGCATGAAGTTAGAAGATGACGTTCTATGAAAGGATGAGTGTTTTCTTGGTTTGATATGTAAACATATGGATTTATGTTGTTTAAACTACGTTCAAGATTTCAAGCTTTTGGCTTATGTTTTCTTAAAACTTATGAATTATAAATGGTTTTAACGTTGGTTTTGGACGAGCTTCCGCTTTTGTATGAACTTGGTTACTTTGCTTTGAAAATGAATGTTTTTAAGAATTGGGATGTTACATAATCATTCAAGTTTAATGAAAGAGACGTGTGATTTCAATTCAGTATTGTTTATTGTTTTATTGTTAAAGATTATTAGGGTGTTATTCCGCAAACTTCCTTAATAATATTTGTGTGTTTATTCCGCAAACTTCCTTAGTAATATCAGGGGTGTCGCCCAGCCCAAAGAAGGTGCTCTCTAAGGAGGGGGATAAGCATGTGAATAGTAGCGCTCATACTAGTGACCTTGCACAAGATGTAGGGTAGGATAGTGTGAAAATCACTAAGACCTTCTCCACAGCAACTTTAGGTGAGAAATCATCCAAAGGACCCCAGGTGCCAAAAAAACCAAAGGGTAGGTGGTGCTTCTGCTAGGCAGGGGAGTATGGTCGTAAGGCTGAAACTTAAAGGAATTGATGGAAGGGCACCACCAGGAGTGGAGCCTGCGGCTTAATTTGGCTCAACACAGGGAAACTTACCAGGTCCATACATAGTAAGGATTGACAGACTAAGAGCTCTTTCTTGATTCTATGGGTGGTGACCTTTACTAAAAGATTTCATGATTCTCCAAAGGTGGTCAACACACCTAAAGGGGATTTTAAACACACAATCATGTTCAACTTGATTGAAGTTAAAATGCATCTACATGACCCTAAAATCCTAAATCATATCCTATGAAGATATACATAGAGAAATCGAGATCCAAATTTAAATATTGAAAAATGGATGGATGATAAGAGGTTAAGGAAAACCATAATCGTAGAAGATGAATAATTTAGACATTAAATTGGGGGTTACACTTAACAATTGTAAAATTACAAAATAACTATCTCTTATAATGAAATACCTTTTTGCCATATTGGGACATAAATGTCTTCGAAATATTAAATAATTAAAAAAATCAAAAAGTTAGAAAATTTCTTTTTGAGGATTCCTATTCAACCAAGGTGCCACGTCATATCTTGAGATTATTGTTTTTATATATATAAATAAAATGATATGGTCGCTTAGTGTACTCGAGATTTATATGAGACAAGTTAAGTTTAGTGTTGGCTACAATTCAAGTTCGGAGTTACGGGGTGCATATTCAGATAAGCTAATATGAATTGGGGAACTAGGGGATCTCCCCTAGTGGGGCACCTAATCACCTATTTTCTCGTAATAGATCTTTCCCAACAAATGCGACTTTTACTTCCATAATTAACCAAACTAACCGCCACTTGTTCCAAGCAGGTGCTTCTGTTGGTGTTCTATATATACTAGTTTAGTTTCTCCAAATTAGACATACAATCATACACTGTTACTCTATCGAATTTCTATCTCAACAAATATAATCAACAACAAGATATGTTGTGTACCAATCTTGGATTTGCCTGAAATCTAGATTGATTTGTTGAATTATCCCAAATCTGACTTTATGTAACCCTAAGTTATAAGGTCAAATTATAGTTTCTGAAAAGTGCTTCATACATGATCCAATTATATTTCCAAGTTTTATGATTTTCTAAATCCCCAATACTAACAAATCACAATCCAAGTTGGTGTGAATCCATAGAATAAATATTTTTAACATATATTTAAACAATTATTTTCCCTAATATTTATTAAAATGTACATACAATTCATGTGAAATTATGTAAAATTTCAACTAACTTTATGGGATTTCAAAATCCTTTATTTATGGAAATTTTAACAAATCCTTGATTTTTAAATAAGGGAAATTACCATTTTTATCGACATACTATTCATTATTTTATATTTTTATCAACATTCTTTAATTTTTATCAATTACATTATTAAACTATCAAATTTTTTTCAATAAAGCCAACGTGTTATTTTTTTTCTCAATAGTTTCTACCCCAAATTAAGAGTTAATTACATTTTTGGTCCTTGTGGTTAACACTCATTATTAACTTTGGTCCCTCTTTAAAACTAATTAAATTTTTCGTAAATCATGGTTACCTCTTTAGTTTAGTTTTAGTTCCTTTGAATAAATTTATTTTTAAAGGTTAGTTAATTTAAAGGTATTTTTAAACTTTCACCCTTTCTTTTGTCATTTCTTATTGTTGTCTTATTATATCATAGAGTAATTTAAATTTTATTATTGAAAATAATTAAAATAATAGATTAATTTTAAAATAATTGATAGAGATACTCTAAATGCAAACCAATACTATAATTTTAACATAAAACTCAATGGAGGCCAAAAGATTCAAAGAAGTAATTTAAGATACAATTTTAATCTTTTCATAAAATTATTTATAAGCTTTTAGTCAACGGGATGTGGTTTCTAAACACATATTGGCTCTAAATCGTCGTATATTCAAGTTAAAAATAAAGTGACTTTTATATCGAAATGAACGGGAGATAAAAGAATCTATCTTTCAAATTTGGGGTTTTAGGTAAATATTTGCTTTAATGTATTCTCCAAATTGGAAAAAAAAAACCTTAAAAAATGGTAAAATTTCAAAATGCAAATGATTCCTCAAAAATATTATCATCATGAGTGAGAAATAACTCTTTATTATATTCTCTTCTATAAAAAAATCTTAAATTTAATCATTTAGAAGAGATAAACAATAAATAAATAAATTATTATATGTACAAAATATTTCAATGATATAATTAATTTGTATTAGAGCATCTCCAACCTTCACACCAAAAAAAACACCAAAAACACCAAATCTGGTGGGCCCATCAACACCCAAAAAAAAACTCAACTCCAACCACACTAAAAAAAAACACCAAATTTGTGGACCCCACATTAATATAACATATTTTATTCATTATTAACTATTTTTATAACAATAATTATAATTCATAAATATAACTATAATAAGTAAATAATCAATAATTAATTTATTTAATGAAGACTTTTTAAAATAAAGGTGATAATTTTTAATTAATATTAAAAACATAAATTAAAAACATAATAATTAAATATATATATATATAAAAGAAATACATAATTTAATATATATATATATACACATAAGTTTACAATATAAATAAATTTTTTTTAATATAATATATATTACATAAGAATCTATATTATAATTAATAATAATAGAAATATATAAGAAAATAAAAACGAAATGGAGATATTGAGTGGGACCCCTTGATTTTGCAGTTCTCACTTTGCACGCCAAATTTGGCGTCTCCAATTTCTGGCCTGCAAAAAAAATTCAGATATAGAGGTCGATTGGAGCAGAAAAAACGGCAAAAATGGTGTTATGGAGGTCCATTGGAGATGCTCTTAGGGAGGCTAGTAAGCTATTGTGTTTGTCTCTCTTTGTAGTGGGTCGTGCGTTATTGACTTTGTTTTATTGTGTAAACCTCTATTTGTGGTAATAAAGTTTTGGTTGTTTAAAAAAAATGATATTATTAATTTTCTAGTCTATGAAAATATGAACCCATTATAGATAAAAGTATTCTAGGAAAATTATCATAACCATGATGATGAAAATTGTAATTAGCTTTAAAGAGGTACCAAAGTTGATAATGAGTGTTAACTACATGGGCCAAAAATGTAATTTACTCTTAATTTAGGGTAGAAACTATTGAGAAAAAATAAAATGTTGGCTTTATTGAAAAAAAATTGATTGTTTAATGATGTAATTGGTAAAATTTAAAGAATGTCGATAAAAATAGAAAAAAGTGAATTATAGTAAAAATGATAATTTTCCCTTTTAAATATGAACAATCGTGCATGCCCTAAATATTTTCCATTTATACAAACCAAATGGATGCATGCTTATATATTATATTTTAATAATTAATCATTTATCTTATTTTATAAATAAAGGATGATGAATTTTATTCCTTAAATATTTATTCAGTTTATGTTAGCAAACATTATGTTATAATTTATTATATTTTATTCTATTTTTAACTTGAAAAATTTGACTTGATTGAAGGGAAAACTAATGAAAGATACGAATAAATTAAGAAAAAAACAAAGCAGGCCAAAAACATGATAAGAGCATCTTCAATGGAGGTTCTTATAAGAACCTTCTTTTTGCACTTTTTATTGCTACATTATCTTCACCTCATCAGCTGAAGAACTTATTAAAAATGCTACAATGGTATGCAACTCTATGACCAATTAAACGATGATAAATTTTATGACCAATTAAGACCTATATACGTGTATGCAACTCTATCGTTCAGTTATGGTTTTCACCAAAAAGATGTTCAAAACGACATTTGTGCAACTAAATTACATATATTTTTCTGCTTTTGAGGGATCATATACTTTATAACAATTTAAATGATATACAACACTAAAATCAAACACACTAATAAAAATGCCTAATCACAATACCGTAAACAATTTACTCTTATTGTTTTCATTTTTGCGTCATTTCATTTTCTTTATACGCTCTATCACCACGAGGACTCAAACCCGATCTCGAACTTGTACAAAAATCCAACAAAAATAAAGGACTTGCTATGAAAACAATCCAAATTACAAGGAGCAAAAATGGCAACTAGTCAAACTATAAGATAAGGACAATAATGAATATTAAAATTTCCATATATAAATAATTAAATATTCTGTTGTCTTTGCCTATATATAATCATTCATCACACATCCAAAATCACAAAGTGAACTACCAACCGAGTCTATTGATGGAGTTATTTGCAGCATGTTGTGTTCTTGGAGTAACAGCAATAGTTGTGTTATTTGTTTGGAGGGTTTTGAATTGGTCGTGGTTCGAGCCAAAGAAGGCGGAGAAGTCTCTAAGGGACCAAGGACTCGATGGTAGTCCGTATCAGTTCGTGTTTGGAGATTTGAAAGAGATGGTTCGGATGACGATTGAAGCCGAATCGAAACCCATGAGTTTGTCTCATGATATCGCTCCAAGAGCCTTCCCCTTCTTCCATAAGGCAGAGTCTACTTATGGTGGTATGTATTTGGCTTTTCTCTTATTTTTGTTTTCTTGGATTATATTTGATCTAAAAGTGTGTTTCATTTATATATCATCTTAAAACAATCAATACAAAACAATATTAACCGGTCTAAAAAATACACTATCAAACCATGATCATTCATATCAACTTATATATATATATATATATAGGAAATTTCAAATGTGAACTCAATTTTGGTTGTGAACATGAGGATGAATCTCAACCACTCATTCAGCAATAAAGGCGGCTTTGACCGGTCCTCCCGTTTAATAATCTCCACCCTCCCATGAATTGCGTCAATCCTCCGTGATCGCGTCCACCGTAACCGAAGGTGTGTGGCTGAGATTCGTCCCCTCATGTGAGAGACATATCAATTTAAGAATACATGAGGAGCAATCTCAGCCACTAATCATCTTTGGTTACGGTGGACATGCTCACGGACGCGATTCATGGGAGGGTAAAGATTATTAGAGGGGGGACCGGTTAAAGCCGCCTTTATTGACCGAATGAGTGGCTGAAATTGTTTCTCATGTTTTCTTAAAAAATTATGTTTCTCATTTAAACCTTGGTCTCTCTCTATATATATATATGAAATAAAACTTTATTTTATTTCCTAATTTAAAGTCATTATCATAGCTAATGGATACTATTAGCTTTCATACATACATATCTATATATATATATATATTTCAATTTAGTTAATGATTCATGATAATTGTCCATAACATGAGAGAGGGAGAGGGAGTTAAAAGTTCAAATAAAAACTCAAATCTGATTGGGAACGTCAGGACCGTTGAGCTCTCACTTCATGGTATATTACTCTGAATAATACATAATGCTTTATTACTAATCGGAATAATACTGAATGTTGTGTTATTCACTCTGAATAATATATGATTATTCAGAGAAAAAATGCCACGTTACGTGCTTTTAACTATTCTCATGTTCATAATAAATAACTGAGTATTCATTTGAACCTGACCTTATATGTATGTTCATTATATAAGTAGTGAGTCATGATATTTATCAATGAAATTAACGTTCTCCGTTTTGATCATCAAACTTTCTAAATTATTATTATTGTGAGACGTGGACATTTTCTTTCTTACAAACTTGAAAATCTTATTAACTAAGGGCATGTTTACTAATAACTTAATGGGCTGAGTGATCTATTGGGCTTATTCAGACAGCTATATGAGAGTGTTTACATAGAGCTTATTGAAAAATTTAGTGTCTTATTCGCACAGCTCCAAAACCTATGTTGTCCACATTCAGACAACAAAATGACAGCCACTACCCCTTGCTCAAACCATCTCAAAGAAACCCTCTTCCACCTCTTTTCTCTCACAAAACCAACCACTCAAGTAAAGCTTTCTTCTCGGGCGATGACCCGAAGCCGCCGGCCACCTTCTCGCTGCCGCTAGCAGCTCCACCACCACAGGCATGGTTATCTTCCTCCCCTCTTCTCCGCCGCCGCACCTCTCCGGTTGTAAACACTCAGATCGATTTTAGGTGACCTGCATCTCAGTCGACTTGCACCGTTGTTTTTTAGTTTTTCCGACGACCTGCGTTTTCTTCCTCGTCGCTACTCATTGTCTCCGGCGACTTGAATCTCCTTCCCGTCTCCGGCGAGATGCACTTTCTTTGTCACTTCTCCTCATCTCGGGCAACCTGCACCTCCTCCGAGTCCCGCTTTCATCTTTGTCCTTTTTCTTCTTTTGTTCTTTAAAGTTTCTGATTTCTTGATTCTAATGGTTTAATTATTGTTATCTATGGTGTTTGATTGCCATCTTCTGTCAATCAAAAGGTAAAGAGTTTGATTTCGAAAGAACCCAAAATCCCAACAATAGCCTTTTTTATTTATATTTTTGTTTGCATTTTCTTTGTGGTATATATTTGTCAGTAGGCTTTTGATCGAAGATTATGTGTTTTTATTTTTTGGATGATGTTAAATAGTTTATATTTTATGTTTGGATGTTTAAAAATATCATTTGGCTTAAAAATAAACAAGAATGTATTAAATAATGCATAATTCATATCGGGGGTAAATTGGTCATTTTCGTCGTTCAGATTATTGATTCAGGTGACAAAGTAAACAACAACATAAATTTATCCAGACAGACAAATATATCCAGACAGACAAATTTATCCATACAGACAGACAGACAGGATTTGGTAAACAGCCCCTAAGTATTTTATTGGGTGTTGAGAGAGACACCCCACCCTACATTACCCTACCCTATATAGCTATCTCAAATTACTAAATATTAAATGCTATTTTTTGACTTTTTTAATTAATGTTCATTTTTTTTTCTAACTTCTAGGTTCTTTTACTTTAACAATTAATTACATTGTAAAACTAATTTTGACTATATTAAAACACCATTTATTTATTTATTTTTCTTAAAATAAATATTACATTAAAAATCTAATAATAAGTTAATTTCTACAAAATTTTTTGTAGAAATATAATGATGAGATTTTTTTAATTAAATATTAAAAAATATGTATATATATATATATTCCTATTCAACAATATATATGTATATATATTCCTATCCAAAAATATATATATTAGATATTCAATTTTCTGGAGTATAGTAGTGTTATTTTTATTTCGGGTTTATGAGCTTATTATTTTATTGTCCTACACATATATATATATATATATATAACCTAAAATTCAGTATCTACAAGTTAATTTTTTTTATTCTATTATATACAAGCAAAATATATGTTAAAATATGCATTATTGAAATTTATAAAGTTATATAATAAACAATATATTATTTCTTATAAGTAACAATACATTTGTCTTTCTAGTTTAATTATTTGAATTTTTTTATAATAATTATAATACACTAATTTTTATTAGTATTTATTAATAAAAAGGAAAAGAAACAAAAAATAATAATTAGAGAGAGAGAGAGAGAGGAACAATTAAAAGATGGCTCAAACTTCTAGGTATTTTTTTGAGATATTAGGTAATAAATACTATAGGGTAGGGTGTCTTGTGATCCATAGGGTGAGGTGTATAAATCCATACCCATTTTATTTATAATAAAAATTAATGATATATATAGAGAGAAAGTGTGTAGTAACAAAAGATGTGTTATCGAAAAGAGCAAAATATTGAGGATTTCTTTATTAAGGATTGGGCACACCATGAGTCGAGGCTGGTGGCGGTGGTGCCGGAGAAAAAGAGGCCAGGGTCTGGTGGGTGTGTGGGTCTAGAGCATCTCCAACCGTATTTCTATTTTAGAGAAAAACCATATTTTGTTTTCTAAAATGTTCCAATAATATCTATATTTCATTCTTTAAAACGGAGATGTATAAAAAAAAAAACTCCTAATATAGAGAATTTTCTATATCTTGGTTGAGAGAATAGAGAAATCAATTTTTTATTCAATCCATCAATGAAAATTGAATTGATATTCTTTTTACATAAAAAAAATTAAAACATTTATTGTGATTATAAAAATAGTGAATATTTAAATAATATAATTGATATTGAAATCTTTAAAATAAAAAATTTGTTGGAGTGAAATGTGATTTTATTTAGAGATTTTGACTTTTAATTCTCTATTATAGAGATATTATAGAGAACTTGTTGGAGATGCTCTTGGGCATTGTTTCGTAAACCAAAAATAGTTTGTCACCTAGTTTATTTTTTATGTATATATTTAAATGGACAAAATTTATTATGTTATAGGAATTTACAACTATGTCATGAAAAGAATCCTTTTCTTTTTCTATATATAGAATATAAAAATCTGGATATTTTAAGTTTATAAGTTATAAGCTAATTTTTTGATAAGCTATTTGAAGGTAACTTTTTGAATTTTTTTGTAGCTTTTTCTTATATATTTTAGTTAAAATTATTTATTATATCTCAAATATATTTTTTTTGATTATTTTATATACTTATAAGCAAATTTTTACCGAACATAATTTACTCATAAGCTAGTTCTAAACATAACCTTAAGCTATTTCATGAGTAAATTAAATTAAGAGTAAAAAGAGGGGAAAGATACAAGTAGAAGAGTATGGGGAATAGGCCCCCATTAAATTAAGAAAAATACTAATTTTTTAGGTTAAAAATAATTACTTTTAAAATTTATTTTTAGCTTAGTTCCTCCCAATAATTTTTACTCGAGGCCCTTACCAAACGGAAAACGTATCTTGAAATCAAGTAAAAAACAATTATTTTTGAAATTGACACACAAAAAAAAAAAAAACTAAAAATCCTTTTAAATCAACACAAAAAAACTTTTAAAAAAATCACTTGAACAGTTGAATTAAGCTAAAAAACAAGTCAGGCGGCTTTGTAGGTCTTTAATTTACCTAAATGTTCCCTCATTAGGAAATTTTTTTTGGATCTGCCACTGGTGAGAAGCGTGAGAAGTGGATTTGAACTATCGATTTCTTTTAATATCATGCCCTTCCATGAATTGAGCTTTAGAAAATAATGGATCCATGCATCTAATTCTAATGTACATGATACATCCATATGCATCTAAAGATTGATAACCACTTATATTGTTTTTCATAACCTCAACTTCTTACTAAAACCCAACATTAAAACCGGATAATTTCAACTATGTTTATTAATAACATATAAATTTTTTTTTAAAAATGGCTCAAAATGAAATAAGTCAATTTGTTTAAACATTTGTATGCATTCACAACCTTCTCAATGTCCCTTATTTAAAAAGTTAGACCATAACTTTGATAAAAGTATTTTTCTCACTATTAATATTTGATAAATATAACAGTAACTAGAAAAAACTGCAACCTATAAATCTCATTCGGAAGTATGTTTTAAAAGAGTAAGAATATGTATGGAGACCAAACATCTCGACATGCACCATGGATTATATAATTAAAGGTGTGTGGTTACATTTTATAGTTGTTTGTTTCCCATAGTGGTACACATGTTTGTTATATAAAAATTTAAAACAATATAGGTAAGAATTATTTTACCTGGATGGGGCCAAAACCTATGGTACACATATCGGAGCCAACGATGATAAGAGATATCTTTGCCGATTATAATCAATTTCAAAAGAAGAGGGGAGGAAATCCATTATTGAAGCTGGTATCAAGAGGATTAGTAGATGTTGAAGGCGATCAATGGGTTAAACATAGAAAAATCATCAATCCAGCTTTTCATGTCGAGAAGCTAAAGGTTTGTTTCTCTTGCTTTTTGTGTGCGTTATAACATGCCTCTGAAAGATCATTTGATGTATTTATGTTGTTCTTGGCAGCATATGGTACCTGCAATTTATGTGAGTTGCGGTGAGATAATTCACAAATGGAAAGAGATGCTATCTGAAAAAAGCTCATGTGAAGTGGATGTGTGGCCTCATCTTCAAACACTTACAAGTGATGTAATTTCACGCACGGCGTTTGGTAGTAGCTTTGAGGAAGGAAGAAAGATATTTGAACTTCAAAGAGAACAAACAGAGTTGGTTACGAAAGCTGCACAATCGTTTTACATTCCAGGATTAAGGTAATTTTGTTTCTTTAAAGATATCTTTAAACTTGTACTTCATTTAACAAAACAATCAAAGAAATATGAAGGCATAACACTTCAATTAATTTACTATTACTTGATAGTTAGAGTTTATTAGTATAAAATGTGTTTTATGCAGTTTATCAGTATAAATGGTGTTTTATGCTTGTCATGTATGATTCGACAGATTTTTGCCATCAAAAAACAACAAGAGGATGAAAAAGACTGAAATAGAAGTGACGGCTTTAATAAGAAAAATTATCGATAAACGAGTCAATGCAATGAAGGTCGGAGAAACTAGTAATGATGACCTTTTGGGAATTCTTTTAGATTCCAATTATAAAGAAATTAAGCAACACGAGAACAATAATTCTGGATTAAGCATCGAGGACATCATCGAAGAATGCAAGCTTTTTTACTTTGCAGGACAAGAAACCACGGGAATTCTGCTTGTTTGGACTATGATTGTACTAGGTCAACACATGGATTGGCAGACACGCGCTAGAGAGGAAGTTTTACAGATGTTTGGAAAGAAAAGACCAGATATTGATGGGTTGAATCGCCTAAAAAATGTAAGCATTTTTGGTACTTTAACATTACTAGAGTTGTTTTTATTACAAGAAAGCAAAATCCTACATTATAACCAATGAATGTCTAGACCAGTGGTAGTAGGTAACATCCTTGCACTTGCCTTGAAAGTTAGGTTGGCGTGGGCTCAAGCCCCGCTCGGTACAAAAAAGGCCAAAGGCCTTATAGACCTCTTCTGCGGTATCCAGCTCTTGACCGGTCTTCGGGTCGGTTCAGGGGCGAGTCCATGGGTTGGCCTTCGGGTCGGCTCATGGGTGCGGGGGAATTAGTCGGTGCCCGTATGGATCCGGATACCCCCGGAACGTGTGTATGAGTTAAATGTCGTTAAAAAAAAACCTACATTATATCTTAGAAGTCTATAATCATCCCTTTTTATAACCACTTCTATTTTACAAATCGTTACATGTTAATAATTTCACGTCTTTGTCATTTGTCTTGTAGATTAACATGATTTTCAACGAGGTTCTTAGATTATATCCTCCAGCAATAGCGCTACGACGAATGATACATAAGGATACCAAGTTAGGAAACTTAATATTACAGGCAAAAACTTTGATCCAACTAAACATATTGCTTTTACACCACAACCATGATATATGGGGTGATGATGCGCATATGTTTAACCCCGAGAGATTTTCTGAAGGAGTGTCAAAGGTGACCAAGGGACAAACCGTGTATTTTCCATTTGGAGTGGGCCCACGTATATGCATCGGACAAAATTTTGCTATGTTGGAAGCCAAAATGGCGCTTGTCATGATTCTACAATGCTTCTCTTTTGAGCTCTCTCCATCATACTCACATGCTCCGCACACCTTGATTACTCTACAACCTCAATTTGGGGCTCCCTTAATTCTACACAAACTTTAGGTTTATAATCATATGTTGTAGTTTGCTATGAAGTATGTTATGTACTGTTATGCATACAATTTCCAATAAATCCCATAACTTTTTGTTTCTCATTCAAGTTGCCATTATTTAACATAGTTAGAACTTATAATGAAATCAACCTACAGGAACAACTTTATGCTAATTCCTCTATAGGATCCAACTTTTCATAACCTTCCTTTGGGGTCATCAAGCAAACTTCACAAATAATTTAGGATAAAGTGTAGGGATCGATTTTGTAGTAACTTGGATACCCACTAAAAGATCACCACCAATTTTTTATTTTTTTTTTGTAATTTTTCCTAAATAAAAGTATGAAAGATCCAAATTTTTAAAACCTTTATTTCATGTTTGATAGTTTTTCTATTTATCGAATCTATCATTATTTATATTTTTAAAATATACACTATACTTATTATTCTAATAAACTTATTAAGAAAATAAACAATTAATTGTGTTGTTGGTGGAATATATTAAAATAATGTTTTTTTTTCCTTATTTAGAAGTTTTAGAAAAATCTCAATAAAATAATTTCAGAATTTTCTATTTTAACAAACAATTTAGCAATGCTAGCACTTTAGCATGAAAAAACCTAAAATTTTCTATTTTAGCAATACCGTTGGAGATGCTCTAAGACTATCTCCAATGGGATCACCAAATCTTACACCAAACACTAAATTGGTGTAAATGTTACTATTCACATCTCCAATGGGGTCACTATTTTTCACACTAAATTTAGTGTGATGAATAGTATCACACTATATTTGGTGTAACACTATTTTTTACACTACTTTTCAATGTAAAAATGATTTGGTGTAGAAAATAGTGTTACCCATTGGAAAAGATTTACTAGTAACACTAAATCTTACACTATTTCTTACACTACTTTTGATATTTGGTGTAAAATATAGTATTACCCATTAAAGATGCTATAAGAATGTGTTTGGTTTACTGAAATAAAATGGATTTGGGAGGAATTGGATTTCAAATATCTCCAAATCTCATGTTTGGTGTGAGGAATGTATGCATTTGAACTCCCGGGGTTTCTTTGTCAAACACAAGATTTTGAAATCCAATAGGAATGATTAGTTTATTTTGAAATTCAATTTCATATAATTTATATATAATAATGTTTTAAATTTTAAAAACATTTATTTTCTAATAACATGTTAAATATTTAATTACTTTTACATTTTTTTTTAAAACAGTAATAAAGTTTAAATTCGTTCCAAATCCAACAAACCAACCAAACAAAACAATTTCAAATCCTTCCGATCCAAATTTCTTTAAATCCATTCGATTCAATTCCAACCAACCGATATTGTGATAAATGGACCCCAAGGTTCAAATCAATATTGTGTGATAAATGGACTCCAAGGATTAAATCAATATTGTGATGACCATAAAGGCAATGAGATAATTTTAAATAATTAATGCCTGAAAAGAAAAGAAAAAAATGGGAAATTTCAAAGAGCCTTCATGGCTTATTCCGTGGCCGTGCTTAGTTGCCTTTATTTTCTTTTTGTCCATTTGTTTTTGTTTATATAATATGCCATAGCATCATTATCTTCTCAATTTGGTCCTTATTGATTACCTTTTTTCTTTCTCTATACAAATGGCCTCTCCATCTTCGTTAATTGCAAACACCGAATCCTTTTACTTAAGCAATGGAGAAGCTCCATCGTTTAGATGTGTGATAGGCGACAGAGGTAATTCTGAATACGCCAACAGTATTTCCAGTGCTGATACACTGCCGTCATTCTCCGACTTTGGTCGCGAAAATGCATCTAGATATAGCGTTGATCAGAATCTTGATGAAGTAAATTTTGAGGAAGCATTGTCGATACTCAATGGTAATTGTGTTGTTGCAACCTCTTTCACTTCTCTTAATAATATAAATTATCAAGGATTAAATCAAAATTTCTTAATTATTAAAGAAATACACGCGTTAAAATTTATATGTAAATAATAATGTATATAAATATTCAATTAATATAATATCTCGATTAATTTTACCGTCTTTATAAATAGGGATAATTTCTTATACCTCCTTCCAAAGCTCTTAAATTACTTCTATATTCTTTCAAACTTTCAAATTACTTTTATATCATTTTAAACTTTTAAAAATATCATTTATATCCAAAACTCTATTTTAATGATTATTAAATTATTTAAATATCAATAATCGTTATTATTAAATTCAATTCATTTATAAAATTACTATTTTACCGTTATTATCTATACTTAAAGGTGTTGATATTTCCACATAATAAATTGATTCATCCAAGGAAGATGAATGGTTCACTAACTTGTACATTAGCTTTAAGGGTGTTGTACATATGTGGAATAATCAATTTATTAAGTGGAAGTATCAATTCCCATACTTAAAACAACAAGTTTCTATAAAGTATAAACGGTTGGTTTGGGGCCGTGGTTATAATCTTGCCGGAGATAAAACATAAATCCGCCATGGAAACCGGCGGCATCAACCTTCATGTCCAACCATCATCATCATCAATTCAACTCCGTCATCATCATCAAAATATTCTTCATGTCCATCGATCATCACCGATCAGTCGATCACAAAGTCAACATCCACACCATAACCTTCCCATCATCAGAGGTCAGACTTCCCATCGGAGTAGAAAACTTCGACAGCCGTCATCCATTCGTGGGATGATACTTCTTCAGCCACAAATGGAACACTCAAATTCACGATCTTGCTCCTGATTTCATCTTCTCCGACAAGTTCTTCCTGTCATAAACAGTGGTGTAAATTTAGGAGTAGATTTTAAGATTACGTAAGTTAGTTGAGTATCTATTTAATATTGATAATTTCATGTCACTCTTGTTTATTTAATATAGAAATCTTGAATTTCACTCAAACAACATCTGAAACTTCATTTTTCCTTCAAATTTTGTGTATAAATTTCATGGGTTATGTTCACTTAATTGCCAAATTACATGTGACTTCATGGAAATTTTGCTATTAACTTGTATAGAATAAAGAACTTCTAAAGTTTCAAGCTTTTTCTTTGAACTTTGTGTTTATATTCATGGATGTTTCTTCCGATGACTCATGGCCCGTTTATTTTTTAAAAGTTAACTTTTAAAACCTCTTATTAATACTAAAAATTAAAAGCGCTTGCAGACTTATGACCATTTGTTTTATTTTAAGAAAATGCAAAAAAACCTCGTGCTATCATTTAGAATTTAAAGAGGTGCACCATCTACCTCTTATTTTTTGGACGTAAATTTAGACTTCAGACTTCTTTAGATCTCTTAAAAAAACAAACGACATCTTAAATTACATAAAACAGGTGGCCAGATCTTGCCCATCCCAATCTCAAGATTTTCACCTTTTCTGAACTCAAAACCGCCACTAGAAGTTTCCGAAGCGATACAGTGTTACACGAAGGTGGTTTCGGGAAGGTTTACAAAGGCTGGCTCGAAGACAAATCCAATTCAACACGTAACGTAATCGCCGTCAAGAAATTGAGTTCCGAGAGCCTGCACGGATTGGAAGAATGGCAGGTAAAATGTTCTAAAGTTTTCTTGAATCTTGATCATTATGAACTCCTTTGGGATCTCTAATAATCCGTAAATTTGATGATGATTCGTTTGAAGGAGGTCAATTTTCTTGGATGCCTTTCTCATCCCAACTTAGTGAAATTATTTGGATATTGTTATGAGGGTACGGAGTTGCTACTCGTATACGAGTTTATGCAAAAAGGAAGCTTGAAAAACCACTTATTCGGAAGTAAGTAGTCCGTCTTGCAAATGTTGCTATATATACGTGAAAGACTAGGTTCGAGAGAAAACTGAGGAACGCCCTCATAGCCCGCATCTGGACTTTATGCACTTGTGCATAGAAAGTAAATTGTAATATGCACACGTGCATAAAAACCAAAAAACAACTTAATTTTGCTTCTATGCACAAGTGCATATGGTCCACACGAAGGGCTACAAGGGTGTTCCTCAATTTTCCTTCTTTTGAGGTTTTCCCTTTAATCTCCTCTATCCGTGAAAATGGTATAAATGGATAGTGTTATACCATGGATAATGGATTCTACAGGAGGATCGATTGTTCAGCCACTTGCGTGGGATATTCGGCTCAAGATTTTGATAGGAGCGGCTCGGGGCTTGAAGTTTTTGCACGCTTCAGAGAAACAAGTGATTTATAGAGATTTCAAGACGTCAAACATTTTGCTTGATGGGGTAAGTTGTTTATCGAGATTTGATCAAGATTATGATATAGTTTTGTTTTGATTTTGTGCTTAACCGTTTCGGGTGGCTAGTCTTACAATGCCAAGTTATCGAGCTTTGGGCTTGCAAAAATGGGTCCGGCTAGTCAATCACACATAACAACACGGGTCATGGGGACTTACGGCTATGCCGCTCCTGAATACGTTTCTACAGGTATCCGAGCCTGTTAAATAAGTTCACAAACACAAACTATAACACATGATTTTACAATGTTTCGTTCTAATTTGCAGGGCATTTGTATGTGAAGAGCGATGTATACGGCTTTGGGATCGTCATGGTTGAAATGTTGACGGGCATACGGGCACTTGATACTGGGCGGCCGGTCGCCCAACAAAATCTTAGCGATTGGGTGAAACCCTACTTGGCCGACCTAAGGAAGTTGAAGAACATAATGGACCCGCGACTTGAAGGTAGATACCCTTCCAAGGAGGCAGGCCAAATGGCCCAATTAGCCCTTACGTGTCTTGAATTTGAACCCAAACCCGCCCATCCATGAAAGAAGTAGTGGAATATCTAGAACAACTCGATGCTATTAAAGAAAGGGCGATGATACCCAGAGTATACAACTCCACTCATCACTCGCCATATCAACATGGCCAACAACCTCCAAATCATCGTCGTTCTCCACAAACTCAAGCGGGAAACCGTCGATCACCAAAAGGGTGGTGGAATTACAAAAATTTCACCAAAGGGTCAGTGGCCTTGCAGTATTTGGATTAATGGGAGAACTTGATTTTTCAAGGGTCAAAGGTTCAAACCTCAACAACAATATATAAATATCATATATTTCTTTTAAAAATTACAAAATTTTGGGTTTGTGATTGATGCTTAAAAGATTCTTTATTGTTTGTATAATTTATCCATTGTAGGTTAAGCCTATCATAAGTTATACCTGAAAACACACATAAGTAGTTTTAAGTGTTTGGATAAATATGTTTATCACGGTTTTTAAAAACGCAAATAAGAAGTTTAAAAAAAATAGAAGGAGATCAACTTATCTAAAAACACACACTTAAATGCTCTTTAAATAGGGAAAAGTTCAAGAAAACCCAATGGACTTTAGTGGTTGGAATGATTAAATCATTGGACAATTTTTTGGAACAAATAAGCCATTAGACTTTCCTAAACCTATTAAATAAACCATTGGACTTTCTAAAACCTGTTAGATACATCATTATGACCTATAAAAACAAGTTAACATGGTAAAATAATTGAAAAGGTTGAAAATACACCCAACAAACTTTCATACTTTGAACAATTAAGTCTGTAGACAGTTTTTGAACGAAAAAAATAACATTAAAACCGTGGTAAGGTTGTTGGTTAGTCAATAATTCTTTTTAAAAAAAAGGAGAAAAGACATTGCTCTTACGTTTTTTTATACAAAGATGATATAAAATTAAAAAAAATTCAAATATCTGTTTTTTCTCTTATATAAAAACCTACGAACGATGTCTTTTTTCTTTTCTGAAAAAAATATTGAACTAAAAACTATTTCTCTTTTTTTCGAGTTTAGAGAATTTTAAGCAAAATATCCGAAAAAGAAAATAATTTTCAGCTTGTTAAAAAAATCCATTATCTATTTGTAAAAACTTATGAATTATATATTTTTTCCTTTTTCGAGAAAAATGTGAAATATGAAAATTATTTCTTTTTTGGCTATTTCACTTAAAATTCTCTAAATTTGAAACAAAAATTATATTATATTGAAATTTTTTTGTTTAAAAAAAGTCATAAATTTAGTTAGAATAACAAAAAAAAAAAAGATATTGTATTATATCATATTGGCATTTCCCTGTTTAAAAAAATAGAAAATTTGTTAAAAATAACTAAATCCAAAACCTTTATTATCTTTTTATAAAAACCTATGTTTTTTTTTTTCTTTTTCCATAAAAAAGTATGGAATTGAATATTATTTATCTTTTTGAGTATTTTACTTAAAGTTCTCTAAATATGAAACTTTTTATATTATATTGTAATTTTCCTATTTAATAGAAATCTTTAGAAATTTGGTTAGAATAATTATCATATATATGTATATATATCATATTTATATTAAAAATGTTGAATAATGTATTTTTTCCTTTCTAAAAAAATTATCGATTAACCAACAACATTACAACTGTTTTAATGTTATTTTTTATTTCAAAAACTATCTTTGGACTCAATCATTCAAAGTATGAAAGTTTGTTGGATGTATTTTGAACTTTTTCAATTATTTTACCATATTTACTTATTTTTATAGGTCATAAGGATGTATCTAACATGTTTTAGAAAGTCGAAGAATTTATTTAGGCTATGTTTGGTGAACTAGCTGATAAGCTAGCTGATGGCTGATAAGCTAGCTGGTAGCTGATAAGCTAGCTGGTGAACAAGTCACGTTTGGTAAAAACTACCTTATGAGTATGTAAAATGACCAAAAAGGACATCTTTAATAAATAATCAATTACAAGTATTTTATAATATAATTAAGATAAAATTTAATAATATAATTAAAATAAATTTCTAATAATATAATATGTTAAAAAATAATATAGATATTATTATTATATATACACACTATAAACTTAGAATTTGTTAAAATAAACTTTAGAAAAAATCTACATTAACTAATAATTTAAATTACTATTAAATATAATAAAAGTAAAATATCAGCTTAACATATCTTAAATACTCAATAATTCTAAAAGAATATAATTAAGAATTAGATATAATATTTTTTTATTAAATATTTAACATGTTTCACTTATATAACATTTTAAAAATTATTGTATTTTTATTTGATAGTTAAACATATTAAATAATATATAATAATAATTAATAACATTTAAAAATAAATAATATATACGGTATAATTTAATTTAATTAATAATACTAAAAACTAATAATTATTAATTAATATATAATTATAATTATAATAATTAAGTATTAATAAGGGATATAATTGGAAAAAGTCATAAAAAGCTTCTCATAAGCAACTCAAAGTAGCTTATCAAAAAGCTAGCTTATAAGCTACTTTTGGTCTTACCAAACATATACACAAAAAATAAGCTAGCTTATAAGTCAACTTATAAGCTAGCTTTTTTTTTTTACCAAATAATGCCTTAATAGATTTTAGAAAGTCTAATGACTTATTTGTTCCAAAAAATTGTCCAATGACAACTTTTTGAGTTCAAAAAGGACTTTTAGGCAAAAAAGACTAATTGACTTTTAGGTTTTGAAAAGGAGTTTGGAAAAAAGTGTTTGAGTAACTTATTGACTTATTGTGCTTGAAAAGTTGATAAGTCAGGTTTTTCTTACTTTTTCAAAATCCCGTTTGCTTCCTTGTCAAAATGGAGTTTCAAAAAGCACTTTTAGATTGCTAAACATGATTTTAACTTATTGACTTCTTGAAGAAGTCAATAAGTTAAAAAAGAGTTTTATAATGAAATGACCAACACCCTCGTAATCATTCCAACTACTAAAGTCCATTGGGTTTTTTTGAACTTTTCCCTTTTAAATATAAACAAATAAGCACTTTTCAAACACCCCCTAAATTAAAATAAAATAAAATAAAATTTGAGTGATGATATGGTCATATTACTCTCGCTATTTCTCAGTTGCAAGCACTTTGAGCTCCTATGAAGATATGATTGTTTCTCGGGTTTCCCCTGAAACTTACATTTTAACCTCTTGATTGGTGGGTTGTGTGATTCTGGTTGTTTAGAAGATGCACGCAAGGTGTTTGATAAAATGCCTGAGAGAGGATTTCTACCTAATGAGTTCCCCTTCGGACTTTTGATTCGTGGGTATTGCAGGGCTGGGCATGCCAGCCAAGGTTTGGAGCTTTTAGAGGTAATGAGCAGTATGGAGGTTGCTCCTAATATCGTTGTTTACAATACGTTGGTTTCGACTTTCTGCAAGGATGGTAAAACTGATGAAGCGGGGAAGCTAGTCGAGAGGATAAGAGAAGATGGTCTTGTTCCAAATGTAGTTACTTTCAATTCCAGGATTTGAGAGATATGCAAGTAGATAAGGAGTTAGGCTTGCCTCAACCCAACACGATAACTTACAATTTGATGCTTGATGGATTTTGCAAGGAAGGAATGATCGAGGAAGCGAAGATACTGGTTGAGTCCGTGAAGGAAAGTGGTGTTTCCTTGGAAGTAGAAAGTTATAATATATGGTTGTTAGGTTTGGTGCGAAATGCGAAGCTTTTGGAGGCACAATTAGTTCTCAATGAGATGGCGGAAAAGGGCATACGGCCAACTATTGTCACATACAATATCATGATGGATGGTTTATGCAAGAATAGTCATGAGTTTAATGAAAAATGGCTCCTGATGTAGTCTCTTATAGCATTCTACTTCATGGCTACTGCAAAAAAGGGAAGATCAGTGAAGCCAATAAACTTGTAGGTAAAATGATTGTAGAAGGCTGCTTTCCAAATAATTACACTTGCAATAGCTTGCTAGTGTGGAAAGAGGGGAAAGTATTGGAGGCAGAGGAGTTACTGAGTACGATGAAAGAAAGGGGTTATTATGCCTTGGATACGGTGACCTATAATATTGTTCTTGATGGGCTATGTAAAAGTGGCATAGAGGTGAGACCAGCACAGGAGGTATTTGATATTTCATTGAATATTTGATCTTACGACCATCTACATCAATGCAATACCAACTCATTTTTCTAAATGCAAAATCAGATTTGCAATAAACTTCTACATCAATACAATGTCATCTCATCTTTCAAAAGTGGCCCCCACGAGTTAATTTTATAATTTATAATTATATATTTTTAAAGGAAAAAAAAGAAAAATATAAAATGGACCCACATATATTAGTTGCAAGGACTTTCAAATGTTGCAAATGTTGCAAATCTTTGCAAGGAATATATCTTATGCAGCAATGCCACATCACTTGCAAGAGGTATTGTTTCGTTCAAAATGTGTGGTAATTAGTTGACAAAAATCAAGCTTTAATTTCGTGAGAAAACTACCGCAAGCGTACGGTGTCGTAGCATACGGGTCGAACACAGGGAGACGACGGACTAAGCACGGGATTACACCCCTAGCGTAGCTAGTCATGCGAAATCGGTTTTTCAAAGATTCATGATTACACTAGGCATGAGAAAGGAAACTATCTACTTTACGCTAATATCGAGAGACTCTAATGACAACCAAACAACTAATTAATACTAGAAACGGGAAATTAAGCATACTAAAAGGAGAACAAAACACTATTCTTAACCAATTAAGCACGGAGACAAAAGAAGGCAATTGACATACTACTAAACAAGCTAAGAGTAAAAGGGTTAATGAGATACGGACAAAGGACTATTCAACTAAATTGATAAGAACGATGAGCGTCAAATGGCATCCATTCAAGTGGGAATTATCGAGTACTAGGGGCGTTCGTACCCCTCTTCCGAGGATGCACGAACCATTCTCAACGGGCCCGGTTATTTCCATATCAAGTCCATTAGAAAACGATTACTCGATAAGGACCCCGACTATTATCAACACCTATTTCCATGATGTTGTAAAAGTCCCCGGTTAATTTATCCGAACAACGACCGAACTTCCATTCAAATCATTGTTATTAGAAAAACGATTAAAAATCCAAGAATCAATCCCAAATCCCCAACTTCCGTTAGACGACTAGGTTATGAAATCATTTATAAGAAATCATTTGTGAAAACAACCAATCCGGGACAAGAACTAACACTACTCGACTTCATCAATCCCAACAATTAGGAAGAACGAAAACACTAATCTAGCTTAAAACGATGGCGAAATTTATACAAGAACCAAAATAAAAACATCATACCAAATCCTACTATATCAAAGCTATGAGGAATAACCCAAAACGTAAACAACCTACTAGCATCAAATCCATGAAAATCTAACATCATACCAATCCTAAGTTACCAAAATAGCAATTAACAACTAACTTTTAAACAAATGAAGATAAAATGCATCTAAAACTAAGGAGAATGAATCAACAAGCAAGATTGAAGCATAAAACCATCAATTTCATACTAAAAAGTGCAGTAAATTAGATAATCAATCCAAGGATATCAAATCCTAGCAATCCATAGACAAAATAGCTAAAAATAAAGAGCAAGGGGGTTGAAAATAGGGAAAGAGAGATACGATTACTCCTTGATTGAAGATTTCCTCAAGAAGATGAGTTAATCCACCATGCCATAGGCTAGAAATCAAATCATAGAGCTCTCAACCTTCAATCCAACCCCAAATCCAAGCTAGATCTTCAAATTCCCAAAAAAGTAAGAAAATACGGCTGAAAAGATAGATGTCCCGAAAATCTAGGGCAAAATACTATTTAAGGGTCGAACAAATGACCAAAATACCCCCGAATGGAAAATAAAGTTCGCAAGGCTGGGCCCCGTTAGCGATCGCTAAGATGCCCTTCTAGCGATCGCTAAGTGGCAAAAACAGGGCAGATTCCAGCATTTATTCGTCGGGGCTCGGTCCTTTGCTCAGGGTGCTTCCGTCTCGTCCTTCATCACCTCCTTGGTTTCCTTGCTGATCTCCACTCTCTTGTCCTCCTCGCTAGCTTTAGCTCCCTCGATCTCCTTGCCTTCCAACGATCCCACGACCGATCCACCATCACCGGCACCTAAACACTGTAAAGAACACTCGCAAAAACTCGTTAAACGCAAAGGGGAACAAATAGGCGACTCCAAACTAAAAGTAAGCAAAAAGTAAGGAAAAATGAATGAAATACTAGAAAATGTAAGAAAACTAAAGTAGAAAATGCGCAAAGGATGAATATAAAAAACGTGCAAACAGGTATTTGCAAGCTTGATGTGGATGGTCTAAGTAGATGAACAATTAGGCACTCTAAGCTCTCGGTGAACCTTGCCAGGATTAGTTGGGGCAAAGCCTCAGATACCCTTAAAAAATGATTTATATATTTAATCCGTTATAGATAACTTTTGTTTTGTTAAAAGGATGTAAATAATCAATTTTTGAAAGTTTGATGATTTATATATTTAAAGTGCTTAATGATTTTTTCATTTAAAAAAAATGTGTTCAGGGGGGTTTATCATTCAAAGTAAGAATGTTTAATATTTTTTTATTCAGAAAAATAGTTTAAAAACTTAACCATTCAACACATAATAAATTATTAGATTATTTTTGAAGTTTTCCCGGTTTTAATTTCAAAATTTTGTCCATATCAAATGCGACATCGGAGTTGAATTTTAACTACAAATCCATCCAAATTTTGATTAAATCCCAAATATTTTAAACCACTTTTAAAATAAAGAGACTTAGATAGAAATTAAGCATGAATGCGTTGATCACGCGGACCAAATACGATACCATTGACCAAATAAAGTATATTAAAAAGCAATTAGAAAGATACTAGTGAGAACATAAGACATCTAATCCCATCCTCAATTTCCTCCTTATTTCCGGATAAAATTATAAATAAATAGCAATTTGGTCATTTTCACACGAATCCATATATATATATATATATATATATATATATATATATATATGTATGCTATAAATAGCAACCAAATACTAAACCAAAACATTCATTCACACATATTCATTTCCAAAAATGGCCTCAATCTCCAAACCAAGTCTTGCCTTGGCTCTAATGATCATCATCGTCCTTAGCTCATCTTCGCACACCATAACAACGGCTGACGCTCGAAGCCCATACAACCATGTCCGAATACTAGGTGCGTGTTTCTGAAAGTATCAAACTTATAGACCATGCTTTTGTTGTTTGCCAAACATTTAATAAGAAAATCGAAAACAACAACGTTTCATCATGATTTTGCTTATAACAAGTCTAAAGTTATGGTTTTTTAGCATGTAACGTTAGGCATAATACCATCTGATATAACCTTACGTCTTCTTTCTTATTTAAAAATTCTGTATCATCGGTATTAGAAACAAAAGTTTCAGCGGGAAAATAAATTGTTTGAATTTTGATGTAAATTACAGCCACAAATTGCGATCCAATAAGACAAGTAGAAACACCAGGGTGTGGTGGTGGAGGTGGGAGTGGGAATGGTGGGTCATCAAGACCAAGTGGTCCAGCACCAGGTGCAAGTCGTTGCCGAAAGGGTTGTTGTGGAAAGAATAAACTTGGAGACTGTATTTGTTGCAAGTAGTATGTCAGACTATGTGTTTTATCCATCGAATCAAGACAAAAAAAAATAAAAAATTATTATGAATCATGTCATCATTAGCATATACCATTTATATGTACAACTTCAGCTTAAGCTTGTTTCTAGTCATTATTGGTTCAAAGGCCTAGTAATTGTTGCATTTTGATCCTTTGAAAATTGAACAAATTTAATCCATTTCCCAATTTTGAATTCATATTTAATTTAAAGTTTTCCTCTTCCAATTTGCTAATATGCATATCTTGGTTCCTACTTGTTATTTTCTTTATGTTGAAGGTTAGATTTGTTACTTATTTTTTTATATAATATCACGAAGCTTGATGACGTCCTTCAATTGTTAGATGAAATGTCACACAACCTCAAGGTTCTTGTTGGTTTAACTTAAAACGCTAAAAACTTGGTAATATAATTTGAATAAAAAACCCTTTTACTTGTTTCTTTGTGCTTAGGTGACATCTATGTCTTGAAAAAGTACTACTAAATAATTCATATGTAAAAGAATGGTAAAAAACCGTATGCATTTTTATGTGGATAATTAACGGAAAAAAGTAGGTAAGCAAATAGGCATGCGTATTTTGTTCGTGATCTGCGTGGTTGGTTTGGACCGGGCTCCTATGTATTGTTTTGTGGGTTTTCTTTTGCAATAATATGCTTTGCCGTTCAAAAAGAATAAATAACGAGCATAATTTTATATTAAGAATTTTTATCGTTTTTATTTAAACTTTCACCGTTAAGTATATTATTATTTGTTGCAAAATATCTATAATATACCTTCAATGGGAATTAAACTAAATGAATCTATGAAAAACCAACAAATTTCAATTTAATAAATGTAAATATGAAAAATAAATTTTATATTAAATCACTAAGACGAAAAATCCCAAACTACATCATCATTTCAAAGATGAACAACTTGTAACAAGGAAATTGTTACTAATTTCAACAACAAAAGGGAAAAGAAAATCTTTTAACATATGTTTAAGAACAAATACTACTAATTTATCATAATATTGCCGAATCATAACAAATAGCTTATATAATGTACCAAACATACCCAATATATTCCATTACAACGTACAGACAACAAATAGTTGTTGTAATTGCACGAAGATGATTAGCTTGCTTTTCCTATTGAGCCAAATAAATCCAACTTCCCTACAACCACAACTTTCCTGGCTTCCTTAGCAGTAGCTATGACATGGACAAGTCCCGTCTAAGGCGATTTCAAGCTGTCCATGCGCACCTTCCATACTTCCTTGTTTACGTTGAACTTTCTAACTTCGAGCTCTATAAATGATGTTAAATTGTTAATTTTACAAAAGGGTTAATTTCATATATGCTCTTATTAAAACTGAAAATATCATATTTATCCAATCTAATTTACAAATGTTACATTTGTTCTTTCTCACCTATCAAAATATTATATTTACCCAAATAACAAAATTTTTTTATATAATTTTTAATCTTTTTAAATCAGATTTAATAATAAAAAATAGTTAAAATGACTATTATACCCTTTTAAATCCAATCCACAGATATCATATATATTCTTCCTAATTTATAAAAATATCATATTTATCCAAATATTTTTTTTTTAATTTTTAATTATAAAAATACGTATTTGCATAAATAGTTGTAGTTGTTGATGTCTATCATGCATGAACGTGGGTTGGTTTGCTGAATCAGACCTGTATAGAGCCTTCTTAATCTTATAATTATCTTGCAAGTTGCAACTCCTTGTGTATGATTGATCAATCCCCTTAGGCAACCCAATGAACCCAATGAACCCAACTGTCAGCGTCACATCAGCTTTCCATTATTTTACCCAAACCAAACCAACCCAATCCATCTACTATACCCAACCCAATCTTACCCACACTTTTATTTAATTAAATAATTAATAAAGAAAACAAAAAAGGAAAGTAAGAGAGAGATAGAGAGAAAGAAGAGAGAGGGGGGGGGGTCTCTTCGGTTTGGGGAAGCCGTTGGGAAGGAACCCGAAGGGTCCACGGCACGGCAGTGTTGCCGATGGAAACCGACTGGTTGGCCTTACCCGTCGCCTACCCGGGCTTTCCAGAGTGGATGGCCTTATATTTACTACTTGCATGTACTTGGCATTGTCCATATTCTAAAATTGTCCTTATGTGAGTAAATTTTTCTATAACATTAAATGCTAAAATTTAGCTTTGTAGATAAGGTTGAAGACAATTCCCACGAGTCATTACTAAGGGGGATGTGGATGTCGACTCTATCATTGACCCAATAAGCACACAGAAAAGAAAAGCAAGTTGAAATTGAGTGTGACATCCTCAATTTCCTTACTATTTCCGGATAATAATACATATAACTAACAACTTGGTCGAATTTTCCACGAACCCATATGTATGCTATAAATAGAAACCAAATACATTCATTCACTCATATTCATTTCCAAATATGGCCTCAATCACCAAAGTCGGTCTTGCCTTGGTTCTCATGATCGTCATCGTCGTTAGCTCATCTCCGCACACCATTGTTGCGGCCGATGGCCGAACCCCATCCAACCGTGCTCGAAAACTAGGTTCGTTTTTTTCTCAAATGTCAGACATTTAAACCATGTTTTTTGCTATTTGCTATACTTATAATAAGAAAATCGGAAACAACATTGTTTCATCATAATTTTGCTTATAACAAGTGTAAGGTTACGGTTTTTTAAGTATGCAACGTTAGGCGTAATACCATCCAATATAACCTTACGTCTTCTTTTTTATTTAAATTTTTTTTATTATCAGTTTTTAGTAACAAAAGTTTTAGTGGGAAAATAATTTGTTTGAATTTGATGTAATTTGTAGCCACGGACTGCAATTCACCGATACAACGAGATATACCGGGGTGTGGCGGTGAAGGTGGGAGTGGTGGTGGGTCATCAAGACCCAGTCCAAGTGGTCCGATACCAGGTGCAAGTCGTTGCAGGAACGGTTGTTGTGGAAGAAACAAAAACAAACACGGAGAGTGCATTTGTTGCTAGTAGTATGTCAGACTATGTATTTTATCCATCAAATTAAGACAAAACAATAAAAAATATTATGAATCATGTCATTGTTAGAAAATACCAATTATACGTACAACTTCAGCTTGGACTTGTTTCTAGTCAATTCTTGGTCCAAAGGCTTAATAATTGTTGATGGTTTGATTTGTTACTTAATTTTCTATAATATTACAAGGCTTGATAATGTCTTTCAATTGTTCGATGAATTGCCACAAATGCAACCTCAAGGTTTTTGTTGGTTTAACTTAAAACACTGAAGACTTGGTAATATAGTTTGATTCTTGATCTTAAAAGTACCTTTACTTGTTTCTTTGTGCTAAGGTGACATTTATGTCTTGGTAATGGTAACTACAATTTATCGATACATAATGGTTAATAGGAAGCATAAAAAACAATGGAGGAAAGAGTTTGTGTAATATGTGATACGCGCGTACATGATCTGCTAGTTTTTCTAATCTATACACATGCTTCTACTAAGGAAAATAAACATGTTTAATCATTTATGGATCTCGTGTGAAAAAAGAATAATAGTACGTTGGTTTAGGTCCTGTTTACTTGTTGTTGACGCAAGCTGACTCTCGGTCAGTAAATTTGTCAGCAGTCAGCTTGTTTACCATAGCACCAAACACACGAATCTGACAGAAATCTGACCGATCTTCTGACCAAGTTCTTACCCGATCAGCACCAAATTTGCACTTACCCGAGTCAGATTAATTATGAGTTTCCCTCGTATGCCCTTCGATTTCCGTTGTTTGACGTTGGTGGCGTTCGGTGGTGGTTGTGGCGTTCGGCGTTGGTGGAAGGTGGTGGTGGAGTTTGGCACTGGTGGCGGGGTGATGGTGGCGTTTGGTGGTGGCGGTGGTCGAGGGAGGGGGAAGAGATGTCGGCCGAAATGAGAAGAGAAAAGAGGCTGCTAGTTGTGTGAGTGATTTTTTTGGGATATCTTCCATTTTTTTTGGGTTTAGTTTCCCAAAATGTATCCAACTTGTCACCTTTTGTTATTGTATATATTGTACTTCAAAAATTACCAATTAATACATCATACTACCTAAAACCTAACATTTTGATGTATCTGACCTGCTATCAAAGGTTACCAGCCGGTCCCCCCCCTCCGGCGACTTTTCCGGCCATCCGGTCATCTTCTTCGGCGACATTCCGGCGACCACCATTTTTCCGGCCACCACCACCACCATCTTTTCCGACGCCTTTTCCGGCCACCACCACCACCACCTTTTCCGACGCCTTTTCCGGCCACCACCATCTTCTCCGGTGACTTTTCCGACCACCACCGTCTTCTTCGACAACTTTTTCGGCGACCACCATCTTCTCCTACGACTTCCGGCAACCACCATCTTCTCCTACGACTTCCCGGCAACCACCATCTTCTCCTACGACTTCCCGGCAACCACCATCTTTTCCGGCGATTTCCCAACGACCACCATTTTCTCCGGCAACGATGCTGATGATTTCGGACAATGTACAGCTGTTTTCGGATTGGAGTAAGCTGGTGAGTTTGCGGAAGGGTTGATGAAGGTCGCCGGAGAAGATGGGTGGGTGGCGGAGATTGACGTTGCCGGAGAAGATGGTGGGTGGCGGAGATGGAGGTTGCCGGAGAAGATGATGGGTGTCGGAGATGGAGGTTGTTGTTCATGCTAAAAGTCTCGCCGGAAAAAGATGGCTTCTTGCCGAAGGTTGCCGGAGAAGATAGGTTTTCGCCGAAAAAAATCTCGCCGGAGAAGTTGACCAGGTGGCCGGAATGACCGGCTACCGGGTTTGCAAGTCATTTAGTATTTAAAATGTTAGGTTTTTAGTAATATGATGTATTAAGTGGTAATTTTTAAAGTACAGTATATACAATAGCAAAAGGTGACAAGTTGAATACATTTGGGGGAACTAAGCCCTTTTTTTTAATAAACGTCTTTATTAAATTAACAATTATTTAATTAGTTAGAAAGTTTTTTTTAACAATTTATATTAGGAATTGTTTTATTTAAAAAGTTATGTATTATTATTAAGGGTTAAGTACATGGGAGTGTATCGAACTTGTCACGTTTTATCATTGTATGTATTCAACTTTAAAACTTACCAATTAATGTATCGAACTTTCTGAAATTGTCATTTAATGTATTTCATGACAAGTCGTGACAAGTTGAATACATTAAATGACAGGTTTTGATAAAGTTGGATACATACAATGACAATTTTAGCAGGTTCAGTACATTAATCGGTAAGTTTTAAAGTTGAGTACATACAATGATAAAACATTACAAGTTCGATACACTTCCATGTACTTAACCCTATTATTAAAGTAAGAATTGTTTTATTTTATAAATTTTTTTAATTATTTTAAAAATATTAAATTATGATATTTTATAACATATAATTATAAAAAGGTTAAATCTTTTTTTTTTTCTCGGTAAGCACTTACCAAAAATACTTGGTAAACCCTCTAAGAACACTTACCTGGATTAGAAATTATCCGGATCACCACTCTTAACCAAGTCAGCACTTACCGGGTTAGAGCAAGTAAACGGACCCACATAGGCTCACTCCCTCTTCGTCTTTCAGTACCGACTAAGCTTTAACTGAACACTTTGCTTTATTTTCTTTAACTAAGTATGTAACATTGTCAGCTTGTATTCATCTCTTGGTTTCCTTGCTTAATGAGTTTTTTTTTATCAAACTAGTTTCATAAATATTGATTACTAAAGGATGTTAAAGATGTTCTCAAAATTAAGTTGATGTTAAAGATATCCTGTCACATCTAGTCGTCCAATGCATTATCCAAAATCTTCCTTAAATAAATTTAGTTTTCTCTTGCAATAGTTCACCATCTATGTTAGTAGTCTTTTTAAATCACACATTTGGTCAAATATCTAATAATTTGTTGCATAATATGTTGATCGAAAATGGTCATAGTAAAAAAATTTGATTTATATGTGTGTCCACGGTATTTTCTTCAATTAAAATTCATAGAACGTTACCAAACCTGAATGGCTCGGGTAGCCTTCGGGTAAATAGATTCAATCGGGAACACCACCACGCCCAATTCGAGTAGGTGGTGTTCGGGTTCTCCATCCTGATGAGCAACGGCCCATACCACCCCACCCCACCCCAACGGCTATAATCTAATGACTACTTTTACTTTTCTTTTTTAATTTATTTTTCTTTTTGTTAAATTAAATCCTAAACCCTATATATATATATATATAGGGGTGGGTTCAAATGTGAACCACTTTTTGGTTGCGAACGTGAGGACAACCGAGAGCGCGACACGTGGCGGATGACTAGGCGCCACGTCAAATCCACGGCGGATGACTAGGCGCGATTCATGGGAGGGCATTGAATTAAAGGAGGGGACCACACTCAAAGCTGCCACGTGTCACGCTCTCGGTTGTCCTCACGTTCACAACCAAAAAGTGGTTCACATTTGAACTTTCCTCTATATATATATATATATATATATATCTCAATAGAGAAAGGTTCAAACAAGAACAAATTCAATTTGGAAGAACAAAGGGACAATTCTAGATCACATGTGATGTGAGTCCTACATAATAAAAAATCATATATGATTCAGGTGGGTCCCACCACTAAATCATATATGATTTATTTAATGATGGGTCCCACATAACATGTGGCTCAAAATTCATTCTTTTGTTCCTACAAATGAGGTTGTTCTTGTATGAACCTCCCTCTATCTCTATATCTAATTTATTCACATCCAATTTAGCTCTTGTTCTCAGTTTATATTCATCTACACAGAGTGGAGCCAGAGTTTATTGTCAGGGAACATTAAACAAAATATGTTAAACCAAAACTATATATCATTTTTTCTATAAAAAACGGTAAACTGAAACATATTATATGGTTAAAGTGACATATTTAAAAATACATGTAAGCAATCGACAAAATGATTTCTTGTTATAAAAAACAAAATCGTTTTATGATTACGTTAACAAAATTAAGAGTTGTTTGGTTAAAGATATTAAGTAATAATTAATTTAATTTAGAATAAAAAACCTTTTCATTTTATATAATCTAATAATAATTCATCCTACAAAAAGCTCAAAATATGCATGTGCGCATGATAAACATGTTACATGTCTACATGGGTGTTCCTTAGTTTTCTATTTTTTGAAGTTTTTTCTTCAACTTATCCATATATACATGTATGTATGCATGTATGTATGTATGCATGCATGTATGTATGTATGGATAGACATAGAGGAGGAGAGAGAGACGGAGGTTCATGCAAAAACAAAAACCCTGTGTTTTAGATAGCTAATTCTCTTTTTGGCTTTGAAGCTCCCCCAACCTCCTAAATATTAACTCTTGCATTTCCTCTAACCTCTTGGGTATATCTTTTAACCCTCCATGTTATTCCACCACATCAATCATTAAACTTAACATCCTCCATCCACTTCAACATATCCTCCATCTTTTTCAACATATACTCACATTTTTCATCATACACCTTTCTACATTCCTTAACATTGTCCTCCACCCTCTTATAACCGTCTTGCATTTCTTCCATCCTTTTCAACATGTTCTCATATCTTTCATCATACACATTTCTGCATTCTTTAACCTTCTCATCCATTTCCCCCATCTTCTTCAACATATCCTTCATCATCGTTTCCAATATAGACCAACCCTTCTTTTCTTTTGTATCCTTATAGACATTTTCTTCTGTATCCTTATAGACATTTTCTTCATTAACCCGATCTTTTATTTCATGTTCATCATGTGTAATATCTTGAGTATTTCTTGTATGTCCAAACTCATCATCTGCAATACGCAATAACAAACTCATAAACGATAAATAATGAAACTATAAATGTTATTAACAAGTTGAGTTACATTCTTTCCATCTAATAATCCATGTAGCGATGTCCTAGTAGGCGTACTAGATACATTACCCGAAGATTCCAAATTCACATCAACTTTGTCTTCTTGTTCTGCAGACAAATAAGGTTCCATCCCTGACAATGCCATAGCCACCTTTCGGAATAGAGGCTATAAATCATCACCAAAGAGCGTTATTATTTAACAATCAGATCAAACATGTCAATTTTAGTGTCAAATTGAATAAGAAAGCAAGTGAACCTCAAGGGATAGCTCAATTTGTTAGAGATCACACCGGTTCAAGGCCCCATAAGGCGACCATAAGGTTAGAATGGTTGTTAAGTTCAGGGTCTCTAAAGATTCATCAAGGTGAGTACTGAGTACAAAGCATACCCAATACCACGGTTACCAAAGAAAAAGAAAGAAAATAAATGTTCTCATAATTGAAAAAAGGGTTATTACAGTTTTATGCAGCCTAATTTGCACCAAAATTAACAAACGCTTCCCTTGTTGCTAGTATGTGTAACAGTGAATCAAATTTATTGATTAATAATATAACCAACTTTCTAGGATTCCTACTACATTACCAAGTTAAATCTTCAACCTACAAATTTATTGGTTGATGCTACAAACTTTAAACAATGGTTCTAATGTCTCGAATATGAAATATTGAAAATACGTTACTCTAGTTGGTGATTTTGATTCACCGTTACGTATAATAAGAATAAAGATAAAATTTGTTACGTTTAGGACCAATTTTCCTATTATCTAAAAAACAAATCTATCTATGTTACCATCAAACTTGCTATATTTTCCCCTTTTTGTGCAGTTAAATGCACATCTTGTTTGTAAATAAAGAAATGGGTGGTGAGTTTGATTTAGGGGTGAGCACGGTTCGGTTCGGTTCGGTTTTTGGCCGGAACCGAACCGAAAACCGAGCCGTTTCGGTTTTTCGGTTTTTTTGGGTTCTTGGTTCAATTTTCGGTTTTTCGTTTTTTTTTTCGGTTTTTGTTTTTTTTTTCCCGTTTTTTGGTTTCTTCTCCCGGTTTTCGATCTATAACTCTATGTTTCTTCCATTTTTCAACCGGTTGGTGAAACGGTTTGACTTTCGGTTTTCGGTTATCTTCTATATTTTCAACTATAAAAGTATAAAATAATAAAATTAAGTAAGTTTACGAATCGTCAAAATACAACAAGATGTTTTAGGCGTTAGGATTGCTTGTTTCGTGAAAGATCAAGGGGAAATCGATAACATATATATATAAGATGTTTGAACCTTCCCTATATATATATATTATAAAATTTTAAAATAATATAATATTTTCGGTTGGGTTCGGTTTTTTTTCGGTTCGGTTTTTGAGCCAAAACCGAAACCGAACCATTTGGTTTTTCGGTTTTCGGTTTCGGTTCGGTTTTTCGGTTCGGTTTTTTCGGTTTTTTTCCGGTTTTTTTCGGTTTTCGGTTTTTTCGGTTTTCGGTCCGGTTTTTGCTCACCCCTAGTTTGATTAATGCTATAGGTGTGCTCTTTATGTAAAGTAAAGATAACAGCTAAAACCTTGGTGTTTAATCCGTCTTTTGCACTAGTCTTTATAAACATGAATCCCAATTCACGAGCTTTGGCATCTACTTCTTCAATGGAAACCTGTCTGTTACATCATAAGAAGTAAACGACAAGTAAATAAAAACCAAACCAGACAAAAACCGATAACTAAAACCAAAACGAATGTATTATAAAACATATTTCATCCCAAAATATGGTTTTGACTAGTGATATTTGCATAAATGATGATAACACAAATACCAATAACTAAAACCAAAATTTCTAGATAAAAAGGTTGATGTGTAATTTTAGAGTTCTTACTCTTATACCTTTTTTTAAGAAGATCACATTTGTTTGCAACAAGAACTATAATGACATCAGTGCCTCGCTCTTCACGTACTTCTTTTATCCATTTTGCAATATTCAAGAACGAACTTCGATCTACAAAATAGCAAACTCAATATTCTATAATGGGTTAAAACCAAACAAAAAGTGTTGCATGTGAACTAAATTGTTGTTTCAAGTGAGATAACTGAATAATATCTATGATTTAAATGCATAACAAACAAATCAACTAGGTGGGGTTTGGAAGGATGATATATATATATATATATATATGTTTGTATAGAGGAAAGTTCAAATCTGAACCACTTTTTGGTTGTGAACGTGAGGACAACCGAGAGCACGACACGTGGCGGCTTTGAGTGTGGTCCCCCTCTTTAATTCAATGCCCTCCCATGAATCGTGCCTAGTCATCCGCCGAGGACCTGACGTGGCGCCTAGTCATCCGCTACGTGTCGCGCTCTCGGATGTCCTCACGTTCACAACCAAAAAATGGTTCACATTTGAACTTTCCTCTATATATATATATATATATGATGCAAAGTAAGTGAGGTTCTATTCTACTCACTCGTTACATCATAGACAATTATTGTAGCAGCTGCATCTCTTATATAGCTTGGAATGAGACTCCTAAATCTCATCTGGCCAGCAGTATCCCTGAAGTTACAAGATAAACCGTCAAGACAAAAAAATAACATAGGAAATGTAAATTATTTACCACTAAAGTAGAACATATACCTCTCACACTACATTAGAGTTTTCTCTAACATTATACGACCATAACTTACCTGAATAAAGAGTTAACAAACTTTTAAGGGTAAAATAGTCAATTTTTATCATCCGGACAATTTATTTAATTAACACAACAAAAAATTGATAGATTAGCTATTCAGATATGGTTATTGGAAAGCAACCAAACAACCCTTTAAAATTCAAATCCTTTATATGTATATTGCCAAATGATCATTATAAGGAGATGTGGTGTTACTCCAATAAGTACAAAGATCACATGCTTAATTAGTAACTGTTACTATAGGTCTACATGTATGGCTTTTTAGAGCATCCACAGTGGTGGAACCTCTAAAAACCTCACTTGCCGTATTTTTTTTTTTGCCACCTCAACAAAGTAAGAACCTCCTTAAAACTCTGCAGTAGAGGTTCTTATGAAAACCTCACTTTCCTTTTCTTATTTATCAATTATTATATAAATTCAATATAGAGGGAGGTTCAAATGTAAACTCTATATTTCGTGTAAACTATGTAAACCAATCCACACCATTGATTTTCAAAAACGTTTCCATATTTCACATTTTCATATTTCCATAATCATTGACTTACCATATATTTCACATTTCCATATTTTCTTTGAATCCATATCCTCCTTTGATTTTTTTGATCAAGGGCCACGATGGGTTTACATAGTTTACACGAAATATAGAGTTTACATTTGAACCTCCCTCATTCAATATAACATATATATATATTTAAAATTTTCAAATATAATTTATTATTTTTCACTTTTATATTAATATTAAATTTTCAATCTATGTATTTTATTAACATATATGAAAAACAATTAAAACGCGAATATAATTTAACTGAAAACTAGGTACACTGTTACAGAAATATTAATCTTTAAAAGTATTAGTAAATACTTTATAATACAGATCACTCGTAATCACGATTCAACCAAATATGTTTAACCTGGTCAGAGCAGAGTTGATGATGAACTTCATTTGAGCGTATCTCGAAATTCATTTGAAGATATTCAAGGAATTCATGGGTGAAACCTTAAATATGTGTGTCGAGTTATCTAATTTTGATTTATAAATAGAAAAATATTTAAAAATAATCTAAACATAATTTATAAATTTGTATAAAAATTTATAAGAAACCAAAAAAACAACTTTTTTATTAATTTAATATATATGTTTTATTGCATAATATATATGTTGTATAGATTTAATAAAAGAAAAAATAATAACAGAAAAGGAAAGTATAACAAAAACCCGGGTTCTTGTTCAAGCACATGGGTTCCAATAAGATTCTGTGACTGGATAAGAATTTTTGTTCCACAGTGGAGGTTCCTGCAAAAACCTCAAGAAGAACCTCGTAAAAAACCTCCATTGTGGATGTTTTTAGAAAACATATATCTCAAACCTTTGGAAATATTTTCATTAAAAGACTTGTCGCTTATAAGTTACACCATGTATGTATTTATTTATAGCAAGGTATTCACAAGACACTTTACTTAGAGCATCCACAATGGTGGAACCTCCAAGAACCTCACTTACCATATTTTTTCCTACCACGTCATTGTCATCTCAATAAACCAAGAACCTCCTTAAAACTCTATAATGGAGGTTCTTACAAAAACCTCACTTCCCTCTACTTATTTATAATATAATTTTTATTTATGTAAACTATTATATAATAGAAAAGGAAACTATTACAAGAACCTGGGTTCTTGTTCAAGCACCCGGGTTCCAATAAGAACCTGTGACTGGTCAAGAACCTCTGTCTCACAATGGAGGTTCTTGTAAAAATCTCATGAAGAACCTCGAGAAGAACCTCGATTGTGGATGCTCTTAATTGAAATAAAACGACAAGTACCAAACATGAAAACCTACCAAAGCTGTAATCGAACCGTTATATCGTCAAAGTACATTGTTTTCGACAAGAAATCAATGCCAATGGTGGGCTACAGTTTTCATCCAAATACAATGTAAGTTAGAGCTTGTTTATTAACATCGAAACATCATATCACAAGAATAATGTATGATGTATCCAAAATAATAAAGATCAATGGTTGATCAAACTGACCGAAATAATACTCAAATTATTTAATCCTCTTATAAATCATATCATTTGTTAGTATATATATCAACGGTGTTTTTCATCGATAGTCAAAGATTATTCATATATGAATATAGAAAGAAAAAGGTGAAAACATGAGAATCCAACCTTCAACTGCTCTAATCTTCAAGCTAATAATACAAATAATATTTTTGTAAAGACAATTGAATATATACAATGTAAGCACTATGGTATCTATGGACTTACTTTATTTTTAGTTTCACTTCTCCGTATGGTAGTTTTGATGAATAAAGGAGTTCAAATAGGTTTCGACATTTGGAGTAACCAGCATCTTAAGGAACATGAGGCGACACCCTAGTTCATGGGTCGACCTTCGGGCCGGGCATGGGCGAGGCTATGGGCCGGTAACGGTTTCCATGGTCGAGAGGATTAGTTGGGTGTCCGAATAGATCCCGGATACCTCTTCGACTTCGGTCGGGGCGTGTGTGTGTTTGACTACCGTCCAAAAAAAAGTTAGTGAAAGTTTCTACAAATTTTGTGTTATTAAATTGATTCCAACAATGGTGTTATCAATGGTGCAAATGAAGATTTGTAGTTGTCATCCATAACATAGCCAATATTTAGAGATAACAAAGCGTGCTTATTTGAAACTAGTTTTTTTTTACCATGCGATCACTTATGGTAAACAATAGGGATAAAAGAAAATTCATGTACTCAAATTAAATGCAACTTTGTGGGTTGAAAGGTCCTTGCTTTAAAGTGACTAAAAAGCTATAAAACATGCATAAACACGTAGCATTGAAAGATCATCAGCACGACACAATTAATCATGGCGCTTGATCATAAAAGAAATGTCAACATACAAACACCCCTTATCCAATGTTGAGTCTTCGATTGCATACATATTAAATTTAAAAGAAAAGATGAAGAAATAGTTATACCGTATAGGCGGTATCGAATTCGTTATGCATGAAGCGTCTAATGAGGCTGGATTTTCCAACGGACTCATCACCCAAAAATACCACCTTATATTTTACCACGGCCATATTGATCTGATCTCAACGATCAGATATGAATCTATTAAATGTAGATCGAAAGAGATCAACAATGAATTTGATTTTGAAATCGTAGAAGAAATAGCCAACTTGACAAAGATTTATTATGTTATTATAAATTCCTCATCATTTATATATCTATATATAATGTTTTTGCAACCATGATCCCTTCCTTTCGGACTTTCTACGCTCAATTTTCTCCCACGTCCCGCTCCTCTTGTTGGCTTGGTAAGATAAGATACCCATATCTCCCGTAACTTTTGTATCCTTTAAAATAGCAATAATTAATTTCATTAATTTAATCTTCCGGTAGGTAGTGGCTATGGTTCTTTGATTGATTTCAAGAGCTTTGTAGCACCTTTTTTCGGAGCACTATTTTCTCCATTAGAAACTGAAATTGAAAACATTCATGGTCCTACATGGACTCCCATATCCATTTACAGATAGTCACATATAAAAGAAAAATCTAAAGTAGCATATATTATTGGTTTCTTCTGAAACCTAAGACAACATTATAATAGCATAGAAGAACGCATAATAAGAGTTGTTTTTCTAACAAAACCATCAATAGCATCTAGGAACGCATAATCTAACAAAATTTATGAGCATCTTGAAAGAAACACAATAACTACGACAAAAAGCAGTAAATGGGTCACAAGAAGCACTAAGTCGCCGAAAGAAGGTCGGGGCATCAACGCAAAGTTGGGATACATGTGAGAGTTATGTTTGTGATATTGGTTCATTAATCATATAGTTGAATTCTAATTTTCTTGAGATCGTTAAAGCGATAAGGCTAACAAAATGTGGGTTAGGAGGTGTTTGTGAGTGCACACTCTCTAATGTTGTGTCTATCAACTTATATCGCCATAATTACACATTAAAGTGGACGCACCCATTGTTGGGTCCTAGCCAATGGGTGTGTCCACTTTAATGTGTACGTGATGGGTACGTGAATATCCAATAGTTAAGAACTCATGTGAGGGCACGGGTCAAGTAATGTTATCTCAACCCACCCTATCATGTTCCCATATATTTTATATATTACGTATTAAATCTAAATATTATAACTTATAAATAATTAAAATATCGTTTAGATTTAGAATGAGTATTTTGAAATTTCTTTTTTTCTTCACACACCAGGTCCACAATACAACCACCAAACACCAAAAACAAATATTTTCTTATTTGTTTTTCCAAAATTCAAATCAAAACATCAAGATTTAAGATTCAATTCTAAATTACTTAATTATTATAAATATAAACACATGATATGAATATAAAATGATTTTGTGTCGTAAATGTGAATGATTTTTCTTGATTATCCTAGTACTTATTTCGTGTTAATGTCAAGCATACATGGTGAAATATACTAATATAGTATTTGAAAAGAGATTTCTAGTTCACAATCCAAAACATTTTCCAATGTAAATACAATTATACAACTACTATTTAGTATTTACAAAGTAAAATTTATCATGTATGTTTAAAAGAATACAAGTATGATGATGTATGTTGATGGAAGGGATAAACAAATATCACAGGGTCTACTACACTAAACACATACCGTTTAGTTTATTTCTACTTTATACATCTTTTTGTCCTGTATTTTTCTTCTTGTACTTGTTTTTTTTTTATGAATGGTGTCTGGATCAAAGCCCGACTATTCCCTCGGAAATTTTGTGGGCTAAACATGGCCCCACTTAAATGTCTCTAGAATGATTCTAAGGTTATTTTTGTCAACTCGGAATCAAGTCATATTTTAAGTAATATAATAAAAACAAACAATAACAAAGATAGGCTTCAATTTGTTGGCCTTCATATATAGATTGAGTATATAGAGAAAGTACATTTGTATTCCATGTGTTTAGAATGAATGTGCTAAAAGAAATTACAAAAGTCTTTGCTATTTATACCTAGGTAGTTACATGTCAACTACTCAAGGTAAAGAACAAAATACAGATAAATACTCATGAGCTTGAATATAACCTTATGCACTAACAGATATGAATAGAGTTGTTGATCTAAACCACACAAAACCATCCATACCTCATCGTATTGCCCGATAAACATACTATGCGTTGAGGTTTGTGATTTTTAGTTATCAAACCGCAGTTTAAACCTCATCACACAACACCACACACAACATATATATATATATATATATATATATAGAGAGAGAGAGAGAGCTAAAGGGAGGTTCAAGGGAAAACCGTAAAAAAATAGAAAACTAGGAACTCCTAGTAGCCCTTCATCGGGGCTATATGAATTTGTGCATACAAGTAAGTTAAATTTCTTTTGGTTTTTATGCATTTGCGCATTATGAACATGTGTACGTCACAAATTACTTGTATGCGCAAGTGCATACCGTCCAGAACTCCAGATGAAGGGTTATCTAGGTGTTCCTTAGCTTTTCATTTTTTTGAGGTTTTCCATTGAACCTAACTATATATATGTAGAGAGACAAGGGGGAGGTTTAGACAAAAACCCTGTATCTGGATAGCTATTTCTCTTTCTGGCTTTGAAGCTCCCCCAACCTCCAAAATATAAGCCCTTGCATTTCCGCCAATCTCTTAGACATATGCTGTAACACTCCGCGTTCTTCCACCACATCAGTCCTATTAATCTTAAACTCCTCCATCCACTTCAACATATCCTTTCTGCATTCTTTAACATTGTCCTCCAACCTGTTATTATCATTTTGCATTTCTTCCATCCTTTTCAACACATTCTCATATCTTTCATCATACATATTTCTACATTCTTTAACCTTCTCCTCCATTTCCTCTATCTTTTTCAACATATCCTTCATCATCCTTTCCAATATAGACCAATCCCTGTTATCCTTCGTATCCGTATAGACCTTTTCTTCTTTAGACCGATATTTTATTTTATGTTCATCATGTGTGAGTTCTTGAGTGTTTGCTGTATGTCCAAACCCATCATCTGCAATATGCAATAACCAACTCATAAACGACTCATAATGAAACTATAAATGTTTGATAATTACATTCTTTCCATCTAATTATCCTTGTAGTGATGTCCTAGTAGGCATCCTAGATACATTACCCGAAGATTGCAAATTCACATCAACTTTGTCTTCTTGTTTCGTAGCTGAATAAGGTTCCATCTCTGACAATGCAATAGCCAGCTTTTGGAATAGAGGCTATAAATCATCATAAAAAAGTGTTATTGTTTGACAATCAGATCAAACATGCCATTTTTTAGTGTTGAATTAAATAAGAAAGCAAGTGAACCAATGGGATAGCTCAGTTGGTAAGAGGCCACACTAGTTTAAGGCCCCATAAGGCCACCACAAGGTTAGAATGGTTATTAACTTAGGGTCTCTAAAGATTCATCAAGTTGACCATTTTGATTCACCGTAACGTATAATAAGAATAAAGATAAAGTTTGTTACGTTTAGGGCCGATTTTCCTTTTATCTAACAAAATGTATCCATGTTACCATCAAACTTGTCGTATTTTCCTTTTCTTGGAAGCGTGAAGTTAAATTCACATCATGTTCGAAAATAAAGAAATGGGTGGTGAGTTTGATTAATCTTATACGCATGCTCTTTATGCAAAGTAAAGGTAACAACTAAAACCTTGGTGTTTAGTCCTTCTTTTGCACTAGTTTCCATAAACATGAATCCGAATTCACGAGCTTTGTCATCTCCTTCTTCAATAGCAACCTGTCTGTTACATCATAACAAGTCAGCATCAAGTAAATAAAAACCAAACCAGACAAAACCAGAATGAAAATACAATGTGTTGACTAACCAAAACGAATGGATTATAAAACATATTTCAACCCAAAAGATGGTTTTGTAGCTTCCTCACTATGGAGATTTGCATACATGATGATGACACAAATACCAAGAACTAAAACCGAATTTGTCACATAAAAAGGTTGATGTTTATTATTACAGTTGTTACTCTCGTACCTTTTATCAAGAAGATCGCATTTGTTCGCAACGAGGACAATAATGACATCAGTTCCCCGTTCTTTATGTACTTCTTCTATCCATGTTGCAATACTCAAGAACGAATTTCGATCTACAAAATAGCAAATATTCTAATATTGGTTAAAACCAAACAAAAAGTGTTGCATGTGAACTAAATTGTTTTTCCAAGTAATGGTGAGTATTACAGAAACCATTATTGTTACACCTTTGAGAGTAGAAAGTAGGTTTGAGACACTCAAAACCATCTTTCATGTTATTATATTAAGTAAGAGTAAAAAGTAGGTTTAAGTTCACATTTGAACTTTCCTCTCTCTCTCTCTCTCTCTATATATATATATATATAATATAGTAATAGAGTCAAGTTCATTTAAAAACCAAAACATTAGTAAAAACCGTAAAAACTCATGGTTTCATAGCTTAAATTCTTTACAACCCATTTCTAACGTGAAACCGATGCAATCCTATGCAATCTTGTAAAATTGTATGAGATTTCCCATAATTAATATCAAATATATGGAAAGTCAATGATTATAGAAACGTTTCATAGATTTTTATTGGATTTCATAGGGTTGCATTGGTTTCACATTAACTATGGGTTGTACAAATAAGGAGACTCTCTCTCTCTCTCTCTCTCTCTATATATATATATATATATATATATATATGGGTGGGTTCAAATGTGAACCACTTTTTGGTTGTGAAGGTGAGGACAACTCAGAGCGCGACACGTGGCAATCTGACATCCGCGGGTCAAGGCTTATTCAGTCTGAATAAATCCGCGGGATAGTGTTATTCATACTGAATAAAGCGTTATTCAGACTGAATAAAGCGTTATTCAGACTGAATAAGCCTTGGCCCGCGGATGACCCGCGGCTGACCCGCTCGGGTCCGAGTGCATCAAAGTGCGAGTTAGTGTTATTCATACTGAATAACGCTTTATTCAGTCTGAATGATAGCGTTATTCAGTATGAATAACACTAAGTCGAAAATTTTTCAGATTGCCACGTGGCGCCTGGCGCACTCTGGGTTGTCCTCACGTTCACAACCAAAAAGTGGTTCACATTTGAACTTTCTCTCTCTCTCTCTCTCTCTCTCTCTCTCTCTCTCTATATATATATATATATATATATATATATATATCGAAGATCAAAGATTCAGATACATGATCAAGGCATAAATGCTGGTATAGGCAAAGTTTCCCATGCGAACTAGGAAGTTATCTTATTTTGTGAAATGCAATATGAACCTAGTAAAAGAACATGGGTTTTATTTTCAATAATATCTCAAAACATAAATGGTGAAACAAAGATAGAAAAAGATTGGTGCAAATAAGAAAAGACTTGCACTTCCTTAGTGGGATAGAATGGTGCAATGTTTATAAGCAAATATACAAGTATATGATGCAAAGTTATCGATTAAATAATTTCAACTTGGTAAGTGAGGTTCTATTCTACTCACTAGTTACATCATAGACAATTACTATAGCTGAAGCATCTTTTACATAGTTTGGAATGAGACTCCTAAATCTCATCATGCCAGCAGTATCCCTGAAGTTACAAGACAAACGGTCAAAACGAAGATAGAATAGGAAATGTAAATTATTTACCACTAAAGTAGAACATATACTTTTCACACACACATTAGAGTTTTCTCTAACAAAATATGTCCATACTAGGAATAACTTACTCTTACTCATAAAGATTTAACAAAATGTTAAGGGTAAAATAGTCAATTTTGTCATTCAGACTATTTATTTAATTAACACAACAACAAAAAATGATAGTTTAGCTATTCAGATATGGTTATTGGAAAGCAACCAAGCCACCACTTAAATTCATATTCTTTATATGTATATTACCAAATACCATCAAAACCATTTATAACATTAGGAAACGGTCTTATCAATAAGTTCAAACATCACATGGTTAGTAACTATTAGTCTATTACTAGGGTTATACGCCACCCTTTGGCGCCTCCATCACACCTGTCCCACGGTCATCATGTGGGAGGTAAATCATCGGATGTATCCCATTGGTAATTAAAGGTGCGGTGCCCATGGCTAGAACTCGGGACCTCACACATATAGATTACACTCACACCTTTACCGCTAGGATACACCATGCATATATTTATATATAGCAAGGCATTCAGAAGACACTTTACTTAATTGAAATAAAACGACAAGTACCAAATATGAAAAGCTACCAAAGCTGTAATCGAAGCGTTTTATCGTCAAGGTCCATTGTTCTCGACATGTAATCTATGCCAATGGTGTACTGCAGTTTTCATCCAAATACAATTAATGTAAGTTAGAGCTAGTTTTAGAAGTTGGAACATCATATCACAAAGATGTATGATGTATCCAATACAATAAATATCGATGGTTGATCAAACTCACTAAAATAATATTCAAAATTATTTAATCCTCTTATAAATCATATCATTTATTATTGTATATCAACAATATTTTTCACCAATAGTCAAAGGTTATTCATATATGAAAAAAGAAAGATAATTGCTCTAATCTGCAAGCTAATAATAAAAATAATATTTTTGTAAAGGCAATTGGCATATATACAATGTAAGCACTATGGTATCTATTGACTTCAATTATTTTTAATTTTTCTTCTCCATATGATAATAGTTTTGATGAATAAATGAGATGAAAATTCAATTAGTTATAAGATACATATAGATTTCGACATTTGGAAGAGTCTTACGGAATACGTAGAGTCTAATCATCTTAATGAGTGTAAGAGTATCTCCAACAGCTTCTTCATAATTCTTCAAAATGGAGAATCAAAAATCAAAATCTCTCAAAAAAAATTACAACTATGTTGTTAATTATGTAGTCTTGAATTTTGTACTTTTTTAGGATGAAATTGATTATTGAGAAATAACATTTTGGAGAAAGGGATTAAGATGAATGTTTGTGAGCAATCTGATGTTTGTTTATGAGAAGACCAGCATTTAAGAAAGCACATGCAAACAAATTTCTCACACAAACAATTTACATAAATGCCCTAAGAGCTGATTTAGTATATATAAAGTTGATGAATCAAACCAATTGGATTGTAGTATATTGGTAAAACCTTAGGGGATGTAGTGGAAAATCTCACCTACCTCAAGTACAAATCCAGGTGGTACCATAGTTCTTGTGACCATGGAGGTTCACGTGCCATGAATCTAGACCATTCATCCTCATCTAGTAAACTGGCTCGGAAACCAATTGTTACCGAGACCATTCATCCTCATCTAAACCGACCATTCATCCTCATCATAGAATATCGGCATGAAAATCGGCACCCCTATGTCGGTGCATGAAGGCTACCCCACCCCACCCTCTCTCTCCTTTCTCTCTCTTCTTTTCCTTTCTTTCTTTTTTCAATTAACTATTTAAATTGGGTATGAGAGTCAAAACCATTGAGGATGAAATGGTAAGCTGTTGGTAAGATAGTGGAAAGCTGATGTGGCGCTAACGTGACAGCTGGTGATGGTGGCACCAAGTAAAACCATTGAGGATGGTCTTATATTTTCTAGTATCCTCATAGTTGACAAAAGGCTTCCTTCTTACCAATAGAAAAGGTTTTCTATAAAAAATTCAGTTGAGTAGTGCATGGGAATAGGTTTTCTACTGATATGAATTAAACACACCAACAGATTTTATATGCAATTATTGCTAACAAAATATAAAGCACACTTGAATAGGATTGAAAGATCATCAGCAAGGCACAATCATGGCTATTGATCTTAAAAGAAAGGTCAACATAGAAACACTCCCTATCCAATGTTCAGTCTTCTACTGTATACAGATTATAAATTAAATTTAAAGAAAACATGAAGAAATAGTTATACGTGATAGGTGGTATCGAATTTGTTATACATGAAGCTCGTAATGATGCTGGTCTTTCCGACATATTCATCACCCAAAAATGCCACCTTATATTTGGCAAAGGGTGCTACCACCACCGACATATTGATCTGATCTTAGACCCTCTCGACGATTAGATATGAATCTATTAAATGTAGAGATAGATCAACAGTGGGTTTAATTTTGCAATCGTAGAAGAAATAACCAACTTGACAAAGAGGTATTCTGTTATCATATATATATATATATAGAAAGAGAGGAAAGTTCAAATGTAAACTCAATTTTCTGTATAATGTTTTCGTAACCCATGATCCCTACCTTTCGGACTTTCCACCCTTAATTTTCTCCCCACATAGTGCTCCTTTTCTTAGCTTGGTAAAAGTAGATACCCAAATAGCCCATAACTTTTGTATCCTTTAAAATAGTAACATTTTATTTCATTGAAGCTTCTAGTATGTAGTGGCAATGGTTCCTTGATTGATTTCAAGAGCTTTGTAGCATGCTTTTTCGAAACACCATTTTATCCGTTAGAAATTGATATCGAAAGCATTCGTGTCTCCTACATGGACTCCTATATCCATTTACGGATAGTCATAGATAAAAGAAAAATCTAAAGTAGCACAACTTATTAAAACATCGAACGAGATTCGGGTAAAATGGTTTCGGGTCACTTAACTTTCAAATTCTTCTGGAAATTAAGACAACATTAATGGCATAGAAGAATGCATAATATGAGAGAAAAAAAATAACAAAACCACCAATAGCATTCAAGAACGCATAATCTAAACAAAATTTATGAGCATCTTGAAAGAAACGCAATAGCTACGACAAAAAAAGCAGTAAATGGGTCATAAGAAGCAATGAGTCACCGAAAGAACGTTGGGGAAACAATAGAAAAGGTTGGGCATGAACACAAAGTTGGATACATGTGAGAGTTATGCTTGCGATTTTGGTTTCATTAATCATTTAGATTCAAGATCAAGATGGAAACTTCTGTTTCTCCAAAATTCAAATCAAAACATCAAGATTCAAGATTCAATACCAAATTACTTAACTATTATATTGTGTTTGTTCTCCATGTTTGTTTAGTTCAACATGTACATCTTTTTAGATGGAAAGTTCAGTAAATGAGATTAGGTGTAACTTTATTCACATATGGTGTTTAACACATTTGATTTGAAATGTCTTACATAAACAAATAAAAACCCACTATTTTCTTAACGGATGGGTACGGGGATTTGATCATATTCCTTAGCAGGAAGGGGACAAGGACGGATAATTTCTCTAACCATGCCAATGCCCATATGATTGTAATATTCACCGCTCACCGTAGTGTTTAATGGGCATTGGCATGGTGATCGGTGAGCGCTATTACGTAGTTTAAGACAGAGGCTTGAAACCTCTAACAATTTTAAGAATAAGTTATATAGGAATTCTAAGTTTCAAAATCTTTTAGATGAAATTTGTATGCTCAGGAGTTAGGAACGAAAATCCTTTGCCTTGATCTAAGAATCCTACAATTAATTAATCTGATCTTGATATACTTTTGATCGTGGTTCCTCTCGAGTAACCTCTTGCTATGGTGTTTCTGGCTTAGTTTCTCAGTCAGTTGTAACGACTATCAAATCTTATTTGTTAGTGGTTATAACTATTGCACGGTTAAATATTAACCATGAAACCACCCTTAACTTTTGATCTCTCATATAAATAGTTGATATGGTGAATATAATCAAATGATTTTGTTTTGTAAAACGTGTATGAGCTTTCTTGATTATCCTAGTACTTATTTCGTGTTAACGTAGAGCATAAACAAGTGTGAAATATATGCCCCCGTAGTTTGAAAGGGAGGTAAAGAATGAACATGCGAACTGTTATGAAAATCTGAATAAAATAGAAAGGTAGGGCCTTGATGAATATGTGGGCATACTAAAGACTAGAAGAATGCGAACCTAGCCCGTAGCAACTTTGTCGTGAACAAAATGAATCTCTATTTCAATGTACTTCATATGCTGATGTTGTACGTTGTTTTTTGATATATAGAAGACACTCACATGATCACAATATACAATCATGGCTATGAGCAAAGGTGCGTAAAGTTCCCAGAGAATGTTATGAATCCAACAGGTTTCAACTATGGTGTTGACAACCAAATGATATTTTGCTTCAACACTCGAATGCGAGACAATGGGTTGTCGCTTATAGGTCATGACAAATGATTGTCCCTCAAAACCACACAGTAGACGTTTATAGAGTGATGTAAAGTTGGGAATCCACCACAGTCGACATCATAATATGCAAAGAGGTTGATGGTTGAAGAGGTATGAAGATTTATTTCAAAGTCCAAAGTGCCTCGGACATATCGCCTCCCAAGAACCGGGCCTCAATAGTGTTTTTTGGACCCGGGCTTTCTATAACTGGGCCTGGGCGGGGCCGGGCTTAGGGGGAAAATAGCATAACCGGTCTCTTGACCATTTAACCGGTTATTGGTAACCGGGCTTTCGTAGGACCGGTTCTTTTTTGGTTTTTTAACATATAATAATACTACAATTAGTTTATAAACTAATTTTATATCCTAAATGTAACTTATATTATAAATGTAAATTATAATATAAAGTATATATATGTATAAACTATAATATAAACTTATAAACTACATTTATTTTAGAGTTAATTACATATTTGGTCCCTGTGGTTTGCACGAAATTACGATGGAGGTCCCTGAACCCTAATTTTCATGCCTACGGTCCCTGTGGTTTGATTTTCGTTATGATGGCGGTCCCTTGCCCTAACGTCCGTTAAAAACCTCCGTTAGGGCAGGGGTATTTTCGTCTTTTAATAATTTCTAATTTTTTTATTCATTTTTTAATTAGTTTTCATCTTATTCAATAACCACCCACCACCATCATCACCTTCAACCCACCACCACCACCACCACCACCTTCAACCCACCACCACCACCACCACCATCACCTTCAAACCTACCATCTTTAACCCACCACCACCACCATCACCTTCAACCCACCACCACCACCAACACCCACCACCACCACCACCTTCAACCCACCACCACCACCACCACCACCATCACCTTCAACCCACCACTACCACCTACCACCATCACCTTCAACCTACCACCACCACCATCTTTAACCCACCACCTTCAACCCACCACCACCATCACTTTCAAACCACCAACACCATCTTTAACCCACCACCACCATCACCTTCAACCCACCAACACCATCTTTAACCCACCACCACCTTCAACCCACCAACACCACAAGTACCACCAACAACCACCAACACCCACCCACCACCAGAGCCGACCACAACCAGATCCGACCACCACCAGATCCGACCACCACTATCGATCTGGTGGTTTTTCGTCAAGCAAATCTGGTGGCTTTTCCTCAACCAAATCGATCTGGATGAAATCGACCACCACAAGTAGCACCTTCAGATCTGAAATCGACCACCAGTCCACCACAAGTAGCACCTTCAGATCTGAAATCGGCAGTGGGAGTGAGGCTGCGACGATGTTCGTTGCCGGAATCTGAGGGAGAGGAAACCTTTTCGTCGGAGGGAGAGAAAAAGAATAATCTCAGCCACCGGCGATTGATGTTCGTTGCCGGAATCTGATTCAATTACCTTCTGGAATCACTAGTAAGTCCATTAGTCCATTAGTCATTTTACTTTGTGAGGTAGGGGGAGTGAGGCCGAGGGCGTGAACGGTGGTGGAAACGGGAGGCAAGGACAACGGCGGTGGAGGCTGGCGGCATGAGGTAGGAGGTGGTCGGCGGTGGACGGCGGTGGCCAGCTTCTGCATTTCTAGGGTTTGGGGTGGGTTTGGGTTTGGGGTTGGGGAAGAAGGGAAGAAGGGAAGGGAGGGTTAGATATATATATATTTAGGGGTATTTTCGTCTTTTACACTTTTCTTAACAGCTTTTTTTGACAGAAGTTAGGGCAAGGGACTACCATGGTAACGAAATACAAACCACAAGGACCGTAGGCATGAAAATTAGGGTTTAGGGACCTCCATCGTAATTTCGTGTAAACCACAGGGACCAAATATGTAATTAACTCTTTATTTTATAAACAAACTTATTTTAAACCACTAAAACATATAAAACAAATATACTAAAATCGGGCCGGGCTTAACCGGGCCTTGTTTTTTGTTCAAATCTGTAACCGGGCCGGGCCTGGCGGGCCTTAACCGGGCTTCGACGGGCTTTTAAAAACTAGGCTTATTTCAGTCCCGAGCTCGGTTAACCGTCCATAACCGGTCGAACCGGGCTTATTTGGCCATCTCTAGTCGTGCATAATGAAATCCCAAATGTGCCAGATTACATATTATTGTTAAAAAAAACAAACATAAGTTTAGATATATCTAGTAAGGATTTGTATTGATTTTACGTTCTCATACATAATACGATTTTATATGGTGTTTCAATGTAAGTGTATACAACTAGTTATTAAGAGCCCGGGCTTCGCGCCGGGTTAAAAACTGTAATAGATTTGATCGTAAGTAGTAACATGGATTTATATAACATAAAATTTGTACAAATGTTATCATACGAAAGGTTTAATAAAATAAATAAAAAGATTTTAAAAATCAAAAAGTAAAAAATAAAAAGTTTTAGTTTAAGAGATGTTAGTAATACTAAAAATTACCAGGAAGCCAAAAGACTGTTCATGAACAATAGCTACCGACACTTAACATATTTCAGCCAATATACGATATATGATTAAAACGTAAAATGAAATATAGAAAACTAAAAGGTATAAAGATACAAAAGATCTACTGGCACCCGAGTCAAACAATACCAAAGCAGGTAAAGAGTTGACAAGAAAGGTACCTGTCACAACGAATGGCTCCTCCTTGGCCTCCTCGGCCGTCAAGTGAAAAACTCTAGCGCGACTCTTGGGTAACTCCGGCTTCTTGCTAGCCCCAGCCTCTGCCGCCTTAACTGGTGCTGTTCCCGTAGTCTGCGTGGAACCTGAAGTCATCGGGCACTCGCTAATGAAGTGACCCGGCTGATAACATCGGAAGCACAACTTTGCAGTCGACTTGCACTCTCTGCTCGAATGACCTGGTTTCCCGCATTTATAGCAGGTCCCGGTCCCATACCTGCACTCTCCCAGATGATGTTTCCCGCACTTGGGGCAGTTGGGAAACTCTTTCTTGACCTCAACCCTAGGCACAGTCGGCTTGAACCTCTTTACTGGCTGAGTCTGAGCCTAAGCCTGCGCCCGTGTTTGAACCTGCATCGCTTCCATCTTCTTCCGCTTTCCTTGCCTCTCCAACTTGAGCTCCCTAGCCCGCGCCTTAGCATGCATCTCATGAAAAGTTGTGCAGTTCGCCATGACCACAAATTCTCTTATCTCTGGTTTCAGAATCTGCGCATACCGATACATTTTCATAGGTTCGTTGGCCACATAGTCACGGCAGAAAAGTGACTTTTCCAAAAACTTATCAGTGATTTCATTCACTGATTCGGTGGTCCGCTCCATACTCAGAAACTCTCCCGTAAGCCGCTCCACCTCGACCTGAGGTACATACTGCTCCTTGAATAGCTCTTTAAACTGCTCCCAAGTCATCGCCTCAATCTGCTCTGGGCCCTTAGCGTGATATAAGATGTTCCACCAGTCCTTAGCAGGACCTCTCAGAAGATTCGAGGCATACCTCACCTTTACCTCTGTAGCACAAGAACTAGTGAAAAAGGCACCCTCGATCTCCGTCAACCAGCGGGTGCTAGCCACCGGGTCCTTCTGTCCCTGGAAGAATGGCGGCTGACATGCTGTGAAGTCCTTGTAGCTCGTCACTCTGCTAGTCTGAGAGCTACCTGAACCGTTGGGCCTGCTAGCCATTGCCGCTTCCACCTGACTGATAACCGTTTTGGCTAACTCATCCTTCATTTGTTCAAATAACCCCGGAAGGGTATTCTGCATCACTTGCGCTACTTCGGCGCTGATAATCTCTCTTAGACTCTCCACGTCCACCTCATCAGTGTTCACAGTCTTCTTTCCCTTTTGCTTTTTGCTCACCATACTGATACAATAAACACATGCTTGGTTATATAACCCCTCTTACTATCTCTCACCCAAGAGTTAAATCGTTCGCCCTGACCCTTGACATCATCCTATCCACATGTTCCTAGGCATCTCCTAGGTCTTACTTATCCTTTCATGCTCCTACCCACGCTCCCTACAACCTTGTTTAGTTCATGAGTTCTTTCGCAACCCTGCCAAGTCCCAACATGCACAATGCATTTGTAATGATATGGGCCCTTATATCATTATAAATGCACCATACATGTCTAGCCTCAACATTATCACTAAGCTCTCAATTCCTAACTCGGTTGCCATGTCATGTACACAATGCACTTAAGTCATATCCATTACTCAACCAACATACATAAATAAGTACATAACTTATTCGCATGCTCTAGCATAACTTGAATCAGTCATAATATCACATAACATATCATGCATAGTATTTCATTTCATCATATACCGTAATACCATAACGTAAGGTATCATGCTTTCTTAAAAAGGTATAGTGTGCTCACCTCACGTTGATGTCCCGGTCTGCAGCTCAGTCCCTTATTCATTTCCAATAAAACTTAACCATTTTAGAAACTTTTGCTTTTGAAAATAGGAACACTTAGGTTTAAGTTCAAGCACTCACTTTCCGTGAATGCTCAAATCCCTTAAACCAGGGCTCTGATACCAATTGTAACACCTCAAATAACCAAGACATAAATTTAAAAAAAATTGTTTTAAACAAACGGAAGCGTAATTCAAAGTCTTAACCTTAACCAAAGTTTAACCCAAACATTTTCAGAAAGAAAAACAAGTAGTCAAAAACGACCAAAACCAATCATACGTCTAGAATGCAACATCATATTTCAAACCAAGTTCTAGATCATCCCTTGTTTTTAAGAAAACATAGTTTTGTCCAAACTCCCATAACCGCATAATCCTCTAACTGGCTGAGCTGCTACTCTCGGATCCATCAAGCGTGAGCCTTGCCCTTGTTACCCGATGACGTACCTGGCACTAAAAAGGTAAAATAACAACGTGTAAGCTTTCGCTTAGTGAGCACACATCTATACCAACATAATCGTACAAATATACCGAATTGCATAGTAACCACATATCACATAACTTGATCCATTGACACTGGTACCAGGCCACTTAATCCATAACATGATCCCTTGTTCCCGAAGGAACTAACTTCCCTAGTGGTAACTAGTACCGACTAGGTACTAACATAATCCAAGCAACATATCATCACACATGCATGTCAACACATAGATATCACCATATTAATATAGATAGAGTACTCACCTGAAGTAGCTTGAATCACAACACAAGTGCTAGAGTAGTGCTCAAGGTGAGTTACCTATTCATGTACATACAAGGCATGTCAACACATAGCTTAAAAGTGAGTTCTAGGTTCAACCCGAACTCTCATAGTCATTTACCGAAGTTACACTCATCCAATTACTCTCAAACTTTGCCAAACACTTAGTTTTAACATCTTAAGTGAAAATCCAAACAAAAGAACCCCAGCCGAGCTCGTTTGCGAAAAATGGAATTTGGACACAGCCAAAACGGAGGGTCACCCCGAGGGTCACCACCTGCGGATTGACCCGCGGATAAACGGAGGGTCACCCAGAGGGTCACCACCCGCGGATTGACCCGCGGATGCCTGCAGACCCAAAATTTCAAGTCGCATTACGCGACCGGACTCGGGGTTCTCTTCCAAACTCCATTCTGAACGAATTCAAGTACAAAATCATGCTTAGGCATGTTCCCAAACATCAATAGCATTAAACTAGTACCTTAATTACCATAATCATGCTCAATTGGTGATCAATTAGTCACCAATCTACTAGCAAAACCACATACACTAACCTCATGCATTCTAACCCATAAACTAGCAATTGACTCAACAAACGACTAAGAAATCACATACCTTTGATGTTGCTAACAACACCACTTCGTTTGATTGCGATTCTCCCTTCCAATTGCTCCCAAAAGGCCAATTCACCAAACCCTAGCCTCTCCCTCTCTCAACACGTATCCTGGAAACTGAAAGAAGAAGTTTGGAACTTCCCTATTTTACTTCCTACACCCCACCCTAAAATAAGAGTTTACACTTAGACCCTTGGACCTGAAATTTCCAACATAAATAACCCGAAATTAACATAACCTCAATAAATACATCCAATTTTAACTTCTCGGAAACGGGGTGTTACAATATGACTAAAACATAAAATAAAATTAAAAACTAAAAGGTATAAAATAAATAAATATCATAAGTTTAGAGGTTAAAATGTAATTTCTTCAAATGTCTTGAATTCGTATAATCGTACTATATATAGTATATAATAAAATAAGTACATCAAAAAAATATTCGATATTAGGCTCATTTCGATCGTATCGACGATACGATAATAACGTAATTTTTTAAAATTAAAACGTAATTTTTTAACATATTTCGGCCAATATACGATATATGACTAAAACGTAAAATGAAATATTGAATAGTAAAAGGTGTAAAATAAATAAATACTATAAGTTTAAGGGCTTAATATGTAAATTTATAAATAGATCACTGTTCAATGAACAGTGTTTATCATTCCTCGTAAATGTTATATACGAGGGGGTTTACCCGCGCTTCGCTGCGGAGAGTTTTGCTAATATTCTAAAGGCCCGTTGTTGTGAATAATATTTTAGAGGAAATTATCTATTAAGAGCCCGGGCTTCGCGCAAGGTTATAAACTGTGGTAGATTTGATTGTAAGTAGTAACATGAATTTTATGTTAACATTTTAGAGAAAGTTACCTATTAATATCCCAATATTCACGCCGGGTTATAAACTGTGGTAGATTTGATCGTAAGTAGTAACATGAATTTTGTGTTAATATTTTAGAGGAAGTTACCTATTAAGAGCCCCGGCTTCACGCCGTGTTATAATCTGTGGTAGATTTAATCGTAAGTAGTAACATGAATTTATATGAAACATAGAGTTTGTACAAATGTTGTCATACGAAAGGTCTAATAAAAATATATAAAATATTTAAGAAATCAAAAAATCAAAATATTTTATTTTAGGAGATTTTAATAATACTAACAATAATCAGGAAGCCAAAAAACTGTTCATAAACAGTAGGTACCGACACTTTAACATATTTCAGCCAATATACGATATATGACTAAAACGTAAAAAGAAATATAGAAAACTAAAAGGTATAAAGTGAATAAATATTATAAGTTTAAGGGGGTAAAATGTAATTTCTTCAAATGTCGATAGTTGTTGTTCATGAATAGTGTTTGGCTTCATATAATCATACTATATATAATATATAATAAAATAATTACAGCAAAAAATATTCAATATTAGGCTCATTCCGATCGTATGGACGATACGATTATAATGATGTAATTTGTTAAAATTAAAACATATCTTTTTAACATATTTTAGCAAATATACGATATATGAGTAAAACATAAAATGAAATATTGAAAAGTAAAAGAAATAGAATAAATATTATAAGTTTAGGGGGCTAATATGTAAATTTGAAAATGGGTATACGATTTGGGTCGGTTGCAGCGTATATATAGTATATAATAAAATAATTAAATCAAAAAATATTCAATAATAGGCTCATTTCGATCGCATCGACGATACGATTATAATGACGTAATTTGTTAAAATTAAAACGTATAAATATTATAAGTATAGGAGGCTAATATGTAAATTTGAAAATGGGTATAGGATTGTATGGTTTTTATTATAATCGTAATATATAATATATAATAAAATAATTATATCAAAAAATATTCAACATTAGGCTCATTTAGATCGTGTCGACAATACAATTATAATATTCAATATCAGGCTCATTTCGATCGTGTCGACGATACGATTATAATGACGTAATTTGTTAAAATTAAAACGTATAAATATTATAAGTTTAGGAGGCTAATAATTAAACTTGAAAATGGGATTTTACGTATTTTTTAACATATTTTAGCCAATATACCATGTATGACTAAAACATAAAATAAAATATTGAAAAGTAAAAGTATATAAGGTGAATAAATATTATAAATTTAGGAGGCTAATATGTAAATTTGAAAATGGATATAGGATTATATGGGTTTTTTATAATCGTAATATATATAGTATATAATAACATAATTACATCAAAAAATATTCAATATTAGGCTCATTTCGATCGTGTCGATGATACGATTATAATGATGTAATTTGTTAAAATTAAAACGTATTTTTTTAACATATTTTAGTCAATATACGGTATATGACTAAAACGTAAAATAAAATATTGAAAAATAAAAAGTATAAAATGAATAAATATTATAAGTTGATGGGGCTAATATGTAAAATTAAAAATAAGTTAGATTGAATTTGGGTTTGGAGCGGGTCGGAGCCGGTGCGCCTGCCAATTGTATGTTATATATAACTAGTAATTAGAATTTTGGGGCAAAATGCAAACCTTAAGGACCTTCAGTGTAGTTATTAACCACAGGGCGATACCTGTTATTTAGGATAAATCTTAGGGACCAAATTTGTAGTTTACTTCATAATAATAATATAACCATCAATAAATAATATGAAAAAATAAAAGTGCAGATTTGATGAGAAATAATAATAATAAATAAATAATATTTATAATCATCGGGGTTAGAGGGTTGTTTTCACAGATTGTTTTCTTTAATTAATAATAATTATAATAATAAGATAATACATTTCTTTATATTTGTGTATATTACGTGTACGATGTAATACAAAACATTTTAAGCTATTAAGCACTTCAATAAATAATCTTGTTCATGTCACTTTTATTCTCTATCACTCGATTCAAATTCTATGGTCTTATGATGTTCTAAGTCGCATATTAGATATATAAAATTCAAGGTCAATTAGTCAAAATAAAAAATACTGGCTTGATTATATAACAATTTTATTTTTAAAATAAATGAACTCATAATTGTTATATTAAATAAGTAACTCAAGTTACACATGTTATTTTTTATTGATTATGTATTTTTTATTGAGTAGATGTCAATTAACATACTCACATCCACTCTTCCTCAAATTTTTCCTTAATTCAATTTTTTTTTTATCAATTATATTATTACCCTTATAATCAGGTTGTAGTTACTTTTAATCCTTTATTTTTTTTGACTTTTATTATATAAGCATAAATAATGTATATGAATTAAAATACATTATAAAATCATTGTTTAATTTTTATAAATTATATTATTGTAATTGTTTTATTAACAGCTTTGAAATGAGCTAAATATTGAATTCAATTATATCATTAAGTATCATAATATATTACTATATTTTATATGACTTGCATTTCATTTTTTTTATTTTACACCCTTATCATATTAAAAATTAACTAAAGTACATTATTTTTATTTTACAAACTATATCATCATAATATGTTAACAATATTTTTCAAAACAAGCTCGCTATTGAATATCTTTTAATTTGATAATATTATAATATATCATAAATATGTATAGAGATTTTTTAAAAATGATGTATCGAGATTTTTTTAAATATGAACATCTTACCCCTTATCTGTATTTATTTAAGAGCTACAAATCTCGATACATCGTGTACAAATATATAATCTTCAAAATTCTCACATTCAAGATGATAAAATAATAAAATTATTTTTATTTATTAGTTACACTTTATATTCATATACTTAGTTATTTAATTTACTTTCTATCATTTCATTTTTCATTTTTACATCCTTAATTCCTTATGATATAAACATACATAATCATATATCAATTAATATATACTAAAAAATATGTTTTACTTTTCTACAAGTTATATTATTATAGTCGTCTCATTACTAGTTAAAAATAAGTTAATGTTGAATATTTTTTGATTTTATCATATTGCTAAATAACATAGATACATGGTAATTACTTTTAGAAGTTATATTTTATACATTATAGTTATGTATTTTATTTGTTAGGTTATGCGTACCCATACCGTCCCAATCCACTCAACCCCACTGCCACATTAGCTTTTCCCCAACCTCACAATTAACTTTCTAAAACTCTCTCTGATTAGTACGTACCCGAACCCTCCCAACCCTCTCATTTAATTAAACACACCCTACACACACAACACAAGTCGTTGTGAGCGGTGTGGCCACGCCGCTCCCTTCCCCAGCCCGTCCAACCCACTGCCGGCGTACCCTAGCCCGCCCAAGCCCATCGGCGTCAACCCGCTGAACCCAACACGCCGGTACGCATAGCCTTATGGGTTTGAAAATATATCTAGGAAATTTAGTGCTCTTTAATAAAATTTCTTGGTTGATTGGCGGGGGTGATGGCCGAGCCGAAGCTCCTTGCCTTTCTTCCTTGTTTTGCTGTTAAAAAAAAAGAATATTGATCAACATATATTTGTTTTACAATGTTGTGTTTGGTTTACAATGTGCATATTTTTTACATGTTTTTGAACAAAAAAATAATAAAAAATTTTCACATTATGAATTAATTACATGAAAAACAACCACATTATGAAACAAATATATATTAATCAATACATTAAATATCATCTTTATATAAAAGAATATGAAATAAGATAAAATCTAAAGGTAATGAGATCTTTCTTGGAAGGTTCGTTAATTGAACTTATGTGTAAATTATAAACTTCAATCCGTATCCCGTAGTCCTTTACTGTACAATTCTTCTTTCTTTATCTTCTTCCTTCCCTCCACGAAGAAAAAACTCTTTTGATTATTTATATTCACTTTAGTTTTGCTTTGTTAATTTCAATAAAATATCTTTGTTATATTGGGACACAATCTGTAGTTACCAACAAATACTCAATGAGAGTTGTTTTAAAGATTACAATATCAAAATTCTGCATCTTATATACTTAAAGATGGTACAATAAGTTGTTAGGTCAAAAATAAATTATCCAATAATACATTCTTTCTTTCAAGAGAATGAGTGGTTATGGTAGCCTATGCAAACTGGGTTAAAAGCGGTAGATAGTTTGGTTCCTATACGTCGTGGTCAACTAAGAAGTTTCGATCGTTAAGCTTTGGGTAGCACCTTAGGGCTTCCGACAGGCTCGACGGCTTAGGCTACGTACGCCCCCATGTGGGCTTCAGGCGAGCTCGGCAGCAAGGGCTTGCAAGCCGTTGCAGCCCGCTCTCTCTCTCTCTCTCTCTCTCCTTCTTTTTCTTTTCTCTCTCTTGAAATATGTATATATAATTGGGTATTGGGGCTTATGGGTAATGGTATTTCTATTGAGGGTTTGACAAGGACTTATGGGTAAACTTGATGTGGTAATTCAGGATTATGAGCTCGTGGGTTGCTACCGCAGGCCTTACAAGAAAAGTTAAGTTGAGTGTTACTAATACATATATACAACACCAATACGCACGCAAACGAGGTGCAAAACATATAAGTCCATTGAACAGTTCACTTAAAAATCTTGTTTTGTGTCAGCTTTATTCTCTATCACTCAATTTTAATTTTATGGGTTTATGAGTTTTTAAGTCGCATATTGAATGTATAAAATTCAAGATCAATTGGTCAAAAAAATGAAGTGTATTTTATATGCATTTCAAAAATTAATTTAAACAATTCAAATTAAATAAGAAAATCTTGGTTTTTAAGATCACTAAATTAATGGGATTATTAAATAAAAAGACACGTGTTAATTAGATAAGCGTAAATGACCTAATAAAAAAATTGTATTTAAGATTATTAGGCCACCTCAACCGTACCCTTCATACCCCTTATACCTGTTGCCACCTCAGCGCCATATCAGCTTTACCAACACCTTACCAACATCATACCAACACCATACCATACCATACCATCCTTAACCGTACTAATTTTATACCCCTCTAAATAATTAATTAAAAAAAGAAAAGAAAAGGAAAAGAAAAAAGAGAAAGAAGAGAGAGAGAGAGAGAGAGAGAGAGAGAGAGAGAGAGAGAGAGAGAGAGATAAAGAGAAAGGTGGGGTGGGGTGGGATGGGGTAGGCAATCGGCACCACTTTGCCGATGCTCCTTCATACCCTTTCCGTACCCTTCATCCTCAATGGTGTTCCCCATCGGTAAAGGGGTGATACCGGTCTCCGACCCATACCATTAAGGATGGCCTTAGAAGTAAATTTTTTTTAAGATTACTAAATTAATGAAATTTATTACTAAAATAACACGTGTCAATAAGATAAACTTAATTGAACTGATAATGCAAAATGTATCTAGATACATGTTTAGTGTTTTTTTTAAGATTACTAAATTAATGAGATTTATTGAATAAAATGACACATGTCAATAAGATAAGATTAATTGATATATAATACAAAAGGGTCTGGATCATGGCACCCCTCTCTACCCTATGAAATGACGTCATTTCAAATTTCTAGATAATTTTAGCCAATATAAGTTAACTTTTTATTATAAAACTCCGTGTTTCCAAACTTTTAAACAATTATTATTATTATTATTATTATTATTATTATTATTATTATTATTATTATTATAGGTATAGGGGTATTGTAAAAATTAAACTTAAATCATTAAAAAGTGAAGACCGACAAAATTTTTTTTTTTTTAACAATGACATATTTAACTATAAAGAAATTTGTTATATTTTTTCTTAAGCAATATTTTTTTAAGGATTTTTTCCAGTTTTAAATTTGAAATGTCTTAATTCAATTTTTTTATACAATTCCAAAACCAAGGGAAAAATAAAAATTAAAACAAACACAGGTCTAAAAAGAATTTATTTAAAGATAATTTGTTTTAGTCAATCAACTCACTAATATTATTCACGTGAGTAAAAGGAAAATAGGAAAACCCTACCCCCCTCCGCTCCCCGATGATTCCCCCACGTACCTTACATACATTTATATATTTTATTTTATTAATATTATATTATCTTGATGTTTCTGATTTGATTTCGTCAAAAACAGTTTATCTTTTAAAAACGTTTTTTTTCCCCAAAATCCAAAGGATTTTCTTGAAAAAAATGACCAATGATCAATCCAGGTATTTTTTTTTTTATCTTTTTTCAATTCATTTTCAATTTAGTTAAAAGTTTTTTGATCAAAAGTATTATTTTTTTTATGGTGGGGGAAAAAATAGTTTTTTTTAAAAATAAATTTGGTTTTAGTTTTTTGATTTAAAAAAAAAACAAGTTTATTAGTTTTTTGTGAAGTTTTGTTAATTTTCCTAAAAAAAGCCCAAATTTGACTTTTTAAAAATTTTTTAATCATTCCGAAAAGCACTTTTAAAGGGGATTTAAATTTTTTAACTTTTTAACAAGCGAATAAAAATAAGACTTTTTAAAAAGCTTACTAATCTACCTTTTTAGCTATAATTAGTTACCAAATTTCTGCATAAAGGATTTTTAGGGGATTGTTATTTGCCCCAATTTATGTAAAAATCAGTCTTTTTTACAGAAATGTAAAAAGCATTTTTGTATGGGATATATTTTCAAAAGGGTCATTTAGTAATTTTTTGGGTCAATTACCCTTACCGGATTTTTTTTCTTATTACAAATTTAAATTTTGGGAATTTTTTTTCTTTTCTTTTTGGTAATGAAATTATTGTCCCTGGATTTTGCCTAGGCAATTTTGGTAGCTTTGGTCCGTAAAAGTTTGTTTATGAATAATTTAATCTGAAAATTTTTTGGGAACGTTACACTTAAAATTTAATGGTTTATGAGAAAATTTGGGATTTTTGATTTTAGATTGAGTTTCATTCTTGTTTTTTCGGGAATTTAAGAGGGAAATGAGTTGCTTAGGGTATCATTTTGTTTCTTCGTGGGGGCCATCTCTTGGTGTTAAGCGGGCCTCCTTGGATATTTATACATTATATCAAATGTGCTAAAACTAGGGAAAATTCCCTACCTTTATCGTTTTCAATAAATTTTGATTATTATTAAAAAAAAATTTTGAATATCATCCAAATGGTTCATCTTAAAAGAATTTAACATATGTAGTGTTTTAGATTTTCCCCTTTTGTATATACTCTCTTTTCATATCGTTTGTTTTTTGAAATTAAAATGTGCCTCGAATGGGTTCATTTGTGATTTGTTTCTCAACATTCTTTTTTTGAGATTTAGAAGTTCAAGAATTGGGTTAAAAGGTTTTCCCCCTGAGTTTTGGACTATTTGTTTTCAAGGGGGCCCCCCCCAAAAGAATTCAGACAAAAAAAATGGCATTATATTTCTGATGCAATGCAGAAAAAAAAATTTTTAAAATTCCTTTTTGCTTACCCCCGGTAATTTGAAAATTTTTTAAGAGGGTTTCTTGAGTTTTGCCAACACGATAATACTTTATATCTCACTAATATTCAATTTTGGTGTAAAATCATTTTGTTTTATTATATCGCCCAAGATGTATGTACTAGAAATAGTTAAGAAAACTTTATTGAATTAAGTAAAAAAATTTAATGATGAAAAACACAAAACTTATTCTTTGCGTTTTTTGCCAAAAAAGGGGGCAACTTAGGTTTGGGTTAAGGGGGGAAACCCAAATCAGTGAAAGAATGAGCTCATTTTATTTTCTAAGAGAGTTTTTGGTTGCCCATGAAGGGGTCGGGTTTTTCAATCCCCGAGTCATTTTTCTGTCATGTTTTTTTAATTTTGAAATTATAATATATATTTAGTATGAGAAGAGAGGGGAAAAGGAAGAGAGAGAGGAGAGAGAGGGGAAGATAGAGAAGGATAAAACAAAATGCAACCTTTTAAGAGAATAGAACGGCCAAATCACATGCAAAATGCATGTGATTTTACTTTAAAATTTTTATAAAATGTGGGGCTATGCCCCCCCCATAATGCCCAATCCCTTTTTTTGGTGGGGGTTTAACCCCAATTTTTTTCTTTTTTGTTTAACTGGGGAGGGAATGCCTTAACCTGGGGAGGTAAAACCATAATTAGGAGTTTTTTATTTATCTTTTGATAATTCATGGGTTCTGTGTTTGGCCCCAAAATTTAAAAGGCACTAATATTTTAGTGTCCATGGGGGTCATAATTAAGTTTTTTTGATGTTGTTAGCACCCCTATTTTCTCATGATGATAGCCCTCCATTATAATTACCAATTTCACATTTGATGCCAAGGGGGTGTTAAGGGTTTTTTTTTTTCTTCAACCCATAGGTATTTCCCCTTTTTAAATTTGCGGGATATTCAAATTAAACCCCCAAACACTATTACGGGGAAAATCAAATCAAAGAAAATTTTAAATGCTTCAACTCAAAATTTGGGAAAATTTACTGAATTTTTTCTAGGGGGAAAGTTTGGATTCAAAAGAACACTGAAAATGAAAGGGAAAGGCACATTCAATGCTAAGCTTTTTTTCTTTTTTTTTGGGGCAAATTTTGTTGCAAAAAAAGGGAATAATATTTAATTCCAAGGGGGTTTTTCCCGCTCTCTCTAATTACCCTTTTTTTTTTACAAACCCAAAAAAACACGTGGGCTAAAAAACTCTTAAATGGAAAAACAAACAAGAAATAGATCCCAAACCCGGGGGTAGCGATAACCCGATTCAGGATCGAAGAAGAAAAAAATCCAAACATTCACAAAAGTCAAAAAAAACAAAAAACAGGGTGCAAAGAATTTTATTTAGTTTTAGCCAACGAAGCTACAAGATCACAAAACAAAGAGAAAAAAAAGCTGTTAAGCCCAAATTAAAATTTTAAAAATTTTTTGATTGATGTAAGTTGTGTATTAGTTTCTTGAATGTAAAAATTAAATTTGGGCAGATGTTAGAATGAATAGCCTTCTTTGCTGCTGTTCAAACACAATTGCGCATATTTTTGTTTCTGTTAAATCTCCAGACTTTTGAACCAATTTACTTCTTTAAATCCCCAATTTGCAGCTATTTTTGTTTCGTTAAATTAACTATTTTCTGACATATAAAAATTCTTTAAAGACTAAAAATGCTTTAATTTGGAATTTTAATAAAGTTTTATAAAAAGGAAGAAAAAGACATGTACTGTTCACTTTTAATATGGAAACCTTACAAATTTTTTGAATCTTGAAGTACGTCACCCCTATTGTTTTTTTCTTGTCTTTATTCATTCCTCTTTTCTTCCCGGGACTTCTTTTTCATCCCCATTAATATTATAAAATTATAGCTTTTTTGATCCTTCTCCCCCTTTCTTATATTTTATAAAAATTTATTTTATGCCAGCCCCAACCCAATCTTTTTAATAGATCTATTCGAATTTTTTGGTATTGAGCGTTAGGGGTTTAGTAGCGGGGTAAGTGGGAGAGTAATTATAAAAAATATGGGAGTTTGTTTTGGAGATGTACCCTTTCAATAGCTAGTTTCATCTTTTCTTTTAAAATAAGCATCAAATGCTGTTTTTTTCATTTCTATATTTTTGTTGTTAGAAAAATTCCGATTCGTAACGTATATTGGATAATATAAAACAAAACCCAATTACATTTTTTCCCTTTAAGTGTTTAGGCCCCTCTTTTTTCTCCATTGATTCCTTTTCTCTTTACTTCTTTACAGCTTTTTTTTTTTGGGGGGGGGTCATTTCCCTTTTCTTCTGTTACATTTATTTTTTTATTGCCAAAATATTGGTGCAACACGGGGGACTTTTTGGGGACACCCAAGTCACTTATATTCCCTTTCATCCTGGCGCTGCTCATCAACAATTTCAGCATATCTCTAAATTACAGGGTGCTAAAAAACAAAAAAAAATGTGAGGGTTTTTGTGTGCATTTTGAACGGGTCGACATCAGGGAAAGGGGGTCTGATGGTCAAAAGGTTCAAATTTTACTGTCAAACATCCCATAAAACTTTGTCCATATACCAAATTTCCACCCACAAATGGCATTAAAAAAATATCTCATCATGTTTAATTGTTAATTTTTTTGAGGTTTGGGAAAGGTATTGGCTGGTTTGGATGGGGAAAAATGCAGAAATTACACCCTAATATTGGAAAATACTTATGAAAATAAAAAGGAACCAAATAAAAATTGGTTTTTTTGGGTCTAACAAGGGGTTTTTGGCATAACTATCTTTAAAATAAATTTTCTGTGTCCAAGGAATATGTAAATTTCTTCTTACCCTTTTTGTTGTTCCTTTAAAATCTTATTTGAGAACTAAAAAGAGGGGGAAAATGTTGTAATTGATCCATATTTCTGCTTAGGATTATGATGATTTAAATTTCTGCTGAAGCTTGGAAAAGGGGATGTTTGGCTTTTTAACATCTGGGGATCTTGATAGAACTTTGGGAGCATAAGTGAAGAACCCCCCCTTTAAAAGCAACTAAAAACCAAGTTCTTGTATTTTTTATATCTATATGTTAATAGAAACAAACAAATTCATAGGCATCTTTTTATTGAATTTTATTAAATACATCAATTTGTGAAAACTCGGGTTTGATCTTCTCGTAAACATTCAGGTCAAGTGTAGTGGGAAAGGGAAAAGGGAGCATTTCTTTGTAGGAATATTCTTGTAAACATCCACCCTCACAAACCAAACCCCAATGAAGGTTAGAAGAGTTTATAGCATTTTTTAAATAAAAAGAGTAAAGAATAAAGCCATTATTTAATAACAAGTATATTGATAAAAAAACCCTAGTTAATGAAAACACGGGACAAAGTAAAATTATTTAAACCCGTTTAAGCAATTTCAAGGGAACTTACTATATTTTCTTTTGTTAACTTTTTTTGTTACAAAAACTTTTAATGGTTTTTACAAAATAAATACATACCAAGCTAATCTTTATGATTGCTATTTCGGGATGATAGGGATGACCAAGTCTTGTAGTTTAAAGGGTGCGGTGTCTGTTAAAACCCCCCTCCGAAGCATAAAAAGAAACAGAAACATTTGGGGGTAAATTTAAGTTGGGGAAAAATGGCGTTTTAAAGGTTTTCTTTCATTTGTTTTTGCAATATTCTTCTAAATAAGCCCTTTTTTTGATTTTGAAGCAGAATACAATGATAATGTAACTATTAAAAAAATCTCTTCACAAGCCTAAGTTCACTTTTTTTTGCACCCTAAGTTTGTAGAAAGAAAATTTTGGGGATACAAAGTTAGAACCCGTGGATTTATGTAAAATAAAAAACCCCCTTTTATAGGAATTAAAATATCTTTCCCCCCCAAAAAAAGAAGGGGAAACAAAAAACTCGTCATCGGGGTTTTCCCCCAAATGTTTAGTTTGGAACCTAAAATCTTAGACAAAAAACAAACTGCCAGGGTTTTAAATTTTCATGTTAAACTGTAAGAGCCGAATTTGAAAATGTTTTTTTTTTTTTTTTTTTTTTTTTTTGCTTTCAGATGTCGAGGGTTCTATTCTCATGGTCAAAATGAAGTTCAAGCGAAAGTTTCTATATGGTGTTGGGGGGCCGTGTCGGGGTAATTAAAATTTAAAAGGTAAATTTTTTGAGTGAACGAGTTTTTTTTCATTTTGAGTTTTAACCCGGAGCATTATTGCCCCTTTCACCCACAGTTTTTCTTTTGTCAGCGTTTGACTTCGCTTAAAAGTATTTTTAAATTTTGGTTTTTCAAAATTTTTTCCAAATAAAGGGGGTGGTAAAATTTTTTCCCTGGGAAAAAATAAAAATTTTTCTTGTAAAATCTGGAAACATCTATTAGCATCTTCATAATTTTGATATCCCAAAAAAAAATTTGATTATCCAACTTTTCAATACACTTAAAATTTTTAATTTTAAATAAAGCGTGGAAAATTTTTATTCTTTTTTTTACAAATCCTCTTTTGGAAATGGGGGAAAATTTGTAGTAAAAATATGTATATTAGTGTGGACAAATTATTTTTTTTTCACTTTTCTAACGGGAAAATTTGAAAAAATTTAAGTTTACCAAAGTCCATTTTTAAAGTGTTTATTTTCTAATTTTTTTATTACAAAATTACAATTTAAAAGGGGGGCTTTGAAATAAAACCCTTTACTTTTTTAAAATTTTTTTTTCTTTTTCTAACAATTTTTATTTTTAAACGTCACAATTTTTTAAAGGTGCAAGTTTAAAATTTTTCCATATTTTTTATAAAGGGGGATAGATAAATTTTTTTTTGTAGGGTAGGTTTTTTTTTTTTCTTTCAGAAATAGTCTTTGATTTCTTTTTATTTTTATGACTTTTTGCACAAATTGTAGCAGAAAATTAAAAATGGTTGATCCCCGGGCTGGGGGTGAAAAGGGGGCTTTGAAGGAAACTTACTAAGAAATTGGTCCTTTTTCCCGGTATATTCACTTTTAAAAACATTAATTATTAAGGGGTTTTATTAATATTTTTTGGTTTAAACTTCGATTTTCATAAAAAAATTTCAATTAGGGCGGATGCAATAAACCCTTTACATGGGTTCGTTCTTAGGAAATAGCATTTTTTATGATAGTAATAATTATGTTAACCCTTTATTTAAAAATCTGCTCAAAAAAACTATTAACTTTCAAAAACGATTGTCCTTTTTCATTTAATGCATTAATGAAAGCTATTGTGAAAAAAGGGGGGTTGTGGAGGGGAATTTCTTTTATGACTTTTCATTCCCGCATAAAGAATCTTAATTTTTTTATCATAAATAATATATTTTTTATATTTTAATTAATATAAGAGAGAAGAAGGGGAAAAGAGAGGAAATTTTAAAATAAAAACCTTTTTTCATTGTAACAGGGACCACTAAAAGGGCGTCACGGAAATATTCTCCTAATACATGTTTTACAAAGTGAATACGGGCCCTAACTTTTTCACTCAATGATGCATGATATTCAAAGTGAATTTTGCCACGGGGCCATTTTAGGGGTTTGTTCAAACCAAAAATTGGGGTTCCCTTTGAACAAAACCCCTATTATATTGGGGTTGGGGTTTAAGTAACATTTTCCCATTGTAACCGGAGGAATCTCACCCACACATCTTGGGTTACGGGGACTGTACAGGTTGAGGATTCATTGGGGGTAGAGTTTATTAAGGGGGGGGGGGGGGGGGCCGGTCAAACCCACATTTTTTGACCATAAGGGGGCGGATTCGCCCTATGTTACAATGAAAAAGGGGTTACATTGAATTTTTCCTTCTCTCTTCTTCTCTCTTTTCTCTTTTATCTATTAATTATTATATATTTATATTATCATCCAGGGTACAAAAAATCACATACAAAATTTTTAGCATGCTTTCCATTTCATGCACTTGTGTTATTGCTACACCATTAATAAAATTTTAAACTTTTTTTCCACTTAGTGGTGAAAGAGGTCAATCAATGCTACTGGATTCATATAGCTCAGCAGCTAAAGCAATGCCTTTGGGTCGTTTGGGGTTTAATAAAAAATTTTTTAGTATAAAAGAAGTAAAGGGAACATTTGGGTTGGGCCATTGCCCCTTTTTGAATTCTTACTGTTTGCTATTATTATTTTAAAAAAATTAACATTTAAAGGTCCTCCCAACATTGGGAGTTACAAAAAAACACAAAAATGAAAATTACACAATAGCAACAAGGGGGGAAATCCCAGTGGAAGATGAATTACTTTTCCTCAGTTTGCAAAAAAAATTTTACTTCCCCGGGCATTGCATGGATACACACTATTTAGTCTTCAAGTCATAGACCCATGTGTAAAGCAAAGCAAAGTTTGTTGTTAGTAAAACACCCTATTTAATTTAAAAATGAGCCTTTACAAAGTAAAGATATAACTGTATTTTTTTTGATATAGTTTTGCTTTTTGGATAAAAGTAATAAAAGAGTATTATTCATTTAGAAGGTTAAAGGTTATCTGTTTGACAGTTTTACAGTTTTTTAGGAGTAATTTTTAAGAATTTTTATCTTGATGTAATTAAGTCCCCTTTAATTTAAGGGGACACATTAATAAATTCTATGATTTTAAAGGGGTTTTTTTTGGACTTAGAAAATGTTTTAAAAATAATTAATTAAAAATGTGTGAAAAAAAGGATAAGGTTTGGATAATGACCACTCCCCCCAAGGGGATTGCTTGTTATTTTTTTTAAGTTTGTAAAAGTTTCCTGTTTCCCATTTTTTGGCAGGAGTTTGAGAATCGTGCCCCCCTTGGTAACAATGATTAACACCCCTTTTCTGCACTTTTTTCTTTTGGAGGATCTGGTTGACTAAATCCCTCAAGCATTCTTTTTTTTTCTTTTGAAGGCCCTATATAATATTTTTTTTTTTATTTCTAACATGTTTTACCCCCTTTCGCAGGGGTTTTTTTTTGAAATTTCATCCGTAAGTTCCACTTCAATAGGTTGCCTCCCTTGTTTTTGTGGTGGGGAGAGCAAAGATTTCCGTTAACCTTTTTTTGTCCATTTAAATAATACTTTCTAAATATTAAAAATGACAGACCCTTTAATATATATTTGCCCCATTTGTCCAAGTACCTTTTTTTTTGTTTGATAAAATGAGCATAATTTGTAGTCCTAATAATTTCTAGAAATATATAATTGTATATTTAATAAGTCCTTACAAAAAGACAGAAACTTTTAAAATTTAAAATGCCCAAGGGAATAGTTTTTTCATTGTGAAAAAAATGTATATTTAACGCTTTTTGGACTGGGATTCACAGACCTTAAAGTTTTTTTTTTTTATCATACATGAGCCCATAAGTACAATACAGTTGAAGATTCCTTTTATCATTCCAACTGCTTGGGCCTGTAGAATTGGGCTCGGAAAGTCTGGGAACACCTTTTATCTACTTGTGTATATTACAAAAATTTTATCCCATAATTCAAAGTTTTATCCATTGTTGTAACAGACATGGAGTGAATTTAAAAAACATATAAATCAAACCCTTTTTCAATACATAGAAAAAGGAAAAAAATAATCTAAAAATTTGTGAAAGTGTAAAAATAAAATGAAAAAAAAAACAAATTAAAAAGGGGGAAAAAATATGTTTTTAAAATTCTAACCCCTTTTCCCCCATCTTTATGCCTGAAATTTAGTTATTTTGGGTTTTTGAAAGCAAAAAAGTTTGGGGGCCAAATTTTTTTTTACAATTGGGTTTTCTCTATTTTTCTATACAAATATTGTTTATATTTATGTAACATAAAAGATCGAAAAAATATAAATTTGTTTATAAAAACTTGAATTTTTTATTTGTTTTTATTTCCAGTTCTCTTCTGGGGGGGACGCTTTGGATAATCGCACGTTAAGGGGCTTTTTTGAGGCATATTGGGTTGGAAATAGGGTAGGTTGGGGAAAATATTTTTATACTCCGTAATATATGGATCACAAAAAAGGTTATTGTGCACCCTTTTAAACTTTCATATAATTTTTTTTTTTGGTCAGGTTTATGAGACAAACAGTGTCAAATTAAAAACCCCGAAAAAAAAACAACTGCCTTGAAAACTCTACATCAGAATGGGACTGGGTCCACTTACTCCGCAAAGTATAACTTAAGACTTTGGTTTTTTGGTATATAACGGGACACAAAAGTCATGAGTTATGTTTTGACAAATGGGGAGATGATCTATCATTTTATTTATATCTTTTACCTATTGGTTTAAGGATATTGTTTTTAGATATGAATAAAATGCTAGATCAATTTGCTTTTCCCTTTAAAAATTAAATTTTTTTGACACCTAGCATTGGGAATTTTGATGCAAAAGGGGAAATTTAAAATTAGGTCCCCCGTGGTTTCATTTATTGCAATTGGGCCCCCATTTTAAAATAATTTTGGAAAAGGGGTTTTGGGGTTTCATTTTAAATTTCACTTTTTTATGGGTTTTTCCATATTGAGTATTTGGGCCCCAACCCATTGGCAAATTTGGCCAAAGTGCAATATAGGAAAACCCCAGGGGCTTTTTCCATAATTTTTCAAAATAGGGGAAAAATGCAAGAAATGTAAAAACCAAGGGAAACCAAAAAGTAAATTTCCCGATGCAAAATTAAATGCAAAGTAAAAGCAAGCAAATTGAAATTTTAATAATTGGATAGCTGGCTACTAAAATTTTCCCCTTCTTTTTTTAATTGGAGCCTTCTGAACATTTAGAAGTGACCCAAATGCTTTTTTATTTTGACAACTCTGTGCCTTGGGTTGATAAGGTAAAGCACACCATCAAACATTGAAAATTTTTATTACTTTGAATATCCCAAGATTTCATTTTTGTATGTGCTTTGACTTCCTTTTTGTGATGCAGGGTATCACTAATAAAATTTTGCCCAAAAATGTCTACGGGTCAAATCATGGGGGAAAAATTTCTAACCCGTTATACGGGGGTTGACCTTAAGAGGCATTTTCCGAGGGAAAAATAAATTTACGTTAAACTTGTTTTTTGCACAAAAATAGTTATGTTAATAGGGCCAGGTTCAGATGTGAATCAATTTTGTTTTTAAGTAGGGCGAAATTTAGCCCACGTTTTTGGGTTTCGGTGGACGCATCCGGGGGATTGACGGATTATGGGAGGGTAGAATTATTAAAAGGGGGGGGGGGGGCCCCTCAAAGCCGCTTTTTTGACCGGGATGAGTATTCGTCCTCATTTCAAATAAAAAAGGTTCTTTGAACTTTCCCCTATGTTTAATAACTATATATCTTTATTTTTCATTTGACCTCTCTCTTCATTCCCTATGAATCTTTAAGGGAAACCCGATCCTGTTTTCCCTATAGGGGGGAAGGCGTTGGGCTTTGCCCATTCTTTTTCAAAGGGGCGTTTCCCCCTCGACGTGTCATTAGTGCTGATTCCGTGGACATACCAAATCTCCTTTTTTAAACTCAATAGATTTAGTCAAAGTGAGAACTAATTTTTGGGACAAAACTTCCCCTTTTAGGCTTTTCCCGAGGAATCTGAGTTTGTAAAATCTTCCTTTGGGTTAATTTTCAAACCCATGAGGTTAGCTGTTAACTTTTCCATTCCACAGAACAGTTAAAAAATTGTGTAAGTATATAAAAGCCCATATTTAACGATTTATGATGGGTTTCCCCGTGGGGTTTAGGGGAAAATGGAGGACTATACAGCAGCAGTTTTTAAACGTTCCTTCAATTTTACGAAAATTTGGCTTAATGTGTCTGGACTCTTTGCAGTTTGCAGAAGGGATAGGCAAACTTTTTACAATGTACACCCGCCAAAATTGTTGTTGATGAACAATTGACACTAAAAAAGAATCTTTCAAAATTTTTTTAAAACATATTTTAATTTTTGAGCAAATAAATTTAATTTTATCAATTAAAACTTGTTAGGATTTTTGGGGCAAAAGTTCAAAAAGCTAGGGGAATCCAACAAAATAATTTCTTTTAATTATGTTTTCAGGCTTTAAAAATAAAAACTTTTTTCATGTATTGATGATTTGTGTTTTTTAATTTGTTGTAGAAGTCATACGGGGTCCCCTTTTTAAACGACATGTACATGGTTTGTTGATATATTAATTTTTTCCCCAGTTTTTGGGGGGGGGGCCCGAATATCATGGGGAAAGGGGAATGGGGGTGATGTTGTTGAACTGGAAAGTGTGTTGATCTTGAATTTTAGGGGAGCCTTTCCATAAAATATTAACCTCTCTCTCTCTCTTCTCTCTCTTCTCTCTCTCTTCCCCTCTCTCTCTCTCTCTCCTTTTTTCTATGGCCAACAAATGAAATTTCCCCTTCCCGTTTACTAAATATTTTTGAATATAATATCCTTACGTTAATGTTGGTGTTCGAGCAGGCCATCCTGCTAGTTTTTTGGGTGTGAATCAAAATCCGCCAACAAAACAAAAATAATTAGTTGGCCTCTTTGGTAATTAGTTCATCTAAAAAATTAAAATAGTGAACAGGGTATTTTTATTTTATTTTATGTAAAAATGACAAAGGACAAATTTTTTCCCGGAGTTCCCTCAATCATTTATTTTTTTTGGCAAAACTTATTCTATGTTTTACAATAATTTTTTGGACTATATAATACTTACATCCAAAGGGGTCATGCAAGCCAGCCCTTTTGGGGAGGTTTGAAACCCCTTTACCTCCGGGGGGTGGGGTTTTTTCCGGTATTCGTAATCAGGGGGAAATTTTAAAATTATTTTTTTTTCTGGTTAAAAAAGGGTTTTAACATGTATGTTAACGAGCTAGTTTGAGATAGGGGGTTTTGAGTGTATGTTCAGGTAACCCTGAAAGCCGGGTTTTGTTTTTTGTCTGTGATTTCTTGTGGGTTTCAAAAAAAAAACTTTGGAAATGCTGAAAAGGTCATCAATTTTTTTCTTCACTGGGAGGGAATTGAAGGGGAAAAAAAAATTGTTCGTACTTGCTATTTTGTTTCTGCTGGGTTGGGGTTTTTTGCAAATCCCAAATTTTTTCCTTTGGGTCTGGGGAAATTTTTAAAGGGGAATATGGTACTTTTTGTCGTGGGTTTATTTCCCAAAGACCCCCAACGGGTTAACCTTTCCAAATTAATTCCTTTCCATGTAAACTGCTTGTTTTTTTTAACATCTGTTCTTATTATTATTATAATATCCCCAAGGTTGAAAATAAAGTTACAATGTGATCATAATGAAAGCATTATTTAGGGGCTAAGTTTTTTCTTTTATAACTTACTTTTTTTGACAAAAGAAATAGATGTTGCAACTTTAGTACAAGTAATATCATGGATTTTTTTGTTATCTAAAACAGATATTCATTTGGTTTTTTTTTTGTAGGGTTTTTGTTTGAAAAACTTGCATGAAGTCACAAAAGAAGAGGGGGAAATCAGGGCAGTGAATTTGGGAATGTTTCCCCAATTTAAAACCTCTTGTTATGTCCCGTCGGGGGGAAATTTTTACAGGGGAAATGAGTATTTAATTTTGTCATCTCTCAGACCCAATCGAATTTCAGGGGTGTGGATTTTTATTCCCTTTCCCCTTCCTTTACTTAGTATGTTTTAAAAACCCTCCAACGAAAGAACAAGTGCGATATTTTTCTTTAAAATTATCCTTCTAATTGGGTATCAACTTCAAAGGGGAGCTCTGGGCTGGTTTTAAGTAGTTTGGGGGAAAAAACAATCCACGCTAAATTTTAAAGGTGAATTTTTTAAAAATTTATTTTTTCCCTTCTAAAAGTGAATTTTAGTCGAATTTAATGTATAATATTAGTAGAAATCTACGGGTAGTACATGCTTTTTGCATTGTACTTTAAGGGAAATGTAACATTATTTTTACTCCCCATACACAATATTCACCTCTTATTCAAATCATAAATTGGGTTTTTTACAGTAATCCGATTTTTTTGTAAAATTGGGCCCTTTTTTTTGGTTTTTGAAAAAAAATCACCAAAAAAAGTGATCAATGAAGTCTAATACATTGTGCCTTTATTAACCCGTCTCTCTTTTCAAGGGGGGGAATTCCTATAGATATTGCACGAAAAAAAATTTGAAAACAAAAGTCCAAAAAAGTTGGGGAAAATTGGCGGGGTTTCCTTTGTCATTGGGCCCCGAAAGTGGGATCCAGGAGTTCCCCTACATTGTTTTTTCCCGGGATGCTGAATTTTAAAAGATTTATTTTTATTAAGTTTTTTTGGAATCAATCTTCATATCACACTGCTCAAAATTTCTATTGGAAATGTTGGGGACAGTAACCTCTGGCTGGTTTTGGGAAAATGTTGGGGTCGCCCCTCAGACTTTCTTCCACTAAAGGCCTGCTTTCGTAAGACCCTTTACCTAAAAAAATTTTTTTTTTGTTTAATTTCTTTATTTTAGTTTATCCTCTTTTGGGGGGTTTTTTTTTATTTTTAATAAGGATCGAAAGGGGGGAAAAACTTTGGGATTCAATGTCTATAACCCCAAGGGGTTTAACAGTTATTGCTGGGGAAGAAAAAAGGGTCCTCTATTTTTTCAGGTTTTGGGCAGTCCCTTTTAAGCCCTTAAAATTCAATTATAAATTGCCATTGGTTCAAACAAATTGAATGCAATTTATTGGAAAAAATAAGAAAAGTAAACGTCATTTTTAGTTTTATATCTTTTTTTTAATATTTTAAAATAAAATTGCGTGAGGGTTTCGTTTTTAGCTCAAAAAATAGCACAGGGGAAAATAAAATTGTTTTTTCTACAATCCATCCATGCTTTAAGCAAAGGAGGGGAACCCTTGGGGGGATGCTGCATCTCTGCGCTGAACAAGCAACGAAGTTTTCGAATGAAAAATGATGAATGGAAATTATTTAATGGAAAAAATAAAAAAAATGACTTTTCAATTTTAATTCATATAATTTGGTTTTTAATTATTATTTTTTGGTTCTGTTTCTTTTTCTGGTTTATTATCTTATTATCATTTTTCATTTCATCGAACTATCACAATGAAAATCCCCTTCAATATCTTTACGAAAAAAAAGGGAAAAGTTTTTGCAAACTCATTTTTAATCTTCAATTTTTACATAAACCCTGAAAACTTTGGCATTTTTAACAGTATAGATGGGAATTCCTTTTTTTTCTAACGAACTGTTTTGTTGTATTTTTTTGTTGGTTTTTTAAACTAAATTTCTGTCTTTTTGTTGGGGGAGACTAAACGGCGGTTAATAAAGGACCATTTTACCCTTTTCATTTTTATTTTTTTCTTTTTTTCATCAACTTACCAACATTTGACGTTTCCATAGTTTTAATTTGTAAATCAAATAAAAATGAAAATAATTTAAACCCATTAAGCTAAAAAATCAGCCCATAAAAAATTAAAGGACTTTGGTTTTTTAAATTTAAACTTCTTTTTTATTTTGCGGGCCTATTACCGCCATTTTGATCACGGTTTTGGGGAAGCAAAAAATGGGGGGTTTTTGAGTTGGGGAATTCAAAATATTTTAAATTTTCTTCCCCGAATCTCAAACCCTTTTTCTAATTTTGCTTACTCGTTATTTCATTTTTCAGTCCCCTTAAAATCACATGTTAAAGGGTGTATGTTATTATTAAAATTTTGAACCATTTAAAAATTAACTCGGGCATGGTGACTTCACACCTACCTTCAAAGAATTTTTCAACCAAAATATATTTCATTTTTGGAATGAAAGGGTATGACAGTGGAAGCCCATTAGGCAATTATCCAAAAAGGATTTGACTTAAAAAAACATGGGGAAAATGTGATGTAAATCAGGGACTTTTTTCCCCTTAAATTTTTTAAGACGGGGGACTTTAAAATTTTTGGTGTTTATGTGCTTTTTACAGGGGAAACTCTTTTTTTTTTTCATTGTGCCCCCATTTTTCTTTTCAAACTATACTTAAGTTTTGTTCAAATTTTTATTTATTCCCCTTTTAACCCTTTTGCAACCTCCTCGGGAAAAAACCTCTTTCCCCTTTAGACAGAGGTAAGGTCGGTACAGTAAAATATTCCCCGGAGGGATTAAATGAGTTATTTTATAATTTTGGTTTTTCTATGTCTTTAAATAATCTTGCTTTTTAATTGGGCCAAAAAAATTTTTTTGATGAACTGGGGATCATTTCTTCCAGTGGTTTCGGAATGTCATGGGAAAGTACCCTCAAGTGGGGCCCCAGCTTGGTTGATTGCTTTGGGGAAGTTTCGTTTTTTCACATTTATTTGTGTAAAAATCGTATTTTATTTTTTTCAAAAATAACTAATTTTCAATTAATTTGTTTATCAAAAAAAATAAGGGGATTTCTTAAATTGTTTTTTCCCAAACTTATTTGGCTTCAAAAAGTGGGGTCTTTCTAGTTCTTCTTCCCTTTCCTAAAGAACGTCCAGGGACTTAATTTTTTTAAAACTATTAAAAAAATTTCCCTTAAAATTTGCAATCAAAAAGTTTTAAACCTGAACATGATTCAAAACCCTTTCCCTGATTTCAGGAATGATAACTCGGGGTTAGGGGTTCAATTAAACAAAGTACGGGGGGAAAGGATAATGGACAGCCTGAAAACCCCACGACGCTTGTCCTGTCTTAGCTGCCCCTAAGGAAGCCATAAACCGTGGGTTTCGAGAAATTGGATTTTTTGGTCAAAGGAAAAGCAATCTAACCATCTTATGCAATTCAATATTTGTTTCCATAACTCTATGGGGATATACTAGGGATGTTTGGTAACACTAATTTTTTTTTCCCATTCGTAGTGAAAACTTGCTTTTATAAATCTTCATCTTTTCAAAATTGATTGTTTTGGGGTATTAAACTTTTTTTTCAATTAATTGATTCAATACTTTACTAAGTTTTTTACAATCCCTAAAAATTTAAACTTAGGATTTAAAATTTTTTTAATCTTCGAAGGATCAAAAAGCAACAATAAATTAGGGTGCGGGGCCAAAACTGTCTAGAAACCCAAATTTTTAACTAAAGAGTACGTTAACGTGTTTGTAATGATCATATTTATAATGGTTTTTTTTTTTATGTGTTAATTCGATGGTAAATACATATTGTCTATTTTACTATTGCAACAAATGCTTCTCCCAATTTTTTTTCCCCCAACAACCCCTTCTTCAACACTTTTCACCCGGTGTTCGACCCCTTGTTCTTGGTTTGATGATCCACCCCTCCCCTCATACCGCACCCGTATTTTTCCTTTTCTTGTGAATTGAACGTGGGTGCAATTTAAATCGAATTCAAACAAATATTTTCTCTTGAACTTTTTGTTTTTTAAAACCGAGATAATTAAAATTCTAAAAAAAAGAAGAATTGTATGTTTTATGTATCAATCTTTTGTTAATTTTTATTTTGTTGGGTTTTATTTAAAGGAAACCAATTTTTCTAAAAAAAACCAAAAAGATTAAGGTAGTTTTTCAAAGTTAACTTATAAATTTTTGAACAACTAAAAAAAAAAAGGTTTAAAGTCTGATTTTTTAGGAAAAAAAAAAAAATATTTTCGACAGGGTTTGTTGGGGGTTGGGCTCGGCCCTAACAACTTGCAAGATGAGCTAATCATGATTTAAGAACCAAGACAAGACCTATTTGGAATTAGGCCTTTTTGGGAAAAAAATAGAGTGAATGAATGCATTTGGGTTTTATTTGGTTTTATTTAAGATACATAAATGGAGGAAACTAGGTGGGGTGGGGTAAAAGGAGTGGTTAGCCCTCCCAAAGACACTTTTAGTTCTCACTTTCTTTTAATGGGTGTTTTTTTTTGCTTGTATAAGGGCAACGATAACTATTTTAAAAATTTCTAAATTTAACCGGATTTGGAAATCTACATTTAACTAATGAATAAATATTTAAAGGTTGTAAAGAGAAATAAATTAACTAAGACCAAATTTGTTAGTTTTTTTAACTAAATTTGTGATGCTTATGTTTGTCTAAATCCATTGAAAAGCATCTTACATTCTATACGTATATGATAAAACCTTGAAGATAATTTTTAAGGTTCGTATGAAAACTAAGAAAAACAAAGAGGAAAATAATTGGATCGTTTTGATGAGACGTAAGTCGTAATGCGTCTATGATTTGTTGACTGTCTTATCTAGAAAGATATCTTATTTTAGACGTAAATCATTTGATAACAGGACAGGGGTATGAGAATGAAGACGTACCATAAGGTACCCAACCTTTCTGTTTTCGTAGTTGTGATTCATTTGGCTTATTTTGACCAAGTTAGTTGGTACCAAAAAAGAAAAAGAATTCATGGTTGAATTCAACGAAAAGCGATTAAAACTTATGATATCTTATATTTTAGTTTTAAAATTTCATCTTATTTAACTATGAAAGCGCTTTCAAATCTAACTGGATCAAACGTGCCAACTTTATGTACATAGTGAAAGAAAATTGTATTATTGCATAAATATAACAAACGCTAAATAAATCTAAGCTTTAAAGCTCTTGAGATAGCATCAAACAAAGTTGTAAGCTATTTTAGTTAATCAAAATTAAAATTTGAATACTTTTATTAAAATAAAATGAAGTTTTATTTACCTTTTATTATCTATCAAAAATTTGAAACTTATTTCTACAGTTTAGACTTTTCAAATTCTTTCATGAGGTTTCGAATTTGTTTGGGATTTAGTCCTCGACCCTTTAGAGGGTCCTGTTAAATGACCCCCCGCCCCTCCCCCACATGACCCTAAAAGAACTAATTACCCTACCCCTCTTCCTCGGCTCAGTACTATGATCCACACTCTATATGGCGGACCGATATAGAAGGATATGGTGAACTGTGTAAAAACTTCATGGTTCCTCTATGATAGAAAAAGTTATGGTGCTCAAACGTACATAACTTTTTTTGAAACTAAACCAATGACAAAGGTGGCAAGGTTGATATCTGATTCGTTAACTTTTTTTTTTAACTTTTAGTTTTCGATTTTTTGTGTAGTGTTTGTTCTTAAAAATCATTTAACCCTTGTGAATGGTCGATTTTTTGTGTAGTGTTTGTTCTTTAAATTTATTAAACCCTTGTGAATGGTCGAACACAGGACTTCTCCTTGAAAAGGTATAGACCAACCAAAGTATTTGTAATGATTTATTTTTTATAGTTGAGCGATTTATTTTTTATAGTTGAACGGTGTCATCATTTTGAAATTTTTAGAGCTTCCATATTAGTATCTAAGATATGAACCTTTAAGCGTTAAGGTATCTGAGTATTTTAAAAATACATTACCAAATAGGAATTAATACAAGGTACATCTTTATGCAAACGGTGTCATCATTTTGAAATTTTTAGAGCTTCCATATTAGTATCTAAGATATGAACCTTTAAGCGTTAAGGTATCTGAGTATTTTAAAAATACATTACCAAATAAGAATTAATACAAGGTACATCTTTATGCAATTCACCCTCTAACTAATTTCAAACTAAGACTATGAATAGTTATTATCTAACAAAATATTAAAACAAAAATTTGAAACTAAGACTATGAATAGTTATTACCTAACAAAATATTAAAACAGATTTGGTGTAAAAAATAATGATTGTGCTTAAAAATCACTTCATAAACCAATTAACCAAATAGTAATAAAGTAATGAGTATTGTACCATAGATAATTAGATATATACTCATTAGACATTGTTACAATCATTGGCTTTAAACCCATTAGTTTTCGATTGATTACATTTAACTATGTCAAATGATGACAACTTGAACAAGGGAAACTAAGGGTTTTGGAATTTATTGGAAAGTGTATGCATAACATAACATATTTTACAATAAAATAGAACATATAGTAAAGTACCTAAAGTTTGTGTAGAATCAAGTGAGCCCCAAACTGAGGTTGTAAAGTAATTACGGTGTACGGAGCATGTGAGTATGATGGAGAGAGCTCAAAAGAGAAGCATTGTAGAATCATGACAAGTGCCATTTTCACTTCTAGCATTGCAAAATTCTGTCTGATGCATATACGTGGGCCCCCTCCAAATGGAACATACACTGTTTGTCCCTTGGTCACCTTTGATACGCCTTCAGAAAATCTCTCGGGGTTAAACTCGTGTGCATCGCCACCCCATATGTCAAGATCGTGGTGGAAAAACAACATGTTTAGTTGGATCATGGTTTGTGCTTGTAATCTTAAGTTCCCTAAATTGGTGTCTTTATGTATCATTCGTCTTAGTGCTGTTACCGGAGGATATAATCTAAGAACCTCGTTGAAAATCATGTTAATCTACAAAAACAAAATTATGCAGATACATAATTAATAACATGTAATGATTTGTAGATAGAAGTGATGCAAACAAGGGATGATTATAGATTTCTAAGACACATAATGTAGTATTTTGCTTTCTTGTAATGAAGATAACTCTAGTAATGTTAATATACGAAAGAAGCTTACAGTTCTCAAACGATTAAGTCCATCAATATCTGGTATTTTGTCTCCAAAGACACTTAAAACTTCCTCTCTAGCACGTGTTTGCCAATCTGTGTGTTGACCTAGTAAAATCATAGTCCAAACTAACATATTTCCAGCGGTCTCTTGTCCCGCAAGGTAGAAAAGCTTGCATTCTTCGATGATTTCCTCAATGCTTAATCCGGAACTGTTATTCTCATGTCGTTTAATTTCTTTGTAATTGGAATCCAAAAGAATTCCCAAAAGGTCATCACTACTAGTTTCCCCTGCCTTCATTTCCATAATCCGTTTATCGATAATTTTCCTTATCAAACCCTTCACTTCTATATCAGTCTCTTTCATTCTCCTGTTGTTTTTTGTTGGCAAAAATCTATCGAATCGTGTATGATTAGCATAAAAGTCTTTTATACCAAATAAACTCTAACTATCAAATAACAGTAACTTGAAGTGTTATGTCTTCATATTGCGTTGTTTGTTTTCTTAAATGAAGAACAATTTTAAAATATCATCTAGAAACAAATTTACCTTAATCTCGGGATGTAAAAGGATTGTGCAGCTATCATAACCAACTTTGTTTGTTCTTTTTGAAGTTCAAATATTTTTCTTCCTTCTTCAAAGCTACTACCAAATGCTGTCCGTGAAATTACATCACTTGTAAACGTTTGAAGATGAGGCCACACATCCACTTCACATGAGCCCCTTTCAGATAACATCTCTTCCCATTTGTGAATCATCTCACCGCAGCTCACATAAAACGCATGTACCATATGCTGCCAAAAACAACATAAATCCATCCAAACGATGTTTCAAATGCAAATTGTACCATAAAATAAAAAAAACAAGAGCAAGAAACCTTTAGCTTCTCGACATGAAAGGCAGGATTGATGATTTTTCTGTGTTTAACCCATTGATCGCCTTCAGCGTCAACTAATCCTCCTGCTAGCAACTTTAATAATGGAGTTCCTCCCCTTGCCTTTTGAAATTGACGATAATTGACCAAGATATCTCGTATCATTGTTGGCTCAGATATGTGTACCACAGGTTTTGGTCCCATCCATGTAAAACAATTCTTACCTATATCATCTCTAATCATTTTAGAAGAACATTGTTAACTACAGGAAACAGACAAGTATATTTAGATTGTAATTATACTCTTATTGTGTTCTATGGTTCATGCAAAGATATACATATATATAGACGAAAGTTCGGCTGCGAACTGAATTTTCATTGCGAATGTGGACATCTAAGAGCGCGCCACGTGGCAAATGCAGTTTGAATAATCATGTATTATGAAGACTGCATAACACAGTACTCATTTTTATGCAAACTGCATAATAACACAATACTGAGTGCATAATACTGAGGGCTGGTGTTATGGAGTCTGCATAATAAATGATTATTCAGACTGCCTATGCCACGTGGCGTGCCCTTAGTTGTCCTCACGTTTGCAGTGAAAAAGTGGTTCACAATTGAACCTAACCATATATATATATATATATAGAGAGAGAGAGAGAGAGAGAGAAAGGTTCAAATGAGAAGTGCTAAAAAAATACGAAGTAGAGAAGTGATCTCCACCACTCATCCCGTTTATAAAGGTGGCTTTGACCGGTTACGGTGGATGCGATCACGGAGGATTGACGCGATTCATGGGAGGGTGGAGATTATTAAAGGAGAGGACCCGGTCAAAGCCGACTTTATTGACAGGATGAGTGGTGGAAATCAATTCTCTACTTCTCATATTTTTAGCACTTCTCATTTGAACCTAATACTAAGTAGAAAATACGAAGTAGAAAAATGATCTCAATATTGGTTGTGAACGTGAAGACGAATCTCAGCCACACATCTTCAGTTACGGTGGACGTGATCACGGAGGATTGATGGGATTCATGGGAGGGCAGTGATTATTAAAGGTGGGACCGATTAAAGCCGTCTTTGACCGGATGATTGGCTGAGATTCGTCCTCATATTCACAACCAAAGTTGAGTTCACATTTAAACCTTACACACTAGTAAGTTATATAAATATATTGTTATAAGTTGTAAGACCAATTTAGCACTAAACAAGACTCAAAAAAATAAATCATCATATTAATATATTTACATAACTGTAAGGGGCCGTTTGGTTCGCGGAATTGAATGGAATTCGAAGGAATTGGAATCACGAATTCCATTGACCAAATTCCATGTTGATGTTTGGTTTGCGGAATGAAAGCTAAGGAATCATTCGAATTCCTTCAAATTCCTTGATTCAAGGAATTTGTCATTCCAAGCCAAATCCCATGAAATTCATTGGAATCATCCATCATCTCTCTCGTTTTCTCCATCTATGGCTTTCCCATCTCCATCCATCGTTCTCTCATTCCAAATCTTTTCTCTGTTCGGTTCGGTCTCGGTTTACTTATTTATTAAATAATTAAATTATATATATATATATATATATAAAAAGTGGTTAGTATTTGGGAAAACCAAGTATGTTCGGTTCGAATTTTCCGGTCGAGATGGAAATTAAAACCGAAATCGAACCGTTTCCGGTTCGGTTCGGTTCGATTCGGATCGGTTTTTTCCCGGCTAAGATGGAAACCAAAACCGACATCGAACCGATTACGGTTTTCGGCTCGACTCGGCTCGGCTTTTCCCGTTCGAGATGCAAACCAAAAATGAAATCGAACCGATTTCGGTTTTTGGCTCGGCTCGGCTTTTCCCGGTCAAGATGCAAACCAAAAATGAAATCGAATCGATTTCGGTTTTCGGCTCGGCTCGGTTTATCTCCGCCGAGATGGAAACCAATACCGAAATAGAACCGATTTTGGTTTTTAGCCCGGTTCGGTTTTTCCGGTCGAGATGGAAACCAAAATCGACATCGAACCGATTTCGGTTTTCGACTCGGTTCGGTTTTTTCAATCGAGATGGAAAGCAAAACCGAAACCAAACCGTTTTCGATGTTGGATTCGTTTTTTTGTTTCGGTTGCGGTTTTTGTTTCTTTTTTTCTCGATTCGGTTCAATTTTGGTTTTTGCTCACCTTATTTTTTACATTTTTATTGCAATTCCAATTCCAATTCCGTCCAACCAAACACGACCAAAATGTGTGGTCAAATTCCATCAAATTCCAATTCCAATTCCTTCAAAGTCAAATTCCTTGACGAATTCCAATTCCACCAAATTCCATTCCGCGAACCAAACGCTACCTAACAGTTTCACATCAAACTCACTTTAACAAAATAAAGGTGAGACAAAAACCAGACACACTTACCATAAGTAGTCACAGCCTTATGGTAGAAAGGGGAGACCCTTGGAGCAATATCATGAGACAAACTCATGGGTTTCGATTTGGCTTCGATCGTCATCCGAACCATCTCTTTCAAATCTCCAAACACGAACCGATACGGACTACCATCGAGTCCTTGCTCTCTTAGAGACCTCTCCGCCTTCTTCGGCTCGAACCACAACCAATTTAAAACCCTCCATACAAATGACACAACTATTGCTGTTACTCCAAGAACACAGCATACTGCAAATAACTCCATCATTGGAGTTGGTTGGTAGTTCACTTTTTGGATTTGGAATGTCTGGTTAATAATAGGATAGTTATGGATGGATAATGTTCATTTCAATACCTTATTGTTTGACTGGTTGTCCGTTTTTGCTCCTTGTGATTTCGAAAATTTTCACTGTCAGTCCTTCATTTTGAAGATATTGTTCATGAGACATGAATCCTTGGTGGGCTAAATAGATAATGCATCAGCAAACACATGGACTAAAATTTGTAATATTAAAAAGGTAAATTTTGACGGTCGGAAGGTGAATATCAAGGATATTACAACCCATGATGGGAACGGGGCGGGTTTGGGGCGGGTACCCCCTTACCCGCCTCCGCCCCCTGTTTCGTATTAGGAGACCCGGCCCCGGTTCTTGGCGGGGACCTGGTTAAATTTTGGTCAAACCCCGATCAAACCCGGTCAAGACCCGAAACCCGGTTACCTGATCCGACCCGATATGATATATATTTCCTTAAAAAACCTATTAAACAACATAAAAAAACTAATACATTGTTTCGAAACTTAAAAAAAGTTTAAAACATCAAACATCAAATACGAAAGATTAAAAAAGTTACAACCATCAAACAATGAAAATAGTTTAAAAAAATCAAACGTTGTTCCAAATTTCAACTCCAAGTTAAATATTATTTATACAATTATACATACAAGTTAAAACAATTATATATGCAAGTTAAACCCGAATAGAAAGTAAATAATACCTTATATATCTATATCATTTATTATTTTATTATATTATTACCGGGTACCCGCAAAACGGGAACCATGCCTCCCGGCCCCGCCCCCGCAATTCTCAAACCGAGTATCCCCGGACGGCCGGACCCGGTCCCCGGCCCCAGTTTTACGGGTTTTTCTCTGGCCCCATCCGGATCGGGGAAACCGGGTTCCCCGCTGGGTCGGGTGAAATTACCATCCCTATATAGAAGGATAGGGTGAACTTAGCAAAAATTTCATGGTTACTTTATGATAGAAAAAATTATGCATCTCAATGGCATATGTAGGCTTATGTTTTATTTTACCATTGATTCACATACGAATTATTTTGTCATACGTCAACCTTTTTATATTTCTTATTTAAACCATCTTTAGCTTATAATTTTTTTCCTCCAATTTTGGACAATTCCCCTTTTGCACAAAATAACTAGAAACATGCTATTCAATGATTAGGATAAGATTTCACTGTCGTGGTTCCCTGGTAATATTGTAACAACAATGGAAAATCTTATCGAGCTGGAGTTGGAATCCAGGCACAGTGCAACTAAAGCTTTTATCGCTTTGGAGGTCCATTTGCAATTACTATAGACTATTCGTGGTCGTCTATGAGATTAGTCAGAATACATAAGCTGGATTAGAAATTCACGAGTACAAGAAAATAACGGTGTTTTCATTTGCAACAAAATAGGTAGAAGATTTAAGTGCTTACCTAATTATTTTCAAATTTCTTCTTTTAAGTTATATAACAAGAACTTTGTATTAGGGTTTGCTCAAATCTTTTTAAAGACCATGCAATACATGTATGTATCAAAAATTATAGATTGGTTAAACTAAGTAATAGGTAAACAAAACATTAAAGTATATATCATATATTATATTGAGAGTTTTACAAATTAAAAGAACAAAAATGTCTTAAAATGATAAAGTAATAAATACGATTCACTTAAAGAAAATCACTTTTCTATTGAATTTTGACAAGTCTGAATTAAAAATCTACAATTTGGTGAAAAGATTAAAATCCTAAAACATTATAATTGGCCTAAAACATCTATATTAATCTAAAAGTTAGACATTATATCTCTTGGTCTTAAGTAAACCCAATCCATGTTAGAGGGTCCCATTAAATGATCCCATATGCCCCTAAAGTGAGGGCAATTTCTTTCTCATTTTCTTTTATAATTCCTCTTATGGTACCAATATACAAAAGATTAACTATAAAAAAACTGATTAACTATTACGATCCATGCCCTATATGGACGGACCTATATTGAAGGATATGGTAAATTATGCAAAAACTTAATGATTCTGATCTGATAGAAGAAAATATGTTTTTTTAAAGGTACAACCATAACTTTCTATTGTGTAACTTATTTTTCATGGCAAAGTTAGTATGTGAGGTGTTAAAAGTCTCCCCTATTGGAAGGTCAGGGATTGAATTATCCATTTCATTTTCGGCTTTTAATTTTTATTTTTTGTGTAGTGCTTGTATTTTAAAAATATTTATGAAAAAGGTCTTGTGAATGGTAGAACACAATAAGTGTCCTTAAAAAAGGTAATTAAAAGCCAACCAAAATATTTGTAATGATTCCATGAAAAAAATTTATTAGATTTTTTTTAATAGTTAAATAGTATCATCATTTTAAAAATTGTACAACTTTCATATTAGTGCTTAATATATGAACTTTTAAGCATCAACAAAAAATACTTTACCAAATAGGAATTACAACAAGGTACATCTTTATGCAATTTACCCTCGAATTAATTTGAAAGTTGAAACTAAGACTATGAATAGTTCCTAACAAAATATTAAAACAAACAGTGAAGATAAAGAATTTGGTGTACAAAATAATGATTGTTCATAATAATCACTTTATAACCCAAATAGTAATAAAGTGATAAGTATTGTCCATAGATACTCATATAACATAACTATGTCAAACCATGACAACTTAAACAAGGAAATAAAGGGTCATGGAATTTCGCATAACATAACATACACCACTATAAGATAGAACATATAAAAAAAAATACTTAAAGTTTGTGTAGAATCAAGTGAGCCCCAAACTGAGGCTGTAAAGTAAGCACGGTGTATGGAGCATGTGAGTATGATGGAGAGAGATCAAAAGAGAAGCATTGTAGAATCATGACAAGTGCCAATTTCGCTTCTAGCATTGCAAAATTTTGCCCGATGCATATACGTGGGCCACCTCCAAATGGAAAATACATTGTTTGTCCCTTGGTCACCTTTGATATGCCTTCGGAGAATCTCTCGGGGTTAAACTCGTGTGCATCGCCACCCCATATGTCAAGATCGTGGTGGCAAAACAACATGTTTACTTGGATCAAGGTTTGTGCTCGTAATCTTAAGTTCCCTAATTTGGTATCCTTATGTATCATTCGTCTTAATGCTATTACTGCAGGATATAATCTAAGAACCTCATTGAAAATCATGTTAATCTACAAAACAAAATTATGCAGATACAGAATTAATAACATGTAATGAATGATTTGTAGATAGAAGTGATGCAAACAAGGGATGATTATAGATTTCTAAGACATAATGTAGTATTTTGCTTTCTCGTGATGAAGATAACTCTAGTAATGTTAATATACGAAAGAAGCTTACAGTTCTCAGGCGATTCAGACCATCAATATCTGGTATTTTGTCTCCGAAGACACGTAAAACTTCCTCTCTAGCACGTGTTTGCCAATCCGCGTGTTGACCTAGTAAAATCATAGTCCAAACCAACATGTTTCCAGTGGTCTCTTGTCCTGCAAAGTAGAAAAGCTTGCATTCTTCGATGATTTCTTCAATGCTTAATCCAGAACTATTATTCTCGTGTTGTTTAATTTCTTTGTAATTGGAATCCAAAAGCATTCCCAAAAGGTCATCGGTATTGGTTTCTCCCGCATTCATTGCGATAATCCGTTTATCGATAATTTTCCTTATCAAACCCTTCACTTCTATATCAGTCTCGTTCATCTTCTTGTTGTTTTTTGTTGGCAAAAATCTATCGAATCGTGTATGATTAGCATAAAAGCTTTTTATACTAAATAAACTCTAACTATCAAATAACAGTAACTTGAGGTGTTATCTCTTCATATTTCGTTGTTTGTTTTGTTAAATGAAGAACAATTTTAACATATCATCTAGAAACAAATTTACCTTAATCCTGGGATGTAAAAGGATTGTGCAGCTATCATAACCAACTTTGTTTGTTCTCTTTGAAGTTCAAATATCTTTCTTCCTTCTTCAAAGCTACTACCAAATGCCGTGCGTGAAATTACATCACTTGTATATGTTTGAAGATGAGGCCACACATCCACTTCACAAGAGCCCTTTTTATATAACATCTCTTCCCATTTGTGAATCATCTCACTGCAGCTCACATAAAGTGCTGGTACCATATGCTGCCAAAAACAACATAAACAAATCCAAATGATGTTTCAAGTGCATATTGTACCATAACAGAAAAAAGCAATAGTAAAAAACCTTTAGCTTCTCAACGTGAAAGGCAGGATTGATGATTTTTCTGTGTTTAACCCATTGATCGCCTTCAGCATCAACTAATCCTCTTGCTAGTAACTTTAATAATGGAATTCCTCCCCTTGCCTTTTGAAATTGATGATAATTAACAAAGATATCTCGTATCATTGTTGGCTCAGATACATGTACCACAGGTTTTGGTCCCATCCACGTAAAGCAATTCTTACCTATATCATCTCGAATCATTTTAGAAAAACATTGTTAACTACTGGAAATGAACAACTATATTTAAACCATAAATTCAACCACATGTAGCACAAGCCAATTCAATCTCAAACCCCCTCTTGAAAATGAAATTGGTTATTACTTATTAGGACCAATTCCATAAATGTTACCCATCTTTTTAGAGGATGAGAAATAATATTTGATGAGACATGACTTCAGAAATATATTTGAAGAATTCTTTTATGTGCCGTTCGTTTTTTAAAAAGTCTAATGTCTGAAGTTTGATTTCACATCTAAAAAATAAAAGGTAGATGGTATACCTCTTCAAATTTCAAAGAGCCATAAGAGTTTATTAGAATTTATTTTATAAACAAAACAAACTAAACATGGATTCATTTCTTAACAAAAACTTATTCGTTTTTTTGAAGTTAATTACAAATTAATTTATCAAAAATGATGACAAAAATACTTATCAAACCAATGATCTAATTTTTTAATAACAGATATTTAAAATGCTGTAAATACATATATAATTTTTTGACAAGTTGACGTATTTCGTTTTAAAGTAATACTTTTTAATTGACTAAATTACTTATTTAATTTTTATAGTTTACACTATATTGCATTGTTGGTTCCTATTCTAAAATAATTATGAAAAAAGTCTTTACGGTTTACATTAGATTGCATTATTGATCCCTAACTCTAACTACATGTGAAATCAATTTGTTAAGCATAGAGACCAATAGTGCAAACCACAGGGACCAACAATGCAATATAGTGTAAACCACAAGGACCAACAGTGCAATATAATGTAAACCACAAGAACCTTTTTTATAATTATTTTAAAATTTAAAATAGAGACCAACAGTGTGATATAGTGTAAACCACAAGAACCAAATATGTAATTTACTTCTTTTCAATTATACTTGTTATATATAAAAATATAGGGTTTATTTCATAGAATAGTAACCAAGTTTCAATTTTGTTCTCCTAAAGTCACTCAAACTTTTTTTGCTCAACAAAAACCACCCAACTTTCATTTTTGTTTCAATCGTATGTAATTTACCTGTTCTAGCAGGTTACCAGGTAAATTTAATTTTTTATTAAGTTAATCTTTATTTAATTCAATCCCTAATTAAAATAATCTTTATTAATCTTTTTTATTTAATTAATCTTTATGTTTAATATTTATTTAATCTTTTTATTTATAAATCTTTATGTTTAATCTTCTTCATTAACTAATCTGTATGTAATTTACCAGCTTAGTTATGAACTCTTGATCTAGATTTATCAGCTTATTTTGCACATGGAAATCACCTTTGCTATTTCCTCTTGCTGGCTTGTTACACGCTGGGTTGGATGTAGAGTTAAACAACAACCCTTTAAAAGGGTTAAACGGAAAACCCATAATTAAAAAGAGAACTTGCTGTTTTCCTCTCGTTGAGTTTATTTTCTATCTTTCTTTTTTGTGTTTTTATAGTGTTACACAAAAACACATAAAAAGAAAACTTGTTGCTTTCCTCTCGTTGAGCATTGTCTTTCTTTTTTGTGTTTTTTTTAGGGTTAAACAAAAACCCGTAAAAAGAGACTCATTTCTTAAAACCCAAAATCAAAAGGGAAAGAAATGATGATTTAGTTGATGAATAAAATTATACGATAGGAAAAAAAGGTTTTGAGCAATTCAATCACAAGATCGTGATGGATTTATACGAGTGAAACATTAATTATTTTAATTAGGATTGAATTAAATAAAAATTAATTAAATAAAAAAATCAAGTTTACCTGTTAACTTCCTAGGAATGAAATTAAATAAAGATTAACTAAATATAGATTAATAAAGATTATTTTAATTAGGGATTATTTTAAATAAAGATTAGTTAAATAAAAAATTAATAAAGATTATTTCAATTAGGGATTAATTTAAATAATGATTAATTAAATTAAAAAGTCAAATTTACCTGGTAACTTGTTAGAACAGGTAAATTACATAGGATTGGAACAAAAATGAAAGTTGGGTGGTTTTTGTTAAGCAAAAAAAATTTGAGTGACTTTAGGAGAACACAATTGAAACTTGGTTACTATTCTATGAAATAAACCCAAAAATATAAGGGTAAATGCATATTTGATTCTTGTAGTTTACACTTTATTGCACTATTGATCTTTTTGAAATAATTATGAAAAAGGTCCATGTGGTTTACACTATAATGCACTATTGGTCCTTGTGATTTACCATATTGCACTATTGGTCCCTATTTTACCAATAAGGTTAGGGACTAATAATGCAATATAGTGTAAACTATAGGGACCAATAGTACAATATAGTGTAAACCACAGGAACCAACAGTGCAATATAATGTAAAGCATAGGAGCTATTTTCATAATTATTTTAAAAAGAGACCAATAATACAATAAAGTGTAAACCACGTACAACAAATATGTAATTTACCCAAAATATAATTTCCATCATCTATCTGTAGACAATATTTTGTGTAGAACTTCGTTTTTGTTTATTGATTAGCTAAAAGTCATGACTTTCGTCTCTAGAGGGAGGTTCAAACGAAAAACACATCAATTTAAGAAAACGTGAGAAGTAATTTCAGCCACCCAACTGGTCAACAAAGGCGGTTTTGACCGATCCCACCTTTAATAATCTCTACCCTTCCATGAATCGCGTCAATCCTCCGTGATCACGTCCACTGTAACCACGAGATGAGTGGCTAAGATTTCTCCTCACGTTTTCTTAAATTGATATGTTTTTCGTTTAAACCTTCTTCTCCGTCTCTATGCTTTATAAATTATGGTTTTTTGGTTACTATAATTTGTAGTTTACTTTTTCTTTTTCGTCTTTTATGAATATAAGATAAAAACATTAATAAATTTTAAATTATAAAAAGGGTCAAGTACATGGGGTGTATCGAACTTGTCACGTTTTATCATTGTATGTACCCAACTTTAAAATTACCAATTAATGTACTGAACTTGCTAGAATTGTCATTATGTGTACTCAACCATTGCTAAAATTGTCATTGTGTGTACTCTTGGCATTGCTAGAATTACCAATTTGTGGTTTAATTCTAAAGTTGGGTACACATAATGGCAATTCTAGCAAGTTCAGTACATTAATTGGTAATTTTTAAAATTGGGTACATATAATGATAAAACGTGACAAGTTCGATACCATATGTACTTAACCTTTATAAAAATTAATAATAAATTTTAAATGGAAAAAAACCTTAATTTCAAAATATAAAAGACAAAAATAACAGGTTCCAAGAAGCGGTTCTAAATTGAAAGGCATGCAATTAACCAAGAAGTCAAACCAATACTGATAAATATTTTATTTTATGTATGATCACAAATCTTTCTCTCTCTTCAATCTTTATTCGTCTAGTCGAATCGAATGAGAATGATGGATATTTAGAAATTAGAAAATATTAAAATTACATGTGATTTTAGATTAATATTGTAAAATTATATAATTTAAGTCACTTTCCTTCGTGACTTGAAAACGCAACCAATGTCTTTTGTACATTTTCTTAGCCCGCGTTGACGTAGAATCACATGTGTTTTTAACTCGATTTAACTATTTTCGTATTCTCTTAAACGAAAGCTCGACTGCAAACTCAGATTTCATTGTGAATGTGAGGATAGTCGAGAGCGCACCACGTGGCATATTAATTTAGTATTATGTTGTTTGAATAATACTGAATGGTGTATTATTCAGCCTGAATATGCCACGTGACGCGCTATCGATTGTCTTTATGTTCACAATGGAATTTGAGTTCTCATTTGAACTTGACTCATATATATATATATATATATATATATATATATATGAACGGGTTAAAATGAAAACTTATCTTTCATTGCGAACATAGGAACAATCGAAAGCACGACAGTACCATATTTAATATGAATAACGGAGGTATTCATGTATTATTCATATGAATAATACAACATCTAAACTAAATATTATATTATTCAGCTTGAATGTTGTATTATTCGTCACGAATAATACATATATATTCTCTTTGAATAATGCTCTATTATACAGATTGAATTTGAAACGAATTGTGCACTTGGTTGTTTTCACGTTCGTAATGAAAAATGAGTTTGTAACCGGACTTCGTCGTATAGACGAAAGTTCCAATGGAATTTCAATTTTGATTGTGAACATGTGAACAACCGAGAGCGCGTCACATGGTATATTTAGTCTGAATAATACATGATTATTCCGACATATTATGCATTATTCAAGGTGAATAATATAGTATTCAGACTGAATATGGTGTTATTCAGTTTGAATACTGTGTTATTCACCTTAAATAATGCATAATATTAATTTGGTCAGAATAATCATGTATTATTCAGACTGAATATGTTCCCACACTCAATTGTATTCAAGTTTACAATCAAGTTTGAGTTTTCATTTGAACTTGAGAGAGAGAGAGAGAGAGAGAGAGAGATAGATGATAGATACATAAATTACTCACTGATAAGTTATATAAATTAATACATCATTGTCAGTTTGTGAGGTTCCAACTCAAAACCAATTGGCTATGAGTGGAGTATCCCAGGACCCTTATAAGCACATTACAAGTTCACTTTGTGTCCGATTTGGGACATTGCTCAACACGCCCCCTCACGTGTGGCGTTCTTTTCAGCCTAACACGTGGATACTTCTTTGGGTTACGTGGAGTCCGTGCGGCTTTTTGACCAACCACGGGTGAACCTTGCTCTGATACCATGTCAGTTTGTGGGGTTTCAACTCAAAACCAATTGGTTATGAGTGGAGTAGCTCAGGACCCTTATAAGCACATTACAAGTTCACTTTGTGTTCGATGTAGGACATTGCTCAACAATCATAATAAGTTGTTAAAACCACGTTTAACAGCCTAACAAGACTCAAAAATTAAATATATCGTATTAACAATTTTACATAATAACTATAACATTTTCACATCAAACTCACTTTAACAATATAAAGGTGAGAGAAAAACCAGACACTTACCATAAGTAGTCACAGCCTTATGGTAGAAGGGGGAGACTCTTGGAGCAATATCATGAGACAAACTCATGGGTTTCGATTTGGCTTCGATCGTCATCCGAACCATCTCCTTCAAATCTCCAAACACGAACCGATACGGACTACCATCGAGTCCTTGCTCTCTTAGATACCTCTCCGCCTTCTTTGGCTCGAACCACAACCAATTTAAAACCCTCCAAACATATAACACAACTATTGCTATTAGTCCAAGAACACAACATACTGCAAATAACTCCATCAATGGAGTTGGTTGGTAGTTCACTTTTGGATTTAGAATCTGTGATGAATGATGATAGGCAAGACAATAGGATATTTATGGATGGATAATGTTCATTTCAATACCTTATGGTTTGACAAGTTGTCCATTTTTGCTCCTTGTGATTTCGAAAGTTTTCCCAGTCGGTCCTTTATTTTGGCCGGTACAAGCTCGAGATCGGGTTTGAGCCCTAATGACAAGTGCAGGGAAGTAAGAAACATTTATTAAGGATGATGTGAGAAACCCGTCGAATCTGTGAAAAAATAAATAACTGATGTTAAAATAAAATAAAAAACAAACAAAAATGATGCATTGAAGTAAGAAATATCCATAAACGGGTTATGAGGAGGTCACCATATACACACAATAACCTCAAAAATAATGTTTGATATATTCAGTAGCATCTTTTTTAGTTGGATACACACAATAACATTTTTGATATATAGTTGAATACATTTTAGAGAAGTATTCCTTAATAATTATGGTGGTAACCGTGCGTTGCACGGTAGTATGGTTAATGACATGTAGATGGTCTAAATAAATGACTATAGGTTGTTAGTATAATCAACAAATCATATCAAGTGATTCCTAAAAGGTAGTAGAATTGAATTAGAGTAATTTTTATACGTGTGTGTATATATATAAAGATAATAATCTAACATTAGTGTATATATGTATACATAATATATAACATTAACGAACGGTTGGATTTCATTAAGAATAAAAGTTATTAAGTGAGAAGCACTAAAAGGCATTGGATCAATTCAACTTTGAAGATCCAAACGTTTCTTCATCTAGTCTTTGACTCATTGAACTCTGTATAGCTTTGTTGGTCTTGGTCTTCATATGACAAGTTCAAAATATAACACTGATTGAATATTGATGTCTGGCTTTGCGTTGAATATTCTATGCATACAAACTCAAAGTTGATGTAATGTTCATGCTAGATAAGAACTAACAATTTAAATGTTTTGAAGTGTTATCATCAAAGTATAAATTGGTGGAACAACAAACGTGTACTCTCTCTCTCTCACTATGTTTATGTCTATGTTTACATGTATCCAATCGACACTGAGGGGTTGTTGGGGCACAAGATTTATAGTTATTTAAGATATTTAGGGTTACAGTTTGTAATTGCATTCTTATATTTTTGATATTCTTATTCAATGTTCGATTGCATTTTCCCTTTATTGGAAGTAAACAATGATTCACGGGTCGTCTACTGGATAAGACTTATCGGCAAGAGACATCATCCTCACTTATCTTATGGTCGTCTACTGGATAAGACTTATCGGTAAGAGTCTTTTCCCTCATTTATGGTTTTTAATTTGTTATTGTTTTTGGTACTAGTAGGCGATAATGGTTGTGAAGATGGTGGATGATGGATGGTGACCGGTGATTAATAATTTACATCAATGCCATGTCATTGCCGCATTGAATTCCAGAAGTAACACAATGGTCGTCAAATGAATGGAGTTAACGACTCAAAGTTAACATCCGTTAGTGTTAAGGATCAAAGCTATGCAATTTTGCATAAAAAAGGTTTTTTTTTTTGTAATTAGAAATTTAGCATTCTCTCCATACCCCACTGTTATATGAGGAGCATATTAGTAGGTTATATGAGTGAGATATAAGGGATTGTGAATGTAAAGAAAAGGAACAATAACACCCTTAAAAATTGATAGGAAATAGAATTTTAAAAAAAATATAACTCCAATGGGGCAGCCTACCGGTTAAGGCTTGGTGTTGGGGAAAAACCACCCAAGTTCGAATTTGGGGGTGAGCAACCAGTGGCCACTGAGTGTTAATCCCAGAGGAGCATGCTTTAGCTCTCGGTAAAAATTGCCAAGGATGTAGTCTGGCCAAAGTCCAGGTGAACCTTCCAAAAAAAAAAGAATTTAAAAAATATATTAAAAATGCAATTTACTATTAAAAATATATTGTTATGAGAGAAAACTAAATAAAGTACACTTTAAAGATTTATTTAAAAATTGTTAAAAATTTCCTTTTATGTTTTAATTACTATTATACAACATAAATTTCTGTTACATTATAGAAAATCAATATAAAAAAGAATTAAATATTAAACTTTTTAGTATTTTTAATAATTAGTTCAACTTACAAAATGAAAGCCATCAAGGTGTAGCGTAATAGTAAGTTTCTAGAGGGTGGTATTTTTCACCTGGGTTCAAATCCATAAGTGCGTAATTGATGGCTACTGAATATTAATCTCAGGAAATCATATCTTAACTCTCGTTAAAATTACTAAGGATATAGTTTAAGCAAAGCCCATATGAATATTCTCAAAAAAAAAAATTACAAAATGGATATTAAATATCTGAAATCAAAAAATTCCCTTTTATACATTTCTAATACTATAATAAACTTAAAATAATTGACATTAAATAAAATTCCATATATAAAAGATATTCCCTTCTCTCATAAAAGAAATGGCATCCTCGTGAATTCATATGTGAATAAGGGCAAACCTGTGAGGTCTTCAACAGTCTGATCGCTGCCGGAATCCTCCAAAAAAAAACACATTCATATGTGAATAATAACGACAGATCTTCCGGTTTCCCTTTTCTTTTCATCATCTCTTCACAATCTTCCCCAAATTCGAAAATCATCATCAAAAATCGCCCATTTTTCTCACCATGCGTTGCCAAGGTACCACGATTTCCTGTTTTTTTCGGTCATTTTTATCATCAATCAGTTGTTAATTTCTGGAATCTTCGATTGAAAAAGGATGTGTTCTTATGATTTGTTGTTGAATTTGGAATGAATTCGACCTGATTGATTTTGATTTTTTTTTCATTTTTTTTGATGTTTGGATGTGGATGTCTCTGATTGCACACCTGAATTGAATTTTGGATTGTTGAATTAGGTTTAGGTTTTGAATTTGGAGTAATTTAGGTTGATAGGTGGAGGAAGTTGGAGTTAGAGTGCAAAAATTGATTGATCTTTTCTTTCCAAATCGACGAATTCGTGGTAAAGCATCTGTTAATTTTGTTTACTTATATGGCTTTTCATAGGGCAATTTAGAAAAATCGTTTATCTCCAATTTTAGTTTATTCTTCAATTTTGTACCAAAATTGAAGGTTGAGATGTATGATTGATGCATATTTTGGCTCTGTTTATTACATTAAGTTTAGATTCTGCAATAACCTGATAATTTGTTTACTCAAAAATCAAGTAGAGTGGATTTGTACTATTATGACATTTTGCAAGTACTCCTTAATCTTTATCAAAACTTAGTATTTTCTTTATTTACTGTTAGTATTAGTTTTGAAATAGTATCTTTAGTTTGTAATTGGATTTTGAAGTTCCCTCTGCAGATTGATGCATATTTTTGATAGGTTTCTTCCATTTACTCCAGAGTTGGATTTATAGTTTGTTGAATCACCGATTCGTGTAGAAGCTTAGGCTGTGTTTGGCAAGCTAGCTGATAAGCTAGTTGTTGATTGATAAGCTAGCTAGTAGCTGATAAGCTAGCTAGTAGCTGATAAGCTAGCTTATGAACAAATTATGGTTGGCAAAAACTAGCTTATGAGTATGTAAAATGACCAAAAAGGTTAGTCTGGAATTTAATAATTAAAATTAATAAGGGTATAATTGGAAAAGGCTACAAAAAGCTCCCAAAAAGCTACTCCAAGTAGCATTTCAATAAGCTAGCTTATGGTACATGTTTTGTTGCCTAGCTTATAAGCTAGCTTATTTTTGCCAAACGCAGCCTTAATCTTATAGCTGGATAGCTCAACAGTTACGTCTAGCCTGAACTTCCCCTTGTGCACCACCTATGCTTTAATGTGAATTGTCTACATAGCTGAATCACTTGGCACAGGGGAGAAGTTAAAAGCAGGAAGAGTTGGCTTGATTTCATGCTAAGTGCCAACTCCGAGACCATGATAAGCCACCAAGTTATCTAAAAGCTTAAATTGATGGATAAAAGGCAAAACAGTTATATGTAGCTTAATCATCTTGTAATATTTGAGATGAATATTTAGTAATTTAGGTTGCTCTCTTGATAAATATTTGGTGCAAGTGTGTAACATGCTAACCATTGATACATTTTGCGCAAATTTATTTTGCATATGCAGTGGTGAAAACATGTGGCGCCTTACCATTTGATGGCGATTCGGATACTCACCTCTCAAAGTTCGGTGGCATTGTGAGATTTTGTTACTGACAAAATCGTGATTCCAGTTCACTACATACACTAGCTTTGTAAAAAGCTCTGAAGGGTCTTCTTTTCTACTTAGAGGACCCTTCTGTGTCTGGCTTCTGGATTACGTTCAACCTACTGCAGTAGGGCAAGATTTTCTGCAAAAGGGATTGGTATTTCCTTTCCAAAAAAAGGGATTGGTATTCGTTTCAGGATTAAAACACAGCGGTTTGGAGGGCGTGTAGCGAAATCATGCCAGCAATACAGAAGCTTTATAATGCTTGTAAAGTGTCTCTATCTCCCAATGGGCCTGTGTCAGAAGACGCTCTTGAAAAAGTCCGCGCTCTCTTAGGTAGGGCAAACAATTCTCCGTTTTTGCTTACTTTTTTTTAAAAAACTTTTTATGTGTGCTTGCTTATAGTTCCCTGTTTGCTTGCAAATTTAATTTGGGGTTGTGTTTTCTTTAATTCTTTAATGTCCATAAACAGATTTCATATATATAATTAGCCATAAATATTTTAGTATCACAACTATATATTCTTACTATAAACATATAGTCCACTTGTACTGTGAAACCTGAAACTCTGAAACTACTTTTCGGCATAAATTTAAGATGGATCTATATTACAAATGTGATTTCTGTGGAAAAAAATGGACCTTGATGGCCAGTGACCGTGATGAAGTTGATGTGGAAAAAGATAAAAAGGGGTTATTTTTCATAATGTTAATTATACCACATCTTTGTTTGTATCGAGGTTTGCTAGTTAGTATGTTTTGTTTAATTTTGCTGAAGCTTTCTATTATAAGTCACTGAAGGGATGGTATGGTATTGCTTTGAAGATATGTAAAAGAGTAAATCATAAGATACTTAATGTAAGATATTATTCCCCTAATTATTCGTGTTGTATGAAACTATGAATGAAGTAGAAGCTAATGCTAGATTAATCATCTCTAGTGGTGAAGATGTTCTTTTTTAGTTTTTTAGGGAAAATCACCAAAATAGCCACATTTGACCTCTCTCTGTCACTTAATTAGCCTTTGAAATATTTTTTATCACCAAGTGGCCCACGATTTTACAAGTAGACTCTGCACCCATTTTTTCTTTCAATTTGTACTTTTTTATATTGTAATAAAAACGTTGAGTACGCACCACAAATCACCCATTTGCAGACTTTTTTTTCGGTAAAATGCATCCAAGTGCATTAATCAAGTGTTGCAATAAAAATGCATTTAGGTGCATTAATTAATCTAATTTTTGGTAATTTATGCACTTAAATCATTCACCAAAAATTATTATTTGGAAATTTTGTCGCAAACCGGTGATTTCCAGAGTGTCCCCATGATCTTTTTATTAAAATATAAAAAAGTATAATTCACAAGAAAAAGTGCATTTCCGGAGCCCACCTGCGGAATCTGGGGCCATTTGGTGATAATATTTATTTTTTTCAAAAGGCCAAAAAGTGATGAGATGGGGTCAAATATGCATATCTTGGTCATTTTCCCTTTTTTACAATTAAATGTCAAACTAGACCTAAAAAGAATTCTGATCAGATGTCGAAGTCACAAAAGATGTGGTTGCTTTTCACAAAACGTGTTGAAGAATATTTGCTCTCAATATGCCGATACACAAATAAGATATGCCTTAGACATGTAAAGCATTCATATTGGTTCCATAAAGGATTCTTAAGATACATGATGTGGATTAAACTGTGTTTAAATATAAAATATATAATGTAATCCAAAGTTGAAGTTGAAGAATATCTGATCTTCAAATAAGTAATTGTCATATAATCAAATTTATATTGCAAACTGTTTTGTTTAGTAGCCATTGAAGTCCAACTCTCTATATTTCTGGTTTATAGTTATCATAGGTAGGCTGTTATTGTTTTGTCTTATAGAGGAAAGTTCAAATGTGAACCACTTTTTGGTTGTGAACGTGAGGACAGCCGAGAGCGCGACACGTGGCGGATGACTAGGCGCCACGTCGGCTATGAGTGTGGTCCCCCCCCCCTTTTAATTCAATGCCCTCCCATGAATCGCGCCTAGTCATCCGCTGTGGACCTTACGTGGCGCCTAGTCATCCGCCACGTGTCGCTCTCTCGGTTGTCCTCACGTTCACAACCAAAAAGTGGTTCACATTTGAACCCACCCCTTGTCTTATAATCTTATAATAAATAGATTCTATAATGGCTTCTAAAGCTGGCAAAACAAGTTTCTGTTTTTCATGTTACTGGCTTTACATTGGAGAGATTTGCTTGTTGGTCTTCTTTGATTCTTACATTGGCCAGTTATATTTAGAGTAGGCAGGGCTACTCATGGCCACATATATAGGTTACCTTCTGGAGGCTAAAATTTTATACTCTGTTTTCATCTAACCCATTATTTTGATTCCATCTATATTATCCACTACATCATTGGAAAGGACCCATAAATATTTGATTTCCTCTATATTACACGGCTAGATGATTTAGGATTGTTGTGTATTAA
>CM058043.1:5299943-5313985 GCA_030169165.1 Centaurea solstitialis | reverse complement strand
CATGTTCACAATGAAAAAGTGGTTCACATTTGAACTTTCCTCTCTCTCTCTCTCTCTCTCTCTCTCTCTCTATCTATCTATATAATATATATATATATATATATATATATGCATCCATGGTACATAAAATGCACATACATACATTTAGCATGCTTCTCCATTTCATGCTACATGTAGTTATTGCTACGACCATATAATGAAATATTATCAACTTTCTCTTCCATTCTGTAGTGGTGTAAAGATGGTCAATCAACTGCTAGCTGGAGTTCATATAGCATCAGCAGCTGAAGCAATGGCCTTTGGAGCTCGATTGGGTTTAGATACAAGAATCTTGTTTGATGTCATAAAAGATAGTGAAGGAACATCTTGGTATGGCCATTGTCCTTGTTTTGTAATTCTTATCTGTTTGCTAGTTCATTCATCTTAAAAAACTTAACATTATAAATGGTGGCCATACCACACATTGGGATGCTTATGCAACAACTACACACAATGAAAATTACACCAATAGCATACAAGAGGGAAATGCCAGTGGGAAGACTGAATTACTTTTCCATTCTCAGTTTGCAATAAAATTTTACATTCCACGGCATTGCATGGATACACAACTAGTTGAGTCATAGACTCATAGTCATAGACCACATGCTGCTAAAGCAAAGCAAAGGTGTTGATTGTTAGTACAACTATCCTATTTAACTTTAAAAGTGAGCACTATTATCAGGAAGTAAAGATATAACTGTATTTTACTTTTGATGATAGAGTATGCTTTTGGATAAAAGTAATGATAAGAGTATTATCTCAGTTTAGAAGTGCTTAATGGTTATCTGTATCTGGACATGTTTTACAGTTAGTTTTATGGAGCTCAGATCTTTAAGAACATTTATGCTTGATGTAATTACATGTACCCTTGAATTTTAAGGGATACACATTAATCAATTCTACTGATTGCTTAAAGGGTTATTTTTGAGACTTTGAGAGAAATGCTTTATAATATACTATAGATGTAAACATGTGTGCAAAAAATGGATAAGGCTTTGGCATAGATGATCCCACATCCACCCAATGGGATTGACTTGTTATTTTATGTGTTAGAGTTTGTGAAAGTTTCCTGTTTCCATTGTTGCAGGATGTTTGAGAATCGTGCCCCGCATATGGTAGACAATGATTATACACCCTTATCTGCACTTGATATCTTCGTGAAGGATCTGGTTTGACTAACATCCATCTAAGCGATTCTTTTTTTACTTAGAATGGCCATATGATAATATTTTATTTTGTCATTACTCATCATGTATTTACCTCCACTTTTCGCAGGGTATTGTGTCTCGTGAATGTGCATCACGTAGAGTTCCACTTCACATATCGACTGTTGCACTCCAGTTGTTTTTGTCAGGTGGTTGGATGAGCAAAGATTTCTCGTTAACCTTTATATGTCCATTAAATAACTACTGTGTGCTAAATATTATAAAACCTGACATGACCATTTAGATATATCATTTGCCCCCATTAGTCACAAGTACCTTGATTGTTTGTTTGAATAAAATGATGCAGTAGATTATGTATGTCCTAATAATTTCTAGAAGTACTATAATTGTATATTGAATAAGTCCTTACGAAAAAGTACAGAAACTTTTAAAATTAATATGCTCGAAGCCTGGAATAGTTTTTTCATTGTGAAAGAAATGTGATATTAACAGCTTTATTGGACATGCATTCACAGACCTTAAAGTCTTTTGGCTCATCATACATGAGCCTCACTAAGTACAATCAGCGAGTTGAAGATTCCTTATCATACATTCCATACTGCTTGGGGCCTGTAGAATTGGGCTGCGGAAAGATCTCGGAATCACCATTTTATCTACTTGTGTATATGTACAATAATTATTATCCCATAATTCAAAAGTATATCATCCGATTGTTGTAACACGACATAGGAGTGAATGGTTGAAAAACATATATAATCAAACCCTTGCAATACATAGAAAGGAAAACTAATCTGAGATTTGTGAAAGTGTAGAAAATAAAATGATAAAAGAAAACAAATTAAAAGGAAGAAAGATATGTTTTAATATTCTAGACCCTTTCCTGGGCCCATCTTCATGCCTGCCAACTTTAGGCTTGTATTTAGGTTTAGTGAAAGCAAAAATGTATGTGTGCCAATTTATTTTTACATCAGTTGGTTATCTCTATTTTCATCTATACAAAATATTAGTTCTATAGTTTATGTAACATAAACGATCGAAGATAATATAATTTGTTTATAAAACTTGAATGTTTATGTAATTGTGTCTTTTATTTCCAGGTTCTGCTTCTGGGTGGGGACGCTTGGATGATTCAGCAGTCGTTAAGGTAAGCTACTTGAGGCATATATGGTTGGAAACTAGGGTAGGTGTGGGATATATATTATATACTACTCCAGTAATATATGGCATCACAAAAACAGTGTATTGTGCACCATTTTAGAAACTTACATATATATTTTCATTCTTTTGGTCAGGTTTATGAGACACTAACAGGTGTCAAAGTTGAAGGAAAACCTCCTGTCATTAATAAAACAACTGCCTTGAAATCTCTACCATCAGAATGGGCACTGGATCCACTGGATGACATCCGCAGACAAGATACTAACTTGAAGACTTTGGTTGTTTTGGATGATGATCCAACTGGGACACAAACTGTCCATGATGTTGATGTTTTGACAGAATGGTGAGTATGATCTATCATTTCATTCTAATATCTATAATTACCTACTTGAGTTATTAAGGCATCATTGTTTCAGGATGATGAAGTAAAATGCCTAGATCAATTTTGCATTCATCCCATTATAAACACATAATGTTTGTTTGACATCCATAGCCATTGGTAATTTTGATGCAAAAGGGTAAATTACATATTAGGTCCCTGTGGTTTACACTTTATTGCACTATTGGTCCCTATTTTAAAATAATTATGGAAAAGGTCCTTGTGGTTTACATTATATTGCACTGTTGGTCCCTATGGTTTACACTATATTGCAGTATTGGTCCCTAACCCTATTGGCAAATTAGGGACCAACAGTGCAATATAGTGTAAACCACAGGGACTTTTTCCATAATTATTTCAAAATAGGGACCAATAGTGCAATGAAGTGTAAACCACAGGGACCAAATATGTAATTTACCCGATGCAAAATTAATGATGGCAATGTAAAAGCAATTGCAACTTAGACATTGTAATAATTCGGATAGCATGGCTACTAATATATCCTTCTTTTCTTCAGGAATGTGGAGTCACTTGCTGAACAGTTGAGAAGTAGACCTAAATGCTTTTTTATTTTGACAAACTCTCGTGCCTTGAGCTCTGATAAGGTAAAGCACACCAATCAAACAATTGAAATTTTTGATTAGCTTTGAATATCCAATGAGTTTGCATTTTTAGATATGTGCTTTGTACTTCCTTGCTTGTGATGCAGGCTAGTGCACTGATAATAGATATTTGCCAAAACCTGTCTACGGCTGCAAAATCAGTGGGAAATAATGACTACACAGTCGTATTACGTGGTGATTCGACATTAAGAGGCCATTTTCCCGAGGTAAGAATGAACACTTCTACGTTAAACTTGTTCTTTGCACAAATATAGTTATGTTAATAGGGCCAGGTTCAGATGTGAACTCAATTTTGGTTGTGAACGTGAGGACGAATCTCAGCCACACGTCTTCGGTTACGGTGGACGCGATCACGGAGGATTGACGCGATTCATGGGAGGGTAGAGATTATTAAAAGGGGGGGGGGGGACCGGTCAAAGCCGCCTTTATTGACCGGATGAGTGGATTCGTCCTCATGTTCACAATGAAAAAGTGGTTCACATTTGAACTTTCCTCTATGTTTAATAACTATCATATCTTTATTACATTTGACCTCTCTCTTCGCATCTCCATATGAATCTTATAGGAACCTGATGCAGCTGTTTCCGTACTAGGGGAGATGGACGCTTGGATCATTTGCCCATTCTTTTTGCAAGGAGGTCGTTTCACCATCGACGATGTACATTATGTTGCTGATTCCGATCGGTACTATACCTGAAATCTCCTTTTTTAATCATGCAATAGTATTTAGTCAAAGTGAGACAGCTAATGTGGTACAAATCTTGCCCTATATAGGCTTATTCCTGCAGGAGATACTGAGTTTGCTAAAGATGCTTCCTTTGGCTATAAATCTTCAAACCTACGTGAGGTCTAGCTGCTTAACCTTTTCCACTATCCACATGAACAGTTAAACAATTGTGTAAGTATATAAAAGCCCCATATTTAACGATTCCTACTGTATGGGATACCAGTGGGTTGAGGAGAAAACTGGAGGACGTATACCAGCTAGCAGTGTTTCATCAGTCTCCATTCAATTGTTACGAAATGGTGGACCTAATGCTGTCTGTGAGCATCTTTGCAGTTTGCAGAAGGTATAGTGCACAAGCTTTTCTACAATGTACACCTGCCAAGTAATTGTTGTTGATGAACAATTGACACTAAAATGAATCTTTCAAAATGGTGTTAAAACATATTACATTTATGAGCCAAATAAACTTATATCATCAATGTAAAACTTGAATTAGGATAGTTCTTGGGTCAAAAGTTCAACTAAAGCCTGGAGTGTAATCACGAGACAAGTAATAATTTCTTCTAATTATGTTTTCTAGGTCTTTAACACATAAAGACTTATCTCATGTATGTGATGATTTGTGTTTTGAATACTTGTTGTAAGAAGATCATACGAGATCCTCTATTAATTTCGACATGCTACATGGTTTGTTACGTATATATGTAATGTTCCTCACAGTTTGTGGTGTGGGGGCCAGAGATGATCATGGAAAGGGTAGATGGGACTGATGAATGATCGTTAGAACTGGAAGTGTGTTGAGTCTTGAACTTATGGAGGGAGAGCCTTTACCACTAAACTATTAACCTCTCTCTCTCTCTCTCTCTCTCTCTCTCTCTCTCTCTCTCTCTCTCTCTCTCTCTCTCTCTCTCTCTTTTCCTATAGGTCCAACACAATGAAGGATTTCCTCCTTCCTGTTTACTAAATACTTTTTGAATATAGAGTATTCCTTACAGTGTGAATGTTGAGTGTTCATGATGCAGTCCCATGCCTGCTAGTTTCTTGGGTTGTGATATCAATCATGCCTGCTCACACAGTAAACAATAGATAGATTGAGTTGGCTCTCTTCGGTAACTTAGTTCATCTAAAAACTTAACAGTAGTGAACAGGAATATTCTACATCATATATTATGTAAATATGATGCAAAGGACTAGAGGTTTTCCGGAGTACCCTCAATCAGTGTTATTTATCTTCTTGGCACAAACTTATTCAGTATGTTTCGTACAATAATTTTTTGGTATCTATATAATACTTACATACGGCAAAGGCTCATGCACGCCAGTCACCTTTGGTGAGGTTTGAACCCTTGACCTCCTGGGAGGCTGGGCTCTTCCGGTACTTCAGTAATCATGGAATTACTAAATATGATTTTTTTTGCTGGTTAAAACAGGGTTCAACATGTATAGTTAACGCAGCTAGTGATAGAGATATGGCTGTTTTCGCAGCTGGTATGATTCAGGTACATGAAAGCCGGTTATGTTTTCTGTCATGTGATTTCTTGTGGCTTTCCAAAAAAAAGGAACTTTGGAAATGCTGAAAAGGTCATCAATTGTTTTGTGCTTCACTGGCAGGCAGAATTGAAGGGCAAAAAATATCTGTGTCGTACTGCTGCTAGTTTTGTTTCTGCTCGGATTGGAATTATTGCAAAAGCTCCAATTTTGCCTAGGGATCTTGGAATCGGTAAAGGAAGTAGTGGTGGACTTATTGTCGTGGGTTCATATGTTCCAAAGACCACCAAGCAGGTTAACTCTTTCACAGGAATTAATATACCTTCTCCATGTAAACTGCTTGTTTTCTTCTAACATCTAGTTACATTATCTATCTATTACTAATATCCACAGGTTGAAGAGCTAAAGTTACAATGTGATCATATACTGAGAAGCATTGAGGTGATTAGGAGGCTAAGTTTTTACTTTATATATACTTTACTTTTTATGACAAAAGAAATAGATGTTGCAACCTCTTAGTACAAGTATATATCATGGATTTGTTTTGTTATCTAAACACAGATATTCATTTGGATTTTTTGTGTAGGTTTCTGTTGAAAAACTTGCGATGAAGTCAGCACAAGAGAGAGAGGAGGAAATCAGCCGTGCAGCTGAGATGGCAGATGTTTACCTCAGGAGTTGTAAAGACACTCTAGTTATGTCCAGTCGGGAACTTATCACAGGGAAGAGTGAGTATCTTAAGTTTTGTCATCTAGCTCAGACCCAATCGAATTTCAGGGATGTGGATTGATTATTCCTGTTCCCCTATACCCTTTCACTTGAAGTATGTTTAGAACCATCACAACGAAGAACAAGTGCTGACTATTATTCTTGAAAATTCAGCTCCTTCTGAGAGTCTGGATATCAACTTCAAGGTGAGCTCTGGGCTGGTGGAAGTAGTTAGGAGGATAAAGACAAGTCCACGCTACATTCTTGCAAAGGTGAATTTAAACAGTTTAATTATCTCCATTCTAAAAGTGAATTTCAGTCGAATTTAATAGCTATAATATTCAGTAGATAATCGGTACTTGGGTAGTACATTGCTTTTAGCAGTCAGTACTTTGAAGTGGAAATGTCAATCATTATTCTTTACCTGCTATACACACAGTATGTCACCTCTATGATTCAAAATACATAATATTGGTTTTCTACAGTAAATCCGATTAATTGTAATATGTGGACCGTTCTTTGGACTTTTAGAACAAAAATATGCACCAGAACAAGTGATCGAAGCTGAAAGTCTAATACATTGTGCCTTCTATTAACCAGTCTCTCTTTTCATAGGGTGGAATTACCTCATCAGATATTGCTACGAAAGCATTAGAAGCAAAACGTGCCAAAATAGTTGGGCAAGCATTGGCGGGTGTTCCTTTGTGGCAGTTGGGCCCAGAAAGTAGGCATCCAGGAGTTCCCTACATTGTTTTTCCAGGTATGCTGAATTCAAAAGATCCTTATTTTCATTAAGTTTATTGTAATACAATCTTCGATATCACACTGCTCAAACATATGCTACTTAGGAAATGTTGGTGACAGTAACGCTCTGGCTGAAGTGGTAAAATGTTGGGCTCGCCCAGTCAGACTTTCTTCCACTAAGGACCTGCTTGCTGTAAGACCATTTACGCTAGAAACATAAGTTTTTTTTTGTTTTAATTTCTTTATTGAGTTGTAGTCCTCATTTGGGTGTGTGTTTTTGTATGTTATAACGTATAGGATGCAGAAAGGGGAGGATATGCTGTTGGAGCATTCAATGTCTATAACCTTGAAGGGGTTGAAGCAGTTATTGCTGCAGCGGAAGAGAAAAAGAGTCCTGCTATTTTACAGGTTTTGGACAGTCTATCTAGAAGCCTTACATTAACTTCAATATACCTAAATTGCCATTGGTTCAAACAAAGTTGAATGCAATTTCATGTGGAAATAATAAGAACTGTAAACGTCATTGCAGATTTTCATAGTCTCTTTGTTATAAGTATTTATAAATAAAATTGCAGTGAGGATTTCAGACTTGTAGCTCATAAAAATATCGCACAGGTAACTATAATATTGTTTTTCTACAGATCCATCCTAGTGCTTTAAAGCAAGGAGGGACACCATTGGTGGCATGCTGCATCTCTGCTGCTGAACAAGCAACTGTAAGTTTTCTGAATGAAAAATGATGAATGGAAATTATTTAATGGAAAAAATAAAGAAGAGATGACTTTTCAACTGTTCAAGTTGCATATAATTTCGGTTTATTAACTTATTATTTTTTGGTTCTGTTTCTTTTTCTGGTGATTCATCTTATTATCAGTTTATCATTTCATCGAACTATCACAATGACAAGTCCCATTCCAAATATCTTTACGAAAAAAAGCATGCAACTGCTTATATGTCAAGCTCATTTTTCAATCTTCACATTTTACATAAATCCCATGAAAAGTGCTCTGAGCATTTTAACAGTATAGATGGCAATTCCTTTTATTTCTAACGAACTGTTTTGTTGTATTTGTTTGTATGGATTAAGCTAAATTGCTGTCTGTTTGTTGGGCAGACTAAACGGTCTGGATGAGATAAAGGACCATTTTACCCTTTACATTTGTATTTTGTTTCTTTTTTCATCAACTGTACCAACATAGACGATTTCCATAGTTGTAATTTGTAAATCAAATAAAATATGAAAATCAAATAAGCCCATTAAGCTAAAAACATACAGCCCATAAGAGATATAAGGAGGCTACATGGTTATTAATTAATCTTCTTGTTATTCTGCAGGTGCCTATTACCGTCCATTTTGATCACGGTAGTGTCAAGCAAGAACTAATGGAAGTTCTTGAGTTGGTAAGTTCAACTATTATAAATTTACTTCCCAGAAGTCTCAAATCCTTTCTCTAATTCTGCCAGTATACTACAGTTATTTCATTTGTCAGTCAGCATTAAGATCATCATGTTCAACGGCTGTATGCTTATTATTTAATATCTGAATCCATACACAGGGAGTTAACTCGGTCATGGTAGACGGTTCACACCTACCCTTCAAGGAGAATATCTCATACACAAAATATATTTCATCTTTGGCACATGCAAAGGGTATGACAGTGGAAGCCGAGTTAGGCAGATTATCCGGAACAGAAGATGATTTGACTGTAGAAGACTATGAGGCAAAATTGACTGATGTAAATCAGGTACTTCTGTCCTTAAATTTTCTTTAAGACGGAATGATCTTAGATAGGAGTTCTTTGGTGTCTATGTGCTTTCTAGCTAGGTAAACTCTTTGCTTTCTTTTATCATTGTGTCCCCACATTTATCTTTTGCAAATCTATAGCTTATAGATATGCTTGCAAATTTTTATTGTATTCACTTTAACCTTCCTGCAAGCTCTCCTCGGAAACAACCTCTCTGTCCCTTGAGACAGAGGTAAGGTCGGATACAGTAAAACGTACTCCTCTGGATGGGATATACTGAGTTAGTTTGATATAATTTGAGCTTATGCTATGATCTTTAAATAATCTTGCTTCATATGAATTGCAGGCTCAAGAATTTATTGATGAGACTGGTATCGATGCTCTGGCAGTGTGTATCGGTAATGTTCATGGAAAGTACCCTGCAAGTGGGCCACAGCTTCGGCTTGAGTTGCTTAGGGTAAGTTTCGATTATATTCACATTGAATTTGTGTTAAGAAATCGTATTTCTATTTTTTCTCAAGAATAACTAATTACAATTAATTTGTTTATCAAACAAAATAAGGGTATTTTCTTTAACTTGTATTTTTGCTACCAGAACCTCTATGAGTTGGCTTCAAAGAGTGGAGTCTTTCTAGTTCTTCATGGAGCCTCTGGATTGCCTAAAGAACTCGTCCAGGTACTTATCATTTTTATAATACTAGTTAAACATTTCCATTAAATTATGTGTCAAATCAAACGTTTTAAAACCTGAAGCATGATTCAATACCGTCTTCCATGAATACAGGAATGCATAGAGCTCGGAGTTAGGAAGTTCAATGTAAACACGGAAGTACGGAAGGCATACATGGACAGCCTGAAAACCCCACAGACGGATCTTGTCCATGTCATAGCTGCCGCTAAGGAAGCCATGAAAGCCGTGGTTGCAGAGAAATTGGATTTATTTGGCTCAACAGGAAAAGCAATCTAACCATCTTCATGCAATTACAACTATTTGTTCTCCGATAACTCTAATGGGATATACTAGGTATGTTTGGTACATCACTAAGTTATTTGTTCCGATTCAGTAGTGAAAACTTGCTTGTTATAAGTCGTTCATCTTTGCAACTATGATGTAGTTTGGGATATGTAAACTTATTTTTCAAGTTACCATTGATTCACATACTTTACATAAGTTTTACAATCCATAAAATTCAATCTTATGGATTAAATTTATTTAATCTTCGAAGGATCAAAATGCAACAATAAATTAGGCTGCGGACCAAGAACTGTCTAGAAACAAGTTCAAGCTAAAGATGTACGTATAATCGGTGTTTGCTAATGATGACATGATTCATAATGAGTTTTATTGTTTTATGTGTTAATTCGATGGATAAAATACATAGTCTGTCTATCATACTACTTGCAACAAATGCATTCTCCAAGTTTGTTCTGTCCACAACAACCCTTCTTGCAACGACTTGCACCTGGTGTTCGACCACTTGTTCTTGGTCTTGATGATCCACCACTCCCGCCTCCAGTACCGCACCCTGCTATTTCTCCTTGTCTTGGTGAATTGCAATTCGTGGCTGCAATTTATATCGAATTCAAACAAATTATTTACTCCTTGAACTTTTTGTTACTAAAAGCCGATGATAATAAGTTCTAAATAAAGAAGACATTGTAGGTGATTTTAGTGTCATCAATCATTTTAGTGTAATTGTATTTTGCTTGAGATTGATTAAAGTGATAAGCCAACTTATTACTAAAAGAAAACCCAATAAGCTATCTAAGGTAGTTTTTCAAAAGTTAACTTATAAGTTTTTGAACAAGCTAAAAAACATGGTTTAAATGTCTGATTTTTGAGGAAAAAAAACAAACCTAGTTTTCGAACACGGTTGTGTGGGCTTCGGGCGTCGGCCGTAACAACGGTGTGCAGAGATGAGCTAACTACGATGATGATCATGAGAACCAAGACAAGACCTACTTTGGAGATTGAGGCCATTTTTGGAAATGAATATGAGTGAATGAATGCATTGGTTTAGTATTTGGTTTCTATTTATAGCATACATAACATGGAGGAAACTAGGGGGATGGGAGTGGGAGTGGGAGTGGTTAGCCATCCAAAGACACCTTTATATGTTCTCACTTTCTTTTCAATGGATGTGCATTTTTGTTGACTTGTATAAGGTCAACGATAACTAGTTGATAATAAATTACTAATTAACCGGATTTGGAAATCTACATTTAACTAATGAATAAATATTTAAAGGTTGTAAAGAGAAATAAATTAACTAAGACCAAATTTGTTAGTTTTTTTAACTAAATTTGTGATGCTTATGTTTGTCTAAATCCATTGAAAAGCATCTTACATTCTATACGTATATGATAAAACCTTGAAGATAATTTTTAAGGTTCGTATGAAAACTAAGAAAAACAAAGAGGAAAATAATTGGATCGTTTTGATGAGACGTAAGTCGTAATGCGTCTATGATTTGTTGACTGTCTTATCTAGAAAGATATCTTATTTTAGACGTAAATCATTTGATAACAGGACAGGGGTATGAGAATGAAGACGTACCATAAGGTACCCAACCTTTCTGTTTTCGTAGTTGTGATTCATTTGGCTTATTTTGACCAAGTTAGTTGGTACCAAAAAAGAAAAAGAATTCATGGTTGAATTCAACGAAAAGCGATTAAAACTTATGATATCTTATATTTTAGTTTTAAAATTTCATCTTATTTAACTATGAAAGCGCTTTCAAATCTAACTGGATCAAACGTGCCAACTTTATGTACATAGTGAAAGAAAATTGTATTATTGCATAAATATAACAAACGCTAAATAAATCTAAGCTTTAAAGCTCTTGAGATAGCATCAAACAAAGTTGTAAGCTATTTTAGTTAATCAAAATTAAAATTTGAATACTTTTATTAAAATAAAATGAAGTTTTATTTACCTTTTATTATCTATCAAAAATTTGAAACTTATTTCTACAGTTTAGACTTTTCAAATTCTTTCATGAGGTTTCGAATTTGTTTGGGATTTAGTCCTCGACCCTTTAGAGGGTCCTGTTAAATGACCCCCCGCCCCTCCCCCACATGACCCTAAAAGAACTAATTACCCTACCCCTCTTCCTCGGCTCAGTACTATGATCCACACTCTATATGGCGGACCGATATAGAAGGATATGGTGAACTGTGTAAAAACTTCATGGTTCCTCTATGATAGAAAAAGTTATGGTGCTCAAACGTACATAACTTTTTTTGAAACTAAACCAATGACAAAGGTGGCAAGGTTGATATCTGATTCGTTAACTTTTTTTTTTAACTTTTAGTTTTCGATTTTTTGTGTAGTGTTTGTTCTTAAAAATCATTTAACCCTTGTGAATGGTCGATTTTTTGTGTAGTGTTTGTTCTTTAAATTTATTAAACCCTTGTGAATGGTCGAACACAGGACTTCTCCTTGAAAAGGTATAGACCAACCAAAGTATTTGTAATGATTTATTTTTTATAGTTGAGCGATTTATTTTTTATAGTTGAACGGTGTCATCATTTTGAAATTTTTAGAGCTTCCATATTAGTATCTAAGATATGAACCTTTAAGCGTTAAGGTATCTGAGTATTTTAAAAATACATTACCAAATAGGAATTAATACAAGGTACATCTTTATGCAAACGGTGTCATCATTTTGAAATTTTTAGAGCTTCCATATTAGTATCTAAGATATGAACCTTTAAGCGTTAAGGTATCTGAGTATTTTAAAAATACATTACCAAATAAGAATTAATACAAGGTACATCTTTATGCAATTCACCCTCTAACTAATTTCAAACTAAGACTATGAATAGTTATTATCTAACAAAATATTAAAACAAAAATTTGAAACTAAGACTATGAATAGTTATTACCTAACAAAATATTAAAACAGATTTGGTGTAAAAAATAATGATTGTGCTTAAAAATCACTTCATAAACCAATTAACCAAATAGTAATAAAGTAATGAGTATTGTACCATAGATAATTAGATATATACTCATTAGACATTGTTACAATCATTGGCTTTAAACCCATTAGTTTTCGATTGATTACATTTAACTATGTCAAATGATGACAACTTGAACAAGGGAAACTAAGGGTTTTGGAATTTATTGGAAAGTGTATGCATAACATAACATATTTTACAATAAAATAGAACATATAGTAAAGTACCTAAAGTTTGTGTAGAATCAAGTGAGCCCCAAACTGAGGTTGTAAAGTAATTACGGTGTACGGAGCATGTGAGTATGATGGAGAGAGCTCAAAAGAGAAGCATTGTAGAATCATGACAAGTGCCATTTTCACTTCTAGCATTGCAAAATTCTGTCTGATGCATATACGTGGGCCCCCTCCAAATGGAACATACACTGTTTGTCCCTTGGTCACCTTTGATACGCCTTCAGAAAATCTCTCGGGGTTAAACTCGTGTGCATCGCCACCCCATATGTCAAGATCGTGGTGGAAAAACAACATGTTTAGTTGGATCATGGTTTGTGCTTGTAATCTTAAGTTCCCTAAATTGGTGTCTTTATGTATCATTCGTCTTAGTGCTGTTACCGGAGGATATAATCTAAGAACCTCGTTGAAAATCATGTTAATCTACAAAAACAAAATTATGCAGATACATAATTAATAACATGTAATGATTTGTAGATAGAAGTGATGCAAACAAGGGATGATTATAGATTTCTAAGACACATAATGTAGTATTTTGCTTTCTTGTAATGAAGATAACTCTAGTAATGTTAATATACGAAAGAAGCTTACAGTTCTCAAACGATTAAGTCCATCAATATCTGGTATTTTGTCTCCAAAGACACTTAAAACTTCCTCTCTAGCACGTGTTTGCCAATCTGTGTGTTGACCTAGTAAAATCATAGTCCAAACTAACATATTTCCAGCGGTCTCTTGTCCCGCAAGGTAGAAAAGCTTGCATTCTTCGATGATTTCCTCAATGCTTAATCCGGAACTGTTATTCTCATGTCGTTTAATTTCTTTGTAATTGGAATCCAAAAGAATTCCCAAAAGGTCATCACTACTAGTTTCCCCTGCCTTCATTTCCATAATCCGTTTATCGATAATTTTCCTTATCAAACCCTTCACTTCTATATCAGTCTCTTTCATTCTCCTGTTGTTTTTTGTTGGCAAAAATCTATCGAATCGTGTATGATTAGCATAAAAGTCTTTTATACCAAATAAACTCTAACTATCAAATAACAGTAACTTGAAGTGTTATGTCTTCATATTG